>CAIGQW010053877.1:749628-795172 GCA_903798125.1 Danio choprae | reverse complement strand
GCTGGGGTTGGATCGGGTGATTCTCATGGATGTGATGATCAGGACCAACAGAGGTAGAATGAGCGGAGGTGCATTATATAGTGTGTGTGTGTGTGTGTGTGTGTCCGTCCCTCCGTCTGTCCGTCCGTCGGCTTAGTCCCTATATCAGGGGTCAACTGATAGCTACCAACTGCCAACTATTCCAGCATATGTTATATGCAGCGGATGCCCTTCCAGCTGCAACCCAGTACTGGGTAACACCCATACACTCTCTCATTTATACACTATGGCCAATTTACTTCATCCAGTTAACCTACAGCACATGTCTTTGAACTGTGCGGGGGAAACCGGAGCACCTGGAGGAAACCCACACGAACACAGAGGGAACATGCAAAGTCCACACAGAAATGCTAACTGGCCCAAGTAATAGATGTAGTTTCACTTTCTCTGTGAAGTATAGACCCAATCTAGTTCGGCTATGTGTAACCCTTATCTAGCCCAAAAAAACTTAAATTTGGTTAGCTGTCTTTTTTGGCAAAATACCTTGTGATATATATGCTATTCTTTCAAGTAAGGAAAGTCAATAGCATTTATAGGTTTTTTATTTTATTTAATTTTTTTATGTTATATTTATTGCCTGAGCATAGCCTTGAATTAGCTCGTCATTCACTGTAGTATTTGGCCGTGCAGCGTGTGCAATGGTTGATACATCACGTCTGCATTATCAGTACTACATCCACAAGTGTTAAGGTGTAATTTTGTGACATGTTCTATTTGTAGCCATAATTTAGCTTTGAATTATATGGTCTTTACACACCTTGCAAAATTGACAAAAAATTCAATTGTAGATTTACTGCCTTTTTATTTTAATTGAAAAATAAATATGGAATAATATATCTTATATATAATATCTTATATATATATATATATATCTTACTGTAGAACAAGCCAGATCTAATCAGTTAAGCAAATTTGACGCAGCTCTGTACTCCACACGATAGGTGGCGGTGTTGCACATTTGTCGAGTCGGCTGAAATGGAAAGCAAATTAAGAGGAAGAATGCTGCTGTCATTTGAAATTTGTAGCGCTATGGATTGCGAGCGCGAGTGCCCACCCTGCAAGGTAAGTGTAATCTGCTTTAATATCATGTTGTTTGGCAATGTTTTTTATTATATGTGCATGTTTTAATATAGTATAATGCTAATATCAACGCACAGGCACCTTTTATTCCGTAAATCTTAGACGAAAATAAAAACGGTGTGAGGGAGTGTTACAACTTTTTAAACACGCAAAATCAAACACTTATTTAGCAAAGTTCGGTGATTAAGTGCATTTATTTTGTACATTGCGAGTCGTCTTCATTAAATTGCTTTATGAAGTCAATGAAAAAATCGGTCAAAAGATGATACATCTGCAGTTCTAGCTTTTAAAATAATTGTTTGCTTGTGATTTCATAACAAAAGAGACTAATTTTTAAACACAAACACCAATTTAATTCTGTTTTTAGTTATCGTTAGAGCCATTTGTCTCTTACCGAAAACTAATTCAAGCATAATTTGACAAGACAGCCTTCTCTACTGTGTATGCTGCTACAAGGTTATTGATTTAGATTAGATAAATAAACTTTACTATTTTATGGAAAATTATTTTTTTTTAGTAATATGAGTAACTGTATTTTGACTTGTCACAGTAAAATCCAGTAAAAAGTTAGCTGTTGGTTATTATTATTATAATGCTTCTCTAATATTCATTTATTCATTTTCTTTTCGGCTTAGTCCCTTTATTAATTTGGGGTCGGCACATCGGAATTAACCGCCAATTTATCCAGCATATATGTTTTACGCAGCGCATGCCCTTCCAGCTGCAACCCATCACTGGGAAACATCCATACATTCTCATTTACACTCATACACTACAGACAATTTAGCTTGCCCAATTCACCTATAGCTTCTCTAATATTTGTAACTATTTTTTTTTTCACAGATATTTGAGTGTGACTAAGTAAAATGAGCAGTCTAGCTGCTTAAACATTTTAGACTAAAACATTTACACTATGGCCGCATTTGCTGGTATTCCTGTCCATATGCAGATTGCCCATGTACATTCACAAGCTGGAAGAGGTTTTCGAGTCACATAAAACAGACAGAATGAACATTTAAAGAGTATTTATGCATTATCCATATAACTGCTGTTGACAAAGAAACATTGAATATAACGCATTGATACTAAAATAGTTAAAATAAATAACTGAATTAAAATTGTGAATGTGTAAATAAGTAATCAGCCTTAAGCTGTAAACCTGTGACTAATGTTATTTTTTATGTTGATGGGTGATGTTTTTTTTCTAGTTTTAATACGTAACCATCAAGCGTGATTGTGTCCTGAAGATCTACCTCATCTGAAGAGTGCATCTACCTCAATGAAGACTTGTAAAAGAGTATGTGGTAAGTGTCAACCCGCCCTCCTTTCATAAATCTATTTGTAAAACTCAGTCACATGACTGAGTTTAGAACACATGTCAGTATTTTTTTCCTTTTTCTCCAGTACTGAAAGTGCAGAGGCTGAATCTCAAAATGCACACACAACAGTGGAGATCTTAATTATTTGAGCTGAGGATGCTGGTCCTGGGGACAGACCTACAGATGTTGGTATAGAAGTTCTGCAGAACCTGCTGAGTGTCACATATGGATTGGATGGAAACGTTTAATTACTCATGTCGTTCCAATATCCTAAGACATTGATTTGTCTTCGGAGTACAAATTAAGATACTTTAGGTGAAATCTGAGAGCTCTCTCATTCTCTATAGACGGCAATGGTCCCAACTTGCTTTAAGTCCAGATAAATACCTAAAACATCCTCAAAACAGACCACATGCTTTCAGTTGTTCAATCAAAATATTATCTAGATACAAGAATAATTTTCATTGCATATAAAGCAAAAATAACAGCCTTCGAGGTTCTTTATTCTGTTGAACACAAGATATTTAGAAGAAAGCCGAATACCTGTAACTATTGACTTCCATGTGTTTTTACAGGATTTCAGCTTTCTTCAAAATATCTTCTTTTGTGTTCAACAGAAAAAAACATTTTTTTATCTTGTTTTGTTTTGTCATAACTTTGACATTTTTATATATATTTATTTTGTATTGTTTAATGTTTTTAATATTCTTAATGTTGCTTTTATTAATAAAAGCTTTTGTTTAAACAGTTTGAATGGATTGCCTTTTTGAGAACCTGTTAATTAAAAATGTTGATATGTATATGTGTATTTTTGTTGTTTATTAAATGTCTAAGCATAGTCCTTCATTAGCTGTAATTTTAATTACTTGTTTATGCTTGGGCTGTACTTAGACATCTATTAGATTTTTACTGACAGCCCAAATTTTAACATTATTTAGCCTAGACCAAAATTCACCGGCTATTAGACGGATATATGTAGTCGTTGAATAGACGTCTAAATGAAGACTATAGTCTAATCTTGGCCTATGGTTAGACATCTATTAAATTTTCACTGACAGCCCAATTTAAGCCATGTTTTAGCCTAGACGTCTAGGCTATGTTTAGATGGCTAATAGATGTCTTTTAAACCAAAAAATGCTTGCTGGGTACTAATAATTCTCATCTCATGCACATGGATCTGGAGTACATTACATCCGGTCGGCCGGTCCCATACAGTCTAGTCGCAAAAGTTCAATTAATTTAACAGTAATGCAAAAAGTAGTCTAACATTACGATTTTTAGATAGTAATATTGTAATGTAATTCATTTCTTTAAAATGTCAGCAACTACCAGTAAAATACATTACAATACATTTTGAAAGTAATTTGTCCAATATGACCTTTAATTATGTCATCTGAGTATAACAGGCTGCTGTCTCTTGTTTCATATGAACATAGCTGCTGTTATATTGCAGTAATACTAATAGATACCAATTATATATTTTTAAATGTTTTAAATCTATTTGTTTAAACAGCACTCAGGGCTCCAGACTGCGATTAGACTCAAGATTTGCAGCCAGTATGACTTGCAGCCAGCTACATTTTGGAAAGAAAAATAAACAAATGTTTGTTAGCCTACATCTGTGAAATAGGCCTACATTGAAAAGCATATTTTTTTGTTACAGAGCTTTCTAGTACAATCCACAAATGTTTTAAGTTTAAAGACAAAAGAAAAAGTGCCATTATTTTCCAAATCTGAAAACAGTGTAGTTGTACTGTACAGTATTTTTGTTTGTTAATAGGTCAGCTGTGCATTTTTATTTGTAGTAAATTTATTTGTTTTACATAATGTCAAACTATAATGACACTTAAGTGAGGTTGTAATACAGTAAACTATGGGTGGGGGTTGTGAATCTGCCACAATTTTAACAGATTCTGTTTTTCTTAATTAAAATAAATTTACATCTGGATGTAAACTTACACTTCTTCTATTTTGAACTATTCCATTTTAGACTACTGTCATATATTTCTGAGACAAAATAAACCCCCCACCAAATTAAATGTGGGTGTCACCACTGTAGAAAATGGAGCCCTGATTTACAAGCAGCAGCAACAACAAAAATTATTATTAATAGTAATAATAGTAATAATAATTGACAAAATGTATAATATAAAATATTAAACCATAATAGACTAACTTGGTATGTTATTATTTACTCTGGACTTGCGTTTGTGGGTTTATATCTACTTTATAAGGTAACATCGCGAATACAAAATTAATTATAAGGTTTACATGGCGGCGAAAACGTTTGAGGCACTAGGCACGCACACATATCTAGAAAATAGTGTGACTCTGTAAGTGCTGCTGTTTGAATCGTCCAGTAACATAAAACAGGAAGTTAAGCGAACTGTCAGACTGGTTTTCCCCTGTGATCTGAACAGATATACAGTTTTATCTATACGTGAAGTATTACGCGACAACAATTAGCTGTATATGTGTAAACCTCTAACAAATGAAACTTACCTGCGCTGACACCGACGATATAAAACAATAAGACAACAGAAAAACTGAAAAAAACGGACATTCTTCCTCAATTTGACAGAATCCCTTGTATGAAGTGTGCACGCTGAGAACGCGTATGTCACTTGTAAACGAGGAAGAGGAATAAGCTAGTTCTAAAAAAGAAAGGGAAAGGAAGAAAAGTCATCATGTACGGCTACCTACGTTTACAAGAAACCCCGTACAAGGGGAGGTGTCAAACTAAAGCAGACAAAGGTTTTCAGCTTCAGAAGGGTTTAATATATTCATGTATACCTTTTTGGTATCTTTGGTATTTTTTAATCTAACTTTGTATCTAATTTTTTTCATTTTATTAATATTTTTATGTTTTTCTGTCATATGTACAGAGGCAGAAGGGCCAAAAAGGGCACAAAAAGTGCTTAGAAATAAACGTAATTATTTATTAAATGACCTGAATTTAATTCAGAATACGTCTTTATGCAGTTTTTTAAAGTATTTCAATGACCTTATAGAAATATATAAAAATCAATTGTACAAAATAAACATTATCTCTTCTGTGAAACATAAAATGTAATTAGGCTACATAATTGTGTCAAATTTAAAATGGAGACTCTTGTTTGTTCCTTGCTTTTCAATACATGGACAAAACAAATTTTTATTATTCTACAGAGGAAATTCAAAGATGTGTGATGTGAATAATATCCTATATCCAGTGGCGGATCTAGGAATTTTTTTAAAAAGCAGGGGCCAAGGTGGAGCCACAGTTTATGTCCATAGGGGTATAAAAAATCACCAGGATTTTGTTTCATGCAGCAATTTGCTAATAACTTTTGCTGTAATAATTGTCATAAATAAGATTTGGTGTATGAGTGATAAATAAGAACTTGTGTTGTTTAATGAATATTTATTAGTATGATTTCATAAATTGCTAGCGGACTATTAAACATAATGAAATATAACATACATGAATAAAACATAATTTAATAAAACATAATTTAGAACGTATAACTGTTCTTGACCTATCAAAAAGACATTAATATATATAGGCCTATCATATCCTTTCAGGGGGTTATTTTACATATGCAAATAGCAGACATCAGAAAAATCATATTTTTACATGCAAATTGGAGTCTAGCAGTACAGCAGGTCTCTTGCCCTGTGGCAATCAACGAGATTAGCCGAGCGCAAGCGGGGGCGGAGTAGAAAACGGAGACGTCAAGCCTGTGTGGTGAGAAATCGACTCCCTACTGCAATCAAGTCCGCTTAGGACTTCTTCTTCTTCTTCTTGTTTTATTGGCGGTTCGCTTCCTGAAACAGCGCATTACCGTCATCTACTGTAGGAATTGGATCAGAGACTCATATGCCTTTACCTCTGGACACTTTAAGACCAGAGCTTTCGATATTGCTGCGTGTTCAGCTCCTCCATCTACTAGCTCAAGTCCCTCACAGCCCAGAGAGAGAGAGAGAGAGAGAGAGAGAGAGAGAGAGAGAGAGAGAGATAGTAGTATGAGGAGAAAGAATAATAGGAAGGGGAAAGAAAATAAAATAAAAAAATAAATGCTATTAATTATACTCTTTATCTATATTCTTTGAATTAACTGAGTTCTTTTTAAGAATTGTATTAACCATTTATTACCTTCTGGACAAAAAAGTTATTTTATTGTTATTTGTTCATATTTTTTCTGTAGATCATCAATTAACATTTTCATTTCCCCTGTGTATTTATTGCACATAATGAGTACATGTTCTACTGTCTCACTAACTCCACATTCGTCGCACAATCCTGTTGGATGTTTACCTATCCTGTATAATGTATAATTCCGTCCTGTATCTCCCAACCTTAACCTTGAAAGAATACAATCCTTTTTTCTGCTCCCTCGTGATTTTAATATATGTCCTACAACTGGCTGTATTACATGTAGATGTCTGCCCTTTTGCTCATTGTCCCTGGTTGAATCAAAACAAATTATTGCCTTGTTTAATTCCATTTCATAAATTTTGTTGAGTGATTGCTAGCAGCTCTCCTGTAAATACTGACAAATGATTTGATATTATTTTCCCTTTTGATACCTTCAATCTTGGAATGACATATGCTATCCCCACCCAGCCACTTTGAGGATCCTTTGATGCATCTGTAAAAACGTGTGTAAATTGATCATAATGTGTACCAATATATTCTCTTTTTAGATATGCTTCTGGTAACTCCTGCCCTTTTTCTTGTCTGTCTTCCAATAATTTGAGGTTTAATTTTGGTTGTGGTAAGATCCATAAAGGTATTGTTAGTAGAACTATTGATGGTATTATACTATATTCATTTCATTTCCTGCACTAAATCCCCAATAATCCAGTTAACACTATTAATTTTCCTTTTCCCATATTCCCAACATACCTCTAGTAGTGCTTTTACACGATGGCTATCATCATGGCCTTTTATTCTTGCCCAGTATGTAAATAACAGTTGTTTTCTTCTTAGTTGAACTGACATCTCCCCCATCTCTACCTGCAAAGCTGGAACTGGAGAGGAAGGATAGGCTCCACAACAAATTCTAAGAGCTTGAGATTGTGTTCTTTCAAGTTTTACTAACTGTGTCTTTGCTGCTGAACTGTGAGCCATACAGCCATAATCAACCATAACACTGGATAGTCATATTCTCTCCTAATGCCACTCATTTTGTTAATCATATTTCATACCTCCTCAACTGGAGTACTTTTCCCGATTTCATTAGACAACGATCTCTAATATTCTTTCTGCATTTTCCTTATTATTTTCCTAGTTTCTGCCTGAGATTTCTTATATTCTATCAAGTTTTGCCAGTTATGACTTTTTTTTAGAATTTTAAATGCCTTCCTTTTCTTCCTCACTGCTCTTGAACACTGGTCATTCCACCATGGAACCAATTTCCCTACTCTCTTTTCTGTACTCTTTGGAATACATTCACTTGCCGCATGACGAATGACAGAACTTAACTCTGCATATATCCTTTCAATTTCAATATCTCCATTCATCTTAATTTTTTTCAATCCTTCTTCACTTATTTCTTTGAATTTCTCCCAATCAGCTTTCTCATACTTCCATTTTCCAGAATTCCCTTTTTTAACATTTGTATTCTCACTATTTATAATAGAACTGATGATAGGAAAATGGTCACTCCCAATTGTGCATTTCCTTAAAACCTCCCAAACTGTAATTCCACCCAATGAATTTGACACAACTGTTAGGTCAATTGCTGATTTCCTACCTGTATTTACATCCAAATGTGTATAACCTCCATCATTCATGCACACCAAATTTTTCTTTTCTATCACCTCCTCAATTACTAGACCATTTTTATCTGTTAGTATTCCACCCCATAATGTATTGTGTGCATTAAAATCACCACACCATATAACCCTTTCTTCACCTTTAATTTTGTCCATACTATCCAGTGTTAGTCTTGTACATGGATTGTAAAAGTTTATTATAACATACTCCTTTATTCCATACCATATTTCTATAACTATATACTCCAGATTTATCCCTTTTTCCAAAATTCTATAAGGCATTCCTTCTTTTATAAACGTGACACAACCTCCTCCTATACCTTCTTCCCTGTCCCTTCTCACACTTACATATCCCTTTAAAACAAAATCTAACCTAGAGTTCAACCATGTTTCCTGAATGCATATCACATTTGGCTTTTCTTTCATTCTACTTAAATATCCTTTAAACTCTTGTCCATTAGCACATAGGCTTCTAGCATTCCATTGTAGGATACTCAACATAACCCTACTAACCTACTCCTAACTCCTGACTCTCTTGAAAGTCTGAACTGAGGCTTCTTCTAATATCTTCACTTTTCAGACCCTTTATCTCCAGAAACCTTTCAGTTGCTTTGACAATTATTTGTATCTTTTCTGTTCTTCTTTCCGTTTGAGCAGTGCAGTTAATTACTTCTACCATGAAAAGCACAAAATGTATCTTGCTTACTAACATCATATCTTCTGGTGACCTTCTTTCATCAATTCATCCTTCTCCTTCAATTCTTCTACCAGAATCCAATCTTACTGTCTCGTTTGATTTCTTCTTTTCATTAACTACCTTAACTGCTTCAGCATAAGTTATATTGTATTTTTCTTTTTCCTGTTGAACCTCCACTGCTCTTTTTCTTACCTCACAACCTCCATATGCAGCATTATGTCCTCCTCCACAGTTGCAACATTTTAACTCAACTCCTTCTTCACACTTTCCAAATTCATGTTCCCCTCCACATCGCACACATCTTATTTTCGATTTACACACAGCCACTGTATGACCATACCTCTGACAATTGTAACATCGCAGTGGAGGAACTTTATATTCCCTAACAGTGTAGCTGATAAATCCCATCCTGACTCTATCTGGTATTTCCCTTCTTTCAAATTTAAGACGCACTGAAAAACTGTCCAATCTTCTTCCTTCTCTATTCATCTTTAATCGAACTGCATCTATAACTTTACCTCCATCAAGATTCTTTTTTAATTCCTCCATTGTTACTCCAATTTGAACTCCTTTTATCACGCCATATATCCAAGAATTGCCATATATCCAAGACCTTTTATCTTACTACTCATAACTACCTGCTTCCCCAGTTTTTAACTTCATTGCCTTATTTTTCTGCTCATTTATGCACGCAATCAATAACGCCCCATCCTGATGCACCTTTGCGAATGCTATTTCACCTACTTGTTTCTTTAATTCATATGTCAACATCATAGGGTTTACTCCTGAAACTCCCATTACGTCTTTAAATTTTAATATTATCTTCAATTCTAAATTGGCCTTTCCTCCGACCCCTTCCTCCTCGCTAGTTAGTGAACTACTTTCTGATGCATCCTCCTTACCTTTTTTTCTTTTCCTAGATCCATTTTTCTCTGATCTACCTTCTATTTGTGTCCATCCTATATCCATATCATCCTCTTCACCACTATCATCCAATCTTAGAGTCTCCGATCCATTCCCAACTCTATTTCCTCGAAATTTATTCTTTGAATTTTTTTTTGTTTGTTTGAATTCGCCACCATTACTCCTTCCACCGCATCTCACCCGCTTAGGACCTCAATGGATCGTCTGCGTTGAATGCCTGATCAAAAGCTATTATCTCAATACCTTGTTAATCCTCTTTACAAAATAAAAGTGCACAGATAGATGGATGTAAATAGACATTTCTATATTTGGGAGAATGTTATTGACAAAAGTATGTGTGTATGTATGTCTCTCTTATGTCTGTCTTATGTGTATTATAGTACTATCATCATTGATTCAGCCTACTCATACAAGTGCATCACTTCGCACATATGTATAGTTTCCCAGTATTGTTTGTTAAAGGTTATTTTTTCAATAAATGACATTTGTTCTAAGTAGCAGGATTTAAAATTGTTTGTATGGCAAACCACAAAAATACACTTAGATATGTGAAGTGGGCATCTGATGTCATTGATTAAAAAAAATAAACTGTCAAACTGTTCCAGAAGTACTGTATTTATGTACATAATTATTTCTTAGGAAATGCATCCAGAGACACAAAAGTGCATACATTGCTGCATATATATATATTTATTTATTTTTTGTTTTTTAATTAGGCGCTACAAACTATTCCTATTACAACTCCATTGAACCAATAGGATCACCCAGGGTCCTAGGCGGACCCAATTGTCAGGGGGGATACGATTTCTTATCACACTAGATACTTCGGGGCTTAAAGTTACTGCAGTCATGATGACTGATCACATGGCGTGATCATTTATTTATTTAATTATTTATTGCAAACACAAACAAAAGATTTACAGTACAAATAAAACAAAATACAGTCTCTACAAACTATACTTCATTTTTAAACAATAAGGGAATTATTAATTAAACTTAAGTAGCCTATATAACAAACGCATTAAGGGGAAACGAGAGGGCACATAATAAGGAAATAAATATCCACAAATATACATTGTCTGATCTGATTCAAAATCCATATGTTTGATAACAGTCCTGACCTGAACACGTTTACATACCAATAACCAGATACAGATATAGCGCCACCTGCTGGCAGCAGAAAGTGACATGTTTTACAGTGTAACAAACTCCTTCTACAAATTTTATCACACCGAATCCATGTTCTGTTAGTTTAGTCCAAAGGCCTTTGTGATGTTAAATTGTGAAGATCTAGAGTTTTTGCCGAGGGGCGTGTCTGTGGCAGACTGTGAAAGTGCAGTGCTTCGCCATGGAGGAAGAAGCACTTATAACTCAACCAAACAATATCTGATCTGCCTGAAAATGCACAGTTTCTTCTCCTGAAGACATCGACGTGCCATTATTGAGTCTCAGTCGTAGCGCCACCTGCTGACAGAAGGAAGTTTGGTATAAATCTGCGATTTTCTCAGGCATTTTAAGATATATCGGCTTAAATTATTAATGTCCGCTGTACCCAGTCATCCTGAGGCCACCGGGCGGCGGTGAGCCCGGGTGCGAGGTCCCTTTCATCGCTGCTTGCAGCTTTAATTAGGGACCGAGCACCGGAACGGTGCAAAGGCCCTATTGGAATTCCTCAGTTTTTTATTATTATTATTATTATTATTATTATTATTATTATTATTATTATTATTATTCCGCCCCTAACTGGGGGGATTTTGAGGGTCTAAACATCCTCGAAAACTCATGAAAATTTAAATGATCGATTGATATGGGTCTCGAAAGTGGGTGTGGCAAAATGACTCAACAGCGCCACCTATAAACACTTAAACAATTTGCCCCGGAGCTGCGTTTCACGCACACATACGAAAATTGGCACACACATCAAACATGCCAAAACCTACCAAAAAGTCTCTTGGAGCAAAATCTCAAACCCAATAGGAAGTCGGATATTTTTGACTTCCTTAGGCGAAAAAGTGCACTTTTTGCCATTTCCAGGCGTGGTATTTGAACGAACTCCTCCTAGGGATTTCATCAGATCAACACCAAAATTGGGTATTGTCAACTAAAGGCCTTGGCGATGTTAAATTACGAAGATCTATAGTTTTCGTTGAAGGGCGTGTCCGTGGCGACCTCACAAACTTTGACGCTTCGCCACGAAACAGGAAGTTGTTATAACTCAGCCATACATTGTCTGATCGGAATCAAAATCCATATGTTTGATAACAGTCCTGACCTGAACACGTTTACATGCCAAGAACCAGATACAGATATAGCGCCACCTGCTGGCAACAGGAAGTGACATGTTTTATATTGTAACAAACTCCTCCTACAAATTTCATCACATCAAATCCATGTGTCATTAGTTTAGTCCAAAGGCCTTTGTGATGTTAAATTGTGAAGATCTAGAGTTTTCGCCGAGGGGCGTGTCCGTGGCGGACTGAGAAAGTGCAATGCTTCGCCATGGAGGAGGAAGCACTTATAATTCAGCCAAACAATATCTGATCTGCCTGAAAATGCACAGGTTCGATGAGATTCCTCTCCTGAAGACATCTACGTGCCAATATTGAGTCTCAGTCATAGCGCCACCTGCTGACAGAATGAAGTTTGGCATAAATCTGTGATTTTCTGGGGGGTTTTTTATATATATCGGCTTAAATTATTATTGTCCGCTGTTCACCGTCATCCTGAGGCCACCGGGTGGCGGTGAGCCCGGGTGCGAGGTCCCTTTCATCGCTGCTTGCAGCTTTAATTATTATTATTATTATTATTCTGCCCCTAACTGGGGGGATTTTGAGGGTCTAAACATGCTCGAAAACTCATGAAAATTTGCACACACACCAAACGCGGTGTAAATGATCGTTTGATATGGGTCTCGGAAGTGGGTGTGGCAAAATGACTCAACAGCGCCACCTATAAACACCTAATAAATTTGCCCCAGAGCTGCGTTCCACGCACATGTACGAAAATTGGCACACACATCAAACATGTCAAAACCTACCAAAATGTCTCTTGCAGCAAAATCTCAAACCCAACAGGAAAAAGAACGATCAAGGTACCAAGGTATTACGGCGGTCGCTCATATACTGCGTATTACGGTAGAATGCCAAAGAACTGAACTGAATCATCATGGTCTGATGATAAAATATTAAATAATAATGAAAAAAATAACATATGAATGCAACTAAATAACCAGAATTTTGAGACTGCTTTATCTGTAATTACAAAATAAAAGTAATTAAAATCTCATAAATTACTCTGTCACTGTCACTGCATTCAAAGAGGTATAATAATAAATGAATTTATTTCACAAGCCAGCTACACCTTAGATTGAATGTAGACATTCCCACGGTGTCAACTAAACCTTTTTCGTGGCCACATGATGTGGAATTATAAAATAAGTGCCCTTTAAACCTTACACAAAACTGTTTGGCCCTGATTTAAAAGAAACATTTAAATAAAACTATTAGATATCACAGGCCAGTTTTACCTCAGATAGTACATAAATAGTAGACATTACCATGGTGTTAACTAAATAGTTTATAGCCATCTGATGTGAAATGATAAAAAAGGGCAAGTTAAACCTTATACAAAACAATGCTTTGTCCCTAAATTTTAAAAAATGATTAAAACAAAACTGTTAGATATCACAGACCAGCTAAATCGTCAGTTTACAATGACGTGATAAATGAACATCAAATTACAGATGAAATATTAGAACAGAACATGTTGCAAAATAAATGTGTACAATGTTTACAAAATAAATTACTGCACCCGTTAAACCATGTGGCATCGCCTCCCAATAATTGCCAATTCCACAGATATTGTTTAAATAGCAACTATACAATGCAGATACTGTATATACGGTATAACACTCGAACATATATTATACTTAGTTATCAACAACTCGTTAATACAACGTGCGTTGGCACCTTGTGCACGAATAATAAACATCCCTTTGCTAGCCTTAGCTCAATGTGCTGACTGAACGCAAGACATGAGTACACGATAAATGAAAACACTCACCATGCACTCACTTATGCAACGTGCATGTTTCATCCCAGCGGCAAACGGAACCGAAACCAACTAGACTGAGACGCTGGGAATGAAACACTACGCTGCAGAGAGAACGAACACTAACACCAGGACAAGAGCGCGCATCCAGACCCTGTGCGGACCTCGCGCGCCGCATTAAGCGGGAGCGTGCACGGTCTGAGTGCAACCAGGACGGCGCTCATACAATGACACACAATGACAGAAAATGAGTGCTCGACCCGAGAAAACTTGAGCAGAGCACAACATACAGGACAAGACAGGACTAGTGTCTGGCCACCAAAAACATAAATTTACAAGACCAGATATAGATATAGCTGTCAATCAATCCTAAACTACTACGGCTATTAAATTACTAACCTTATCAACAGCCACTCCAATTTATGTAGTAAATTCTACAGTCGTGGCCAAAAGTTTTGAGAATTACATAAATATTGGAAAAGTTGCTTCTTAAGTTTTTATAATAGCAATTTGCATATACTCCAGAATGTTATGAAGAGTGATCAGTCCTTCTTTGCCATGAAAATTAACTTAATCCTAAAAAAACCTAAAGGACCTGCTGAGATCATTTCAGTGATCGTCTTGTTAACGAAGGTGAGAATGTTGACGAGCACAAGGCTGGAGATCATTATGTCAGGCTTATTGGGTTAGAATGGCAGACGACATGTTAAAAGGAGGGTGATGCTTGAAATCATTGTTCTTCCATTGTTAACCATGGTGACCTGCAAAGAAAAGCATGCAGCCATCATTGCGTTGCATAAAAATGGCTTCACAGGCAAGGATATTGTGGCTACTAAGATTGCACCTAAATCAACAATTTATAGGATCATCAAGAACTTCAGGGAAAGGGGTTCAATTCTTGTTATGAAGGCTTCAGGGCCTCCAAAAAAAGTCCAGCAAGCGCCAGGATCGTCTCCTAAAGAGGATTCAGCTGCGGGATCAGAGTGCCACCAGTGCAGAGCTTGCTCAGGAATTGCAGCAGGCAGGTGTGAGCGCATCTGCACGCACAGTGAGGCGAAAAATGCATTTTCCCGCACAATGGAGCACTGTGCCATAAGGCAAAAGTAATATCTAAGTGGCTCGGGGACCAAAACGTTGAAATTTTGGGTCCATGCCCTGGAAACTCCCCAGAACTTAAATCGCATTGCGAACTTGTGGTCAATACTCAAGAGGCGGGTGGACAAACAAAAACCCACTAATTCTCACAAACTCCAAGAAGTGAGTATGAAAGAATTGGTTGCTATCAGTCAGGATTTGGCCCAGAAGATGATTGAGAGCATGCCCAGTCGAATTGCAGAGGTTCTGAAAAAGAAGGGCCAAAACTGCAAATACTGTTGTATTTGCAAATAATGTCATGTTATTGTCGATAAAAGCCTTTAAAACGTATAAAGTGCTTGTAATTACAAAATGAGGAGCTCCAGAGACAATAAATTTCCATTTAATTTTCTGTCTGGCAAGCTGACTTTGCAAGGTGGGTAGCAGTGTGACAAATGCTTCAGATAATTCCCCTTCTCCTCCTTTAAAATTTGTTCCCTGGTCAGAATAGAGTTCATGTGGAGTGAAATGAATCTATGAAGGCTCATAAGGAAGGAATCTGCATACATTTTGACACCCGATCTCTTTTCATTGCGGCGGACTATTTTAATTGTGAAGATCAAGAATTTAATTGAAGTCAACACCAGTCGAAAAAGGTCGAGCTGATGGAAGAGCAGCTATTTGTGGTACTATGGGCTTTCCACGCCATTTTTGCATTCCTGGCATTGATGTTGGTGTCGTCGTACTGCTTCTCTGCCTCTAATAATCCAGTATTTTCTACGTAACTCTGCAAACACTCTTTCTGGGCCAGGATGATTTCATCATTATGCTGCATCAGGAGTTGACTGAGTGGGTGTTTGGGGTCAAGTACAATTGGATGAACTGTATCTGGCTTAAGCAGTTCACCATGTCTCAGATGACCACCAACCCTTATAAAACCCTTATAAGTCCAGTAGACTGGTCAAGCTCAGGTGCTAGGGCTATTAATCTTCTGTTTGAATGCAAGGGTTTGTTACCTTTCAATGCATTGAGCTGAGCTGGAAAGCACATGGCTTGTGACTGCATCAGGACTGAGTTCTCAGCAGCTGCATAGTCTTGGGCACATACTTCTCGGGTTTGACTAGCTTGCTTTAACTGCTCTTGTGCTTCATGTTCCACCAACTGATCAAAACTGTGGTACTGCGAGAATTCTTGCATTATATCAGAGTAGTCTATTGTGGTTAGGCTACAATAGGTTACCTTTCTATCCTCATCTGTAATGTTTAGGACTGATTTCTCTGTATTTTGAGGCCCGGTACTTGAGCCTTGCCACAGAAATTGGGGTCCTTGCTGCCACTGACTGGGAACAGAGCTGCTGAAGGGTTTTGTCATCTGCTGGATTGTTTTCAGACTTCACATAATGTCATGCCTGGGGTGCAGTCAGCTTCTGAATCGTGTTCGTGTACCCACAAACAATTTATAACTGCACAAATCGGATTGGATCCAGGACAAGACTGTCTTTGAGTCACTCCATAAATTAACCTTTTGAATGTTCAGTGTCAGTTCCGTTTCTAGAACTTTTGCCAGTTGAGCTCCACTAAGTGCTGAACAAAGTTCCGCCTGGGTATAGATAGCTGTCGTTTTAGGGCCACTAGTGAACTCGCTATGACAAATGCAACCTCAACTTGGCCTTGAAGACTCTGTGTTCTCAGATATGCTACTGAACCATATATATGATTTGAAGCATCACATAATATGTGGATGTCTCTTGTGCAAGACCCAGAATCTAGCTGTATGCTGGTGTAGCACCGTGTATAGCAATGTTGTTCAGGTGCTGCAGTTCAACATACAGGACAAGACAGGACTAGTGTCTGGACTCTGCCACCAAAACATGAATTTACAAGACCGGAGAGGCAGAACCCTGACAATAACACTCGAACATATATGATACTTAGTTATCAACAACTCTTTAATACAACGTGTGTTGGCTCCTTGTGCATGAATAATAAACACCCCTTTGTTAGCATTAGCTCAATGTGCATGCAATGTGGCATATAACACGTCCAACTGGCGAGTACAAACTCTAAACAACAATACAAGCATGGCAGGTCCATGAACATTTGAATTGGAAATAAACTTACTTTCAAAGTTACGCACACTCATAAGCTTGGCTGTAATACATCTGGTGACTAGAAAACCCCACGAGTCCTCTGTATTGCTCAAGTGAAATACAAGTTGTGCCAGTCTCTGGGGTCGGGACCAGTGCTAAATTTGTAAATTGCGAGGTCCCAAAACAGATCGAGGTAGCGGATCTGGCATGTTACCAGAGGAGGGATAGGTGTCGTGGGCAAAAGTGAAGAGCAGGCAGGGGGGTGGGTCGGTGTGGGGGGTTAGTGTTGCGGATGAAAGTGTAGAGCGAGGGGGTGGTTGTTGCGGACAAAGTGAAGAGCGGGGGTGCGATATATGTATTTTTTTGTCTGTTAAGCAGACGTGAATGTTGAATGTTTAAAGAGATGCCATTAAGGCGAACGTTTAAAAGTATATGTGATGTACTTACCTTAATATGGCTTGCGGCAATTGATTGGTGGAGTCTGGCGCATTAAGAGGGACGCTAGAGGGATACCAGACAAAGGCTTGGGGTCAGTTTACCTGGTGAGCGAGCATGCTGTGGCAGAGCCAATTATTTCTGAGTAATTAGACACGTGTATACAGTGGTTACGTTTTGATTATCACTGATTGTTTTGTGTTGTATATATTCGTCTTTATATTTTATTTGTTAATTTGATATTTTGTATTTTTGTATATATATTTTTGTACATACATTTTGGAGATTTTTTTGGACACTGTATTTATATTTTTTGCACTGGACTATATCTCTTACATCCTTGTAAATAAATACCACCTTTTTTTTACACTTCCGGGTCAGGCCATTGGTTTTTGATCACTGGGTTATTTGTGGTGTCAGGACGCAGCTTGGTGTAGTCTTTCAACTGCTGAAGAGAAGGCAGCTACAAGCGCCCCAGAAGCGGTGAGCCTTCTACTCAGTCCAATGGGGGCATGGCGAGCTTGATGAGGGATTTTGAAATGAGGGATGAGCGATATCTTCGCGAGCTGAAGGGACTTTGTGAGGAGATCCAGCAAGTGGTGCGACCAATGCTGGCCACACCCATGGAAGCTGGTAGTCTGTGGATGGAGCTCCCTATGCCAGCACCCCGTGCAGTATCCACAGGGGAAATATTTTCCCCACCACAAGCCCCACCACTTGTACAGTCAACCGACTGACGAGCCACACAGACATGTCACCCAGAGACGCCGAATGCCACCCTTACAGCCGGGGGATGACATCGAAAGCTACCTGTGACGATTTGAACATCTGGCACGAACGTGGCAATGGCCTTGGGAAAAATGGAGCTGTCGGCTATTGTTGACTGATCAATTGCTAGAGACATGCCTAGCGATGGATGAGGTCAGTGCAGATGATTACATGCAACTGAAAGACTCTATTCTGCAGAAGACAGACATCTCTGCAGAGACCTACCGGCAGCGCTTCAGGGCTGCTACACTCCCTAAAGGGGAGTTGCCAACGGAGACGTATCATTGCCTGAGACATCTGTATGAGCGCTGGATGAGACCAGATCAACATACAAAGGAAGAGATCAGTAAGCAGATCATCATGGAGCAACAACTGAGGGTCATGCAACCGGATGCCACAACGTGGGTGAAAGAACACGAGTCGAACTCAGGACTGGCAGCAGCAAAGTTGACCCAGCAGTACATGAATGCTCATCGCTCCGATATGCGCAATCAACCTTCCAGAGGTAGAGCACGACACACATTTCACAATACTGACAATCCGCACTCACACAAACTTGAGACTGAACTTTCACATACACTGATCTGTTACGCATGTCAGCAAAAGGGACACAAAGCATCTGTGTGCCCAGCCTGAAAATCTAAGCTGACTGGATTTTGTTATGCTCCAAGAGAGGGAGATGCTAACAGTGACTTTGATGTGGGACAAAATGCTGATTTGTTGCACATTACAGTGAATGGTCGTGATCTAAAAGCTTTGCTCGATACGGGAAGTTCCATTTCACTCATAAAATCGTGTCATGTGACTAATGTTGACTTTACTACCACAACAGAAATACAATGTGTACATGAGGATATAAAGAGCTGTCCCAGAGCAGAAGTACTTGTGAACAGTCAGGATCAAATGTATTTATTGAATGTGGCTGTTGTCAATAACTTGCCTTCTGACATGATTTTAATAGGAGACCTCCCAATATTGAGTGAACTGTTTAATAACTCTACCAATTTGAACTGTGAAGGTTTGAATGAAACTGACTTTGAAAATGTATTTATGGTTATGACACATGCCCAAGCAAAAGCTGGTCTGCAACCACTGCCAGACTTGAACAGTAGTCTGCTGCAGGGTGTGACCAAGGGCCCAAAGAAAACACATCAGCAGAAACGGCTGTTAAAGCATCTGGGTTCTCCAGTTCCAAAACCTGATACAAGTGGTCTTGAGGCGAGGGACTGGCAGATCCCAGATAACATCACTGAATTGCAAAGAAATTATGAGACACTGAAAAAGTTGTTTGTAAGGGCAGAAAACGAGAACAACACAAACTTAAATTATGAAAAGTTTATAATCATTGACAATGTGTTATATGTACAAGTGAGGAATGTGATACTTTTGGTTGTACCCTTGTTGTCCAATTGTGTTACATTTAACACACACTTTCATGGGCAGGACATTTGGCATTTCACAATACATCCACATGCATTAGCTCATTTCTATTGGCCTACCATGTACAGTGATGTTCAGACATACTGCAACACTTGCACCACATGTCAGACAATCACAGCAGTATGTCAAAGAGACAAGGCTTCGTTACATCCCCTACTTATTATCTCAACCCCTTTCCGGTGCATTGCCACGGATATTGTGGGACCACTTGAAAGGAGTAGTGCGGGACACCACTGCATACTAGTCATCTGTAACTATGCCACACATTACCCAGAAGCATTCCCACTTCGCACTGTCACCACCACAAAGGTAATCTATGGTCTTATACAACTGTTTTCCAGGGTAGGCATCCCAACAAAATCATCACAGACCAGGAAAAAAACTTCCTGCTTTTTGCATATAGAGAGGCGGCATCCATGGGTTTCGCCCCTTTTGAGTTGATGTATGGCTGGCTAGTCCAATGGCCATTAGATTTATTGAAGAAGGCATGGACGAAGCCTCCAGCAGCAGAGGAGGGCGGCAGCATCATCAATTTCATCCTGGAAATGAGGGAGAAGCTGGAGACCTACAGGGAGTGTAAGAATGAAAAATATTATATGCATTTGTTTATATGGCAAAACATGTCTTTTTAACCAAGAAGGTCCATACTGACTTCAAAGGCAGATACTGATAAGATCAGGGCCTGGTGTGTGGTCTTTGGGGGTTTTACGATGTGGTCACATGTTGATTGGTCAGTTTGAATGTCTCAGCATTTGGGCTTTGGTCACATGGTCAAGAAAGATACAAAAGAGTTGGTAAACTTTGCTCTGGCTCTTTTTCCTGCTCTGCGCTTTTCTGGCTGTTCCTCCAGCTCTGGAGGATATTTTCTCTTACTCTACTGCTACAGGCCATCTTTAGGGCCTATTCTTTTTGTCTCTCTCTCTCCCTCCCCTGTCTCTGCCTCTCTCAGGTAACTTTATTTTACATTTAAGCTGGGTACAATTTATGTCATATGTTTTTCCATCATTTCATGTTTGATCATTTTATAGTTATTTTTGTAACTAATTCAGTTGTAACCACAGAGAATTATTGTTATTAAATCACTTCATTTTCAAGTATTTGTGAATTACTTTTGATTTACATCAACACTTAATTGTTCCATATTGCAATACAATACAATCACATAACAGCAACGCTCTCCCACATTTTTAGCTATTAATACTGCCCTTATTTCCGTTTTTGGTATAAGATTGTAGAAGGATGGTTTGACTAGAAATGTACAGTTTTTCACCATCATACTGATAACTTTTAAGTCATTCGGCAAACTACAGTTCGAACTGCTGTAGTTAAAAATACCATTCCTTACAGGAGCAAGCGGAGGAGAACCTGAAAGAGGCACAAAGCAAGTAGAAGAGGTGGTACGACCAGAAGGCTCGTCTACGCCAGTTCCAGCCCGGACCGAAGGTATTATTGCTATTACCCACCTCAACGGACAAACATCTTGCGAAGTGGCAGGGGCCCTACGAGATCACCAGAAAGATGGGTCTGGTCACATGCGAGATACATCACCCTGAGAAGAAGAAAAGTCGGCAAACCTACCATGTTAACCTCCTGAAAGAGTGGAAGGAGACCAAGGAACACTAAGAACGGGAAAAGTCTTTGACGGTAAGAGAAGTTAAAGAGGATGGAAGTGAACCAGCAGATAAGATGGTGACACCAAGGTGGTCTGCAGAACTGAAACTAGAGCACCTGGAAGAGGAAAAGCAACAAGAATTGCAAGATCTGCTTCACAAGTACCCATCATTGCTCCAACCAAGACCTGGCAGAACCGAAGTCATACAACACACAATTCATCTTACCAACACAGTACAGTCAAGACAAAGACAAAGAAGGATGGATCCTTGAGGGTCTGCATTGACTTCCGTAAGCTGAACGCTCAATCAAAGTTTGATGCCTTCCCTATGATTGATGACCTGTTGGAGAGGATTGGACAGGCCCGCTACAGCACTACACTGGACTTGTGTAAGGGATATTGGCAGGTGCCCCTCCATCCTTCATCAAGACCACTGACTGCCTTCAGAACTCCTTTTGGGCTATTTCAATTTACAGTTCTTCCATTCGGATTACATGGGTTCCTGCAACCTTCCAGCAACTTATGGACATAGTTCTCCAGGGCTGTGAAGAGTTTGCGGCTGTATACCTAGACGATGTGGTGATTTATAGACACACTTGGGTGGATCATTTGCAGCATGTAAGGCAGACCCTGGAGAAGATGCAAGCAGAGCCCATAACCCAGGACCAAAAAGGAGGTGCGTTCCTTTATAGGATTGGTGGGCTGGTACCGATGCTTCATCACGGAATATGCCTCAACAGCAGCACCCTTAACGCACTTGTTAACAAAAGGGACAAATAATCCAGCCATTTGGACTGAGGCCTGTGAGCAGGCTTGGAAGACACTTCAAGAGAAACTCTGTGCACATGCGGTGCTGAAAAGTCCAGATTTTACCTTAAGAGTCCATGTGCAGGTGAATGCATCAGACATTGGGATTGGCACTGTACTGGCCCGGGGACCATCTGGAGAAGAGAGACCTGTGGTCTTTCTGAGTAGGAAGCTGTTGCCTAGGGAAACTGAATACTCCACGGTCGAGAAAGAGTGTCTGGCCATCAAGTGGTCCCTTGAATCCCTCCGCTACTACCTCCTGGGGCCGGAGTTTGAACTAGAGACTGACCATCGGGCGCTCACATGGATTCATACCATGAAGAATAACAATAGAGTGACCCGATGGTACCTGGCATTACAACCCTTCAAGTTTAAGATACGTCACTGTCCTGGGAGGAAAAACCTAGTAGCCGACTTCTTGTCCAGGTTACCAGACAGTACGCTGCTTGGAGAGGGGTAGGATAATGTAGAGAAGTGAGACTTCTCCCCTCCGTCTCTGACAGTACACACACACACACACACAAACACACACACACACACACACACACACACACACACACACACACACACACACGACTTACCTCAATTCCTTCCTCCTCCTTGGGGTCAGTGGATTGGGGGGTTGTGACCTTCAGATTACCTTGGAAGAACAAACTCGGTTGGAAAGGGGAGAGAACTCAGAAACTCATGTCTGCTTATTTGTGTCAGTCTGTCTGATAAAATTGTTTAAAACACCCTGAATGGTAGCGGTTCCAAGCAAGGAGGCTGCGCAGCTGGATCTGAATTGTCAGATGAAAGAGAAACGGGCTGGGCCTGGAGTTCCCCCGGCTCAGTTGCTGATGAGACTGCGGTGTCCATCCTGTGTGGGGAAGCAATATTTGTCTCATTAGTTTTAGGCGTTTTGGCAAATGTCTCAATTAAGATTAACTGTTTTAAAGAGCGTTTAATCATTTTAAACCTTGTTTTAAACAATAACTATCTGAATTGTAATTTTCAGTGTGCGGAAAAATTATTTTCATTCTTTCTTTGTCAATATATCGTAGTGTATGCTGTTTAATAATCATTTAAATTATGTAATAAATAAAGAAATAAGTGGCATTAGTTTGCAGTAACTCATGGTAGTTATGCACAGTGCGTACAGCCGGGTGTAGCGCGTACTTAGTGGTGCTCAATTTGCTACTAGTATTTAATGCTTCGAGATTGCCTGGACCAGCAATCAGAAGAAAGGATTCGACTCAATAGAGCAAAAAAAGTAAGTAGAATAGGTATTAGTATACCTTAGTACACCGTTTAAAAGAGAATAAACCAGTCACTTAAAATGTGCTAAATTGTCTGTAATAATAGTTTCACTCAGATACTTAAAAATTTGCAGTTGGTTCAGAAATATAATTACAACAAGTCAAAAGTTAAATGGAAGGTTCAGTAAAGAAACAGCTCAATTCAAAATCAAAGTCCTAGTGTTTCGTTGGGGCTCAGATACAAAAAAAATCTGGGCTCTTAATGTCCAGTTCAGTTCGAGAAATAGGAAAATAAAAATAGAGCAGTGCTCCTCAAAGATGAAAATTGTAAATCCCAAAAAAAATGGAAAAAATATATGTTTGATCCAGGAAAATCCAGGTAGCAAAACTTGGAAAAATATAAATCAAAAATTGGTTTGATCCTACCAGATTTGATGACTGATCCCTCTTTGTCTCTATCTCCAGTCAAAAATGATGGGGTGGCCTGCCAGTCCAAACCAGACAGAAATGCTCAGCATGGACAGTTTTCGATCACAAGTCTCTTCAAAGTGAGAAAAAAAAAACGGCCTTGAAACAACAAAGCCAAATTAAGCATTAGTTTCAGTTGTCTGAATAAATTATCTCATAAATTATCGGTCTAAATTATTTACACATACACAGAAATACATATGCTAAATCACCATGTGCTCGTACAATATATTGCGGTCTATGTACAGCGTTAGCAAAGCTAGCATCCATCTGATACACATTTCACACAAGAAATTATATTCAACCGTAAAACTTTTCAAACAGAACACATCACAAACCTTTAAATAATTATATACACACATTCCACACTCGTTGTTTCACATTCCACATAGTTGGAGCTTTTAAACTTTTAAATAACTTTCTTCTGAACGCTTTATTATCACAATTCACAGTATTTGAATTCAAAATAATAAAATACATATTTCGTAAAGAATCGGCACTTATCAAAAAGAAATGTAGACGAGAATGAAAGGAAGGAAAAAGAAAAAAAAACTGCTTTCTGAGGGAATAAATGTTAGTCTAATATAGTCTAATACGTTTCCTCTTACTTTTGTGAGTCATTGGGTCTCGAAATCTCAAGTCTTACTGTTAATTTCTCACAGTATCAAATTAATAAACTTAACTTGTTAATAATCGCTGGATTATTAAACCGTGCACATGTATTGAGCTCGCGCTCTCTCGTTCAAATTCAATCACATTCTGTCTGCCTGTGCGCACATTCAATAGGGGCGGAGCTAACCTCCAGCCATTCCGGTTAAAAGTTTCTCAGAAGTTTATTTTCCTTCTAATCTTTTTATTTGCAGAGCAATCATTCTTTAAATTTCTATTTCTTCCTAAATATTATTGTAATAATAATAATATAATTAAATTAATCACTTATGTAAGATAGATTATTGATCTGGGTTACACGGGTTAAATTAAGTAGACTCACTGTGGACCACATACCGCTTGGATATCGATGTCACTTAAAAAAACGAAAACTTACATTTAAAAAAAACAAACAAAAAAAACTTATAATAAAAAAGACGAAAAAACATCAACTTTCTATTAAATACACATCTGTTTTATTTTAATGGCTGTAACAGTATAAAATGTTTAAAAACATATAAATAATAAAAACGGGATCGGGTCAGACTCGGGCCGAACATTTTGATAAGCTGTTGGACAAGGGCAGGGCTACAGCCTGTGCGTCACTGGACAGGGCCGGGCTAGGGCTTTGATTTAAGACCCGTGCAGGGCTCTATCTTCACATAAAAGAATCATTAAAATCATTAAAACACATGAGCTGAGTGACATTTGGAGGCAACTCAATGGCAATCAGAGACAATTCACTTGGTCCCATACCCGAGATAATGTTCTGTCTCTAGTAAGATTAGATTAGGTTCTATACTTTTAAACATCAATGTGGTATTTTTAGTAAGTGTTTTATTGTGCCTGTTGTTTTCTCTGATCACAGTATGGTATGTTGTTATTTTGTTTTGAATTCTATAAAACCAAAAAGGGCCTAATGGCATTTTAATTTCTCCCTGCTTTATGAGAAAGAATTTGTGGACTCTTATTTTTTTTGGGAGACTTTTAGAGCCACAAAGAGTTCTTTTTAGTCCTTGAGACAGTGGTGGGATTTCAGTAAAGCTCAGATTAAACAATTCTGTCAACAGCATACTCGAAACATCACTGTTCAGACATCAAGAGATGTGAAAATTTTGGAGACATCAATAATAAAGCTGGGCCGGAGGCGCAGTGAGTAGCACGATTGCCTCACAGCAAGAAGGTTGCTGGTTCGAGCCTCGGCGGGGGCAGTTAGCATTTCTGTGTAGAGTTTGCATGTTTTTTCCCGTGTTGGCATGGGTTTCCTCCGGGTGCTCCAGTTTCCCCCACAAGTCCAAAGACATGCAGTATAGGTGAATTGGGTAAGCTAAATTGTCCATAGTGTATGTGTGTGAATGAGTGTGTGTGGATGTTTCCCAGTGTAGGGGTTGCAGCTGGAAGGGCAGCTGCTGCATAAAACATATGCTGGATAAGTTGGTGGTTCATTCCGCTGTGGTGACCCCGGATTAATAAAGGGACTAAGTTGAAAAGAAAATGAATGAATGAATAATAAACTTCAAGAATTAATTGATGTAACTAGGGAGAATAGCTATTTGGAAACTCCTTCAATAAAAAAGACCCAACTTAGTGATCTTTTGGGGAGCAGAGCACAAGGAGCTCTAATTCGGTTTTCAACATTTTGACCAAATGGATGCTGCAACAAAAATTTTCTTTAATTTAGAAGAAAAAAGACTAATTCACAAAAAAAAAATTGACGAAAATAGACTAATTCACGCATTGCGTTCTGAAAGTGGATCTTTATTAGCTGACTCCACTTATATTAGAAGGAGAGCTGTTTGTTTTTATGAAAAACTGTACAAATTTGTAACTTGTCAAATGTGTCTGAAGAAGGCAATCTGGAACTCAGCAAGCCATGTGCCTAGAGGAATTGCATGAAGCCCTGATGGGTATGGTATCTTGAAAGGCTCTTGGCATTGACGGTCTTCCAGCTGACATGTATAAGTCATTCTGGACTGTGTCAGGAGTAGATTTGCTCGCAGTGCTTAATGAAAACTTGGCTGAAGATCGGCTGCTGTTAAGCTGTCGTAGAATAGTTCTTACATTACTCTCAAAAAAGGATATTTGACTGAGATCAAAAACTGGCGTCCTGTGTCCCTTCTGTGTACAGATTACAAGCTATTCTCTAAAGTATTGGCAAATAGATTATCAGAGGTAATGAGTCAAATCATTCATCCAGACCAGAGCTATTGTGTTTCTGACAGGTCCATTTTTTATATTATCTTTACTGCGAGATTTCTTAGATGTCTCCAAAATATTTTATTTAGATTGTGGTCTGATATATCTAGATCAGGAGAAGGCATTTGATCATGTCAAACACAATTACTTGTGGAAAACATTAGAATTTATCGGGTTTTGTCAAAATTTTGTGAATATGATTAAAGTCTTAGGACCCTATCATACACCCGCTGCAATAAGGCACAAGACGTGTTTGCCGCGATTTGTTGCTATTTTCAAACCAGGTCAACCCTAATTTTCCTGTTTTGTGCCACGTTGTTTAAATAGCAAATCCATTTGCGCCGCTTTGTGGACTCATGGGTGTTCCGGTCTAGAAAAGAGTGTGTTAAGGTGCATTGTTGGCGCGTGGCTATTTTGAGGAACTAAAATAGACTGTGCAATAGACCAGCTAAAAGCAGGTCTACAGTCCAGTGCAGAGCGCGTTAGTTATGCGCCTTAAACGGTTACACATTTCTCAATGCACACAGGATGTACAGGAATACTCAAATATCTTTACAAATGAAAAAGAATTAAAGGATTAAAATATTACAAAAATGAGGGGGTGGGGGGGCTTTTTTCAGTTTATTTATGACAACTTGCTTTTGTATAATAGTATTATTATTATTATTATTATTATTATTATTATTAGCAGTATTATTTATTATATGCATATTTATATTTGTATAAGCTTAGATTTGTCCACCTGTCAGGTTTTGGACCACATGGGGCATAGGACGTGTGTTTGGATATAACTCAGTTTTTTTCAACCACACTTTGTTATTATTATTATTCATTTCTTTGTTAGCTGGAAATTAGAACTGAATTTAGAAATAGTTTTGAAACAAATCTTTGTGATTAACAAACTAAATTAGTTATGTAGACTAATGGATGTCATCAGTGGAGTGTGTACAACACCATTTCCTTATCCATGAAAGAGAGAAAGAGAAAGAGAAAGGAAAAAGGTCGATTGGAGGAGGTTCATTCTTTATCCTCGCACTGCAAATGGTCTGTTTAACTGTTTTCTTGCTAGTGAAGCATTCAGTTTTTCCGCTTACAAAGTCCGCCATGTAAATAGCAAACGCACCATGGCGCATCGCAACTGACTCTTAAAGGGAATGGGAGATGAGACTTTCTCAAAACACACCCATAACTCATTAAGAGAATGAGCACAACCCTATTAGACCATGCGCCATGGCGCAAATCGTATTTTTCCGTCCTTAATAGCAAAAGTGGATTCTGACATGCCCTTAATGCTTTTGCGCCATGCGCTTTAGACTGTGCGCCTAGATCGTTTAAATAGAGCCCTTATACACTGCTGTTGAGAATTTGCTGAAGGTGAACGTTTGGTTTATGCACTCATTTCAAGGTTGAGAGATTTGTCATACAAGGGGGTTCTTTGTCTGGCATGCTCTATTCAATAGCCATAGAACTTTTACTACAGCAAATAAGTTGTAAATTGAATGGTGTACAAATACTTGGTTCTAACTGTATTGTTAATTTATCGGCATATGCTGGTGATTTGATTGTAATAGTGAAATGTCAAAAGGATGTAGAAATTTTAATGGAATTACTTGATGATTTTAAAGTTTTATCATCTGCTAAGGTAAAATGGAAAAAAGTGAAGCTATGGTGTGTGGAAAATGGTTAAAAGGAAGTTAAAAATTTTGTAAATTAAAGTTTTACGTTGGAATACGGAAGCTTGTAAATACTTAGGAGGTTTTTTTAGGGGATGAGATTACTATGCAAAAAAAAAAAAATTATTGGATGGAATTATTGACAAACTTAAAGGGCATTTGGCCAAGTGGAAATGGTTAGCCCCAAAAATATCCTATAAAGGGTGAATTTTAATTATTAACAATCTGGTAGCGTCATCTCTGTGACATAAACTCATTCATACCTTCATTTTCTTTTCGGCTTAGTCCCTTTATTAATCCGGGTTGGCCACAGCAGAATGAACCGCCAACTTATCCAGCTTATTCCCCATCACTGAGAAACATCCTTACACACTTATTCACACAAAATTCACACTACGGACAATTTAGCTTACCCAATTCACCTATACCACATGTTTTGGACTTGTGGGGGAAACCGGAGCACCCGGAAGAAACATACGCGAACAACTCCACACAGAAATGCCAACTGGCCCAGCCGAGGCTTGAACCAGCGACCTTCTTGCTGTGAGGCGATCGTGCTACCCATTGTGCCCCCATGACACCCATGGCATTAACTAGCCTGCATTAATCCACTTCCAAAATTGGTACCAGAAGTTCAAGCTTCATTAGTGGATTTTCTTTTGTGGAGAAATTACACTGGGTTGCATATTATAAAACGTTTTATTTTTATCAAAAGAAGAAGGTGTGGGCAGGGGTTAATACATTTGCAAAGTAGGACAGCTGCTTTTTGTCTGCAATTTATACAGAAACCTCTGTTTGGATCAACTCAATTCAGGAGAGAGACTGCATGTGCTCTTTTAAGGAGTTTGAGTGGTCTTAATTTGGACAAAGCTCTTTTCTTGATGGACCCCTAAAACTGAAATTTACCAAACCTCTTTAGAGTTTGCAATCTTTTTAATATTCAAAGGACATAGAACCAATTGTGGGAACTCATTGGCATATTGCAGAAAAAAACAGAAAACCAGTCCATTTAGGATTGGCTCCAGGGGTATACCATAGGATAACCCATCACAGATAACAGAGAGCCAATTGATTTGACTATTTGTGCTAATACGTGCTTCCGCAGGTGTTCTGGAGACCCTTTACCAAATTTGGGCACAATGTAATCAACCAACAATGGTGCTTTACATGCCCTTCAACAGGAAACCTAACTAATTGCCTCACAAGACTTTTTTCATGACTCCTGGGTCATGTGCATGTCATGTGCTCCATGTGGCTTTACAGCCTGTTGGATGTACGCTTTTGTAGAGACAAAGGAACTCTGGAATTAATGCATATGAATGAAAGACAATCACTTAAATTTTGCCATTAAGGCAGAGCTATCTTTGAATAATATGCCATAGGTTTCTTTGTATACTACATGTGTTTATTGCAACCAAGTTGATCAATGTGTTTTTAACCCTTATAGCAGATAAAACCTTCTGTATGTGTCTGAAATGTATGATGTCTGGGACTGAATGAAAACTAGTGACATTTGCAATACATTGGTGTAAATAAAAAAACTAGTAGTACAAACAGTATTCGTCCTGTAACATTTGATGTAATAGTTACAAATTCACAAGGTATTTCACAACGTGAAATTAACAAGCAGTCTGTTAATGATTTACTGGTTAATGTTTAATGGTACGGGGCATGGCCCCGCCCTCCATGGCGACCACTCATTGGAAGACAGTGCCATTGGGATAGACAAAGATCAGATGATTTAAAAACTTTCTGCAACAGTAAAACTTTGCTTTTTGCATTAGCTTGCTCGCATTCGCTGCTGCTCTCTGCCCTTTTGCTTGCTCTCGGACACCACACCACCATGCGATTAGGTCAACAAGAACTTTCCAAGGAACCTCTTAAATTTTTGAGATTGTAGAAAATGATATGGTACTTAATGATAGTTTTGTTAAAATCCTTCCGCTTGTTAATACAGTGAGGAAAGTTTTCTCTCTAATGTACCTTCGTTTGTCATTGATGAAGCATTGTGTTGGACTATCTCCTAGTCCCCCAGGTTCAAAGATTGTCCGAGGCTTTAAATAAGTTAAAACCAGTTTAATGAATCAAATGGATAAAGCATACAGAGCTCTGGGCTGCAAAAACTAAACCCTCTAAAACGTGAGTCTTACGGTGGGGGTGGTCCACACAGCAGCTCACTAAATCTCAGCAGCCCGTATTTATCAATGTCTTGTCTTAAGCCACTCCTTTGTATTTTGTCCTCCAATGGCAACTGTCTTCTCACCAGTAGTCAAGCAGGACAGCCCTCCACAGGTTAAGCTTGACCAATCACCTGCACACACACATACATGCACAAACACAACAACAAGTGTTTTTCTTAAAAGTGTAACATTTAACTAGCACATTCTGTAATTTTACATTCCTTATCTATCACGCTATGCAGAAGTTCAGCAGAAGCCTGTGACCAAACATCTGCCAAAACTGCACAATCTCTTTCTCTCTTTCCTATCTCTCCTATCCAGGCAGTGTTATTTTTGAATGAATGTTTTAGATGTTTTTTTTGTCATACTAAAATTAAAACAGGTGTATGCTCCCTCTCTAGGGGTGAACAAACCAGTTTTAGTTTAATTGCTGATAGGTGGGAACAATAATGCTAAAGTAGTATGATTAGTGGGAGTGGCTTGTTTTGTCAAATTCAACATACAATTATAGACCCAGTCACCATTCACAAGCACCATCCACCACACACCGTGAACAACCGCCCGAATACTAATCACCCACACCTGCACCTGCAATCACCCACTCACTATATAAACTCACCTCATCCATTCACTCACCGGCTGGAATCAACGTTGGATGGTCATCTCTTGCTCCATCTTCTTCCAAGTGCTCCGTGCTCTCCTGTGCATCTTCGAGGCTTACTCCTGTGATCTGTATACTCGAATACCTACGAAGCGAAGTGACTCTTTCATTATCTACGAACATTGTATCTTATTGCTACGATTGTTTGAGCCACGTATACACCGCCTGCACATGTGTGCTAGTCTTCACCTGATCACTCACCTGTTTTACCACCCACTGCAACGCTGCTGTGTTCACGGCGCACACCGCTGAATCTAGCGTGTGCAATATACAAACACACACAGCCATCACCAGTGACTTTCCTTTGTGCTGCATCTGTGTGAATAAACACCTTTTGTATTAATTCCCTGTCCTCTCTAACTTGTGTGACCGTGACAACAAGATTCTGGGTTTGATTAAAAGTTATAGGGTCAGATACATCTTCTACTTCAGTGAATGTTCCTGATGCCTCAACTCCTAATAGTATATGGAGAGACTCAGGTGGTTTGTCTCCTCCAGCATTGTGGGTCCTATCTAGGGGGTATCCTGTCCATCCCTTATGGACATAGTAATCGGGTTTTTGGGTGGGACTTTAATCGCTTTGTATTTTCAGTTTTTTTTCCACTCGTTTCCAAAACTCCCCAACCATGTTGGGTTCGGGGTCCATGCCCCTGTGTACCCCACTACTTAATCCCACCCTCTACACCATTTATGATCTGCCCTATCTCCCATGTTGCACAATGCATTCACAGTCTGGTCAAACAAACATGTATACTTATTTGCAGAACTCTGAAGTCCAGTTTGTCCCGGCTACACCCCAGCTGGGGTACAGACACACTGCTCACTCTGTGAAAAGACACCAACATTTCATCTTAATCAAACTGGCTCTGAAATCTTCATATGTTGGTTTATCAGTGACCCATTTTTCGGTTACTAGATGAAAGACATTCTTGTCTCCCTCTTTAGTGACTACACACTGACCTGGTTATTTGAATTTAATAACCGTAAATACACCGTAAATTTCTCTGAATTGTTTTGCTATACCAGCTTCAAAGCACAGTCAGCAGTAAGCTAAAGGTTCATATTCAGGAGTTTGAAATAGGTCTCACTTATGTTCAATTCCTAATTTTCTACTTGTCAGAGTGTCAGCTAGTAATTGTTTGTTACTGTGTGTTGCAAGTCTCTCAGTGTCTGGTATAGTCTCAGCCTCCCCCTCTTGGACCTGAGAAGTCAGGTCCACTCTGGTTTTTGCAAAAGAACGATTATGTTTATCACATGCAACACAGGATTAGAGGTGGTATCAACTTTGCCATCAACCTTAATACAATGGGACACTCTGCCAATGACTTTGTATGGTTTAGACCACCTGAGCTCCCTCCACTTTCTCCTAAACCGGCGAATGCATATCCATTCAGCAGTATTGGCCACTGTCTCTTATATTGGTTGTCAGGAGCAATCTGTGAAGAGAAAGCTGCTATCAAAGCAGTTAGTTTGTCATGATAACATTTTGATGCCAATGGTGTAATGTTTTCCAGGGACAGCGCAGAAGTAAGGCCAGGAAATTGTCGACCTGTTAAAAGCTCAAAAGGTGAAAAGGCAGTAGTCCTGTTGACAGAAGAAGGTATAGACAATAATGCAAAAGTTAAAACATTCCACCAATTAATTTTAGTGTGCACACAGATTTTAGCCAATTTTCTGTCATATCTATAATTGTAATCGGTTATTGCCGACAATACGAGGAACGAGCCAGATCCAAGAAATGCTCAACAGTTCTCTGTTGTCTTTGAGATGGGTCGACCAAAAGAGGTGGTGAAACCTGACCTTCGGCACTGTGGCAATTCGACATGTGTAGCTGCAGCAACATACAGAACCATACCAGAATAGATGTTGACATTCCAGACCCACAGCTCATCCATTGCTTCTGCCAAGGGCAACCATCCTAAATGAATTACTATCTTTCAGACTTGCTTTTAGTCCTAAGTCACTGAACACCATTAAACTTACCATCTTCTGTTTTCGAAATGACACTACACAACCTTGTCGGACTCTTTTTGGAAAGACAATCATTAACTGTAAGGTCAAGTTGCGCACCCTGAAAAGACAATAAAGGACTGTTTAGTGAGAGTGAAAAAGAACCTTGAGTTTCTGAACAAACAGTTTTTTTTTTAACTGCACTTTACGTGTTTTCCCAATAATCTCCTTCTTCCTCTTTACCCTCCGCCCCCCTTTTTTTCAAGTCACTCATCCTCTTCCTTCAAAGGTCTCCTCAGCCTTTGAAAAGTTGGTCATGTGGCCAGTTTTGCGGCTGTGCCTGCCTTGGGTTGTCCCGTGCTCAAAGGTGGGATCTTACCTGTCTTTGACTAACCATCCTCTCACTGGCCACATATAATCAACAGCATTCAGGGTGTCAGACAAGGGCAGGGTGCATTGAGGTAGGAAGGCACAAGTACTTAACATGAACAAGAAGTTTGGCCAAAAGCGAAATAGTCGTGTCCAACTGAGCCTGGTTTCTCTCAAGGTTTTTTTTCAATTGGTCAATTGGTGAAGTTCATTCCTCGCCACTGGCTTGCATGGAACTTGTGGAGCTGCGCATCGATGGATTTGCTCTTCAGTGTTTGGACTTTCAGCAATTAAACCACAAAGAACTGAACTAAAAAGAACTTAAACTCTGAAAACTGGACTGACACTGTTTCAATTTACTATAATCTCATATGTTAAGCTGCTTTGACACAATCTACATTCTAAAAGCGCTATAGAAATAAAGATGAATTGAATTTAATTGAACTAAGATGACTGTTGCTCTGTTCAGATAGCTGTAGGGCCCACAAGGTAAAATAGAGAAAAAGGTAAAAAAGAGAAAAAAAGTCTAGAAAAATTAACTACTCCTGGAGTCCTCTCTTCCTCTCTTTTTTTCATTATCCAGCTATATCTTCTCAACATGTCTTTTAATTACATTAATTACGGTTACATTTAAATGCAATGTTCACACTGCTCTTAGTTCCATCACTCCAACCAAATGCAATGTTCATGTCTTTTCATGTCTGTTTCCTTTTGTCTAGCTTTTATGTTTTTTGGATCTTTCAGTGCCATCATTTCTGTCACTCATGTCCATTGACTCAAAATAAGTGGACACCTATACTCCTCACACTCTCTATCAAATCTCTATTACATTATTCCGCACACTCCACACACACAGCACACTCACAATCACACTATTCTTCCAATTGGTCTGTTCTTATATCTATATTATAGTGGAATTATAGATTCTGAATGCATTCTGACTCAGCATAACAGTTTACTTCTGGCTGAAGCTGCCTCAGCTTAACAGTTTAATTCCGGTAGATGCTGACTCAGCTTAACAGCAAACACAATCCTGACTGAAGCTGCCTCAGCTTAACAGTTTAATTCCAGCTGAAGCTGACTCAGCTTAACAGCAAACACAATCCTGACCAAAGCTGTCTCTGCTTAATGGTTTAATTCCCTAGTCTATTTTTGGCTGAAGCTGACTCAGTTTTACAGCAAACCCAATCTTAACTGAAGTTGCCTCAGCTTAACAGTTTTATTCTCATTAAACACTTTTATGCTTTATACATTTGTATATAAAAAACGTTCAACCTAAATTTACTGACATTCAAATACTGTCTTATGTTCAACACAAAATTGTTCTTAGCCAATTGCAGAACTTTGTATCAAACAGGTGTCTGCTTACCTTATTTTTTAAGGCCTTGTGTGTTGAATGCAGAGCTATATCTGAAGTTATTTTCTTCTCCTCAACTCAGAGATATCTTATCAGCCTCCTCTGAGGACCGATCCTGGACGAGCACCCATTTTTTTGGACTAGTCCCCCAGGTTCAAAGATCGGTCCGAGGCTTCAAATAAGTTCAAATCAATTTAATTAATCAAATGAATAAAGCATACAGGTCTCTGGGCTGGGAAAACCTCAACGTGAGTCTTACGTCGGGGGCGGTCTACACAGCAGCTCACTAAGGCTGCATTTACACTGCATGGTTCAAGTGACTCAATTCCATTTTTTTTCTCCCGTGGCACAGATCGGATATGGCCCATGTACGTGTCAGAAGGAAAAAATCACATGGATTCCAATTTACACAAATCAGATTTAGGCCTTGTTCATATTTGGAAATTTATCCGATATGAATCGGATCCGTGCCCTCATGTCTGCAGTGTAAGCAGGTAGATCAGATTTTCACTTGTCAATGTGTGTCGCACTTCATTAAAAACCATAGTGAATGACATCAACTCTGACGCTTACATTTCAGAACAGACTTCAGCAGAGTCCCAAACCTTACATTTGATAAATGGGAACTAAAAAAGCTTTTATATTGTCATGTAGCACAAGTATTTAGGCATGTTAACGAGAGAGCGAGAGAGCGCAATATCCGCCACATAACCAATATAAACTAATATAAAACTGTGGCATACGTCATGTGCATAAATCAAACCATGGACATTACATTAAGATGCCTACTGGTTCAAAACGGCCTAGATTAAAAGAAGATAACTTTTCTGTCATAAACTATAGTAAAACAACTTGTCAAAAAGAATTGTAAAAAATGAAACCCTGCAAACAGATTAAATACAGGAATGGAGTAAATAGCGATCTTTTATTAACAGCTGTCGGTCAGCGCCCGCTCTTTTTTTCCTAGTCATTGCGTCTTTGCCGTGTGCAGTGTAAATACAGACAATCGGATACCAGTCACTTTTAAAATACAATGTAAGCTGGTCATCAAAAAAATCGGATACAGTCACAAAATCTGAATTTACCATCAAGAAATGCAGTGTAAATGCAGCCTAAATCTCAGTAGCCCGTATTTATCAACGTCTCATCTTCAGCCGCTCCTTTGTATTTTTCTCTCCAATGGCAACTGTCTTCTCACCAGTAGTCAGGCAGGACAGCCCTCCACAGGTTTAGCTTGACAAATTGCCTGCACACACACACAACAGCAAGTGTTTTTTCCAAAAGTGCTTTAGTAACATTTAACTAGCACATTCTGTAAATTTCCATTCCTTATCTATCACACTATGCGCTGGTTCAGCAGAAGCCTGTAAACAAACATCTGCCAAAAGTGCACAATCTCTTTCTCTCTCCCCAAGCAGTTAAAAGCAGAAAAATTTTACTTTCATGATTAGAACATTAAAGAAAAAAAGGCAAAAAAATTAAACGTAAACAGGTATTATAAAAAGGATATTTCCTTCATTCGCAACGCGAGCTATCCAGGTATGGATAGTTCCTGCAATAAAGAAATTGTGTCTGCAATAAAGAAAATTCCACTACGTTGCAAGTCTCAGATGCTAAAGCATGTATTTTCTTTCCGTCTTCAAGTTTACATGATTTTGTGATAAGCCGTAGAAGAAATAAATGTTGCTTTCAAATTCAGAGTAGACGGGTTTGAATATGTGATCTTTGCAAAAAAAAAAAAAATGAAGTGCTTTGCCAGTGGAAGAGAGGGGCATTTAGTGTGGGGTTGTCCTAAGAGAGTAAATGAAGCAAGCATCACAAACACAAACGTTTCTCTAAATCAAGATGAAAATCATTAAGTGATTAACAAAAGTCCAGAAAGTGTTGAGAAAGAGGATAAAGGAAAAAATAATAGAGAAACAGAAGAACCAATAAATAATAAAGGGATGGACGTTGAGCTTGATGAAGTGGAGATTGATTTCTTTAGAGAAGATGAACATTGTTTTAAAGTACCAGGAGTGAAAAGAAAATCTAATTCCTGTGAAACAACAGATAAGTCAAAGAAAAAGACACAAAATGAGGAAAATATGCAGAGCTCTGAGATGTCTGATTCAGAAAGTGAGCAACAATTGGCTGGAGCTATGATGCAAGGCGATAAGCAAGATCAGAATCAGAATGGGTTTTATTGCCAATTGTGCTTACACACACAAGGAATTTGTTTTGGCTACAGAAGCTTTCAGTGTACATAAAGTGACAAGTGACAACACAAAATAAATATGAAAAAGACAACAAACATTAAACAGAGATGCAATCAGTCAAAAGCTTTGGATGATTAATTGTATGTACAGATTTGTTATAAATATACAAGTTATAAGGGGCTGTGTACAACTGCGTAGAAAAAGTATTGCACTGTAAATTGTTATAAGGTGCTGTGTACGAGTGCGTATGAGAAATTATTGCAAAGTAGGGGAATATTTAACTGTTCATGAGGTAGATGGCCTGAGGAAAGAAACTTTTCCTGTGTCTGGCTGTTTTTGTGCTTGGTGCTCTGTAACGCCGACCAGACGGTAACAGTTCAAACAGGAAGTGCGCTGGGTGTGAGGGCTCCAGAGTGATTTTGTAAGCCCTTTTTCTCACTCTGGAAGAGTCCAGTTCTTGAAGTGTAGGAAGGGTAGTGCCAGTGATTCGTTCAGCTGTCCAAACTATTCGCTGTAGTCTGCGGAGGTCGGTTTTGGCAGCTGAGCCAAACCAGACGGTGATTGAAGTGCAGAGGATGGATTGGATGACAGCTGAGTAGAACTGTACGAGCAGCTCCTGGGGCAGGTTGAACTTCCTCAGCTGACAGAGTAAGTACAGTCTCTTCTGTGCTTTCTTCACAATAGAGTCTATGTGAATGTCCCACTTCAGATCCTGAGAGATGGTGGTGCCCAGAAACCTGAATAACTCTACTGCAGCCACAGTGCTGTTCATGATGGTGAGTGGGGGGAGTGCAGGGCAGGTTCTCCACTATCATCTCCACCGTTTTGAGCGTGTTCAGCTCCAGGTTATTGCATCTGCACCATAAAGCCCACCTCCTGTCTGTATGTAGACTCGTCACCGTTCCGGATGAGGCCGATAACAGTAGTGTCATCCGCAAATGATGAAATGATGAAAGTGTGAAAGATGAAAGTGGTTTTAGCCTCGAACAAATAAAAAGTTTCTTACAGCTTACAAAAGGGATTAGAAATGTAGAGGTGATAGACATTTTTTCTGATGTATCTCTGTTTATTAATTCAGCCAAATTTATAATGAAACAAAAAGGTGAAGAATGCTTGTCAAATTCAGAGTTGTACAGGTTAAAAAAAATTGTGCAAAAGGTAAGTTCCCAAAAAGCACAGAATGACTCACAAGAGTATTTTTTTACTATGCTGTATGTTTTTTTTTTTTTTTTGAGCAGCATTAAAATTGCTTCACTCAATGTTAAGGGGATGAGAAAAATAAAAAAAGAGGATGCAAATATATGATTTAATAAAAAAAAGACATTGTTTTTTTAAAAGAGACTCACAGTACAAAGGAGGATGAAGTTGATTGGCAAAAGGATTGGGAGATAAATATTTATTTTAGTCACAAGACTGCTGTTAGTGACAATCTTAACGATACCTTGTGACTCTTTTGAAATAATAGAAGGCAAAGTGCTTAAACTGGTTGTAGAATTTAAAAACATGGGAAATTGGAAAATGAAAGTTACAAGAATGATGTAAGCAGTGTACTTCTAATGTTACTTGGAACATCATAAAAATATATAAAACATTTTGAAAAAGATATTGCGAAAGATATAAGATTGCAGTTTTTGAGTGAATTTCTTGGAGGCCAAAGTCAAATGCAGATACTTAAGAATAAAAAATGCACTAGCTGATCTGTTGGACAATAGAGCTCTAGGGGCTTCGGTTAGGTCGGAATTTCAGAATATTTCTGAAATGGATTCCCCATCCAAATTCTTCTTTAGTCTGGAAAAGAGAAATGGCCAAAGAAAAAATGGTCTGTGGATGGAACAGATTTGATTATGGACTCTGATATTCGGAAAAGACCTGTTGGTTTTTATAAAGAGCTATATGACTGTGAATATGTGTAGGACCAGTCAACTGATCAGTTTCTTTTAGATCTCCCACAAGTGATTAAGGAGTCATGTCCTTGTGTGTCCTCTAACTACAGAGGGACTTGTCACAACATTACAAAGTATGAAGAATGGTAAAGCCTAGATGGGCTGCCTGTGGAGTTTTACAAAGTTTACTGGTTTTTCTTGAGAGAGGTTTTGTTGGAGGTGTTAAGTAACAGCTTGATTGAAGAAAAACTGCCAGTAAGTTGCAGGAGAGCAGTCTTAACACTACTCCCAAAGAAAGGTGACCTCAAGGAGGTTAAAAACTGGAGGCCAGTGGCCTTGTTATGCACTGACTACAAGATTCTATCAAAAACCTTGGCCAACAGACTAAGATAAGTAATGGGACAGGTCATTCATATAGATCAATCTTATTGTGTGCCCAACAGGACAACAAATTATTGATCAGAGATCTGTTTGAAGTTTCTAGTATCTTTGGTTTAAATGTTTGCTTATTGACTCTAGACCAGGTAAAAGCATTTGACTGGGCTGAACATCAGTTTTTATGGCACACTCTTCAGGCGTTTAGATTCCTAATTGTTTTATTGATATGATTAAGGTGTTATATAGTGATATTAGAAGTATACTGAAAATCAATAGTGGCTTCTCTACTCCTTTTAAAATTGATAGAGGGAAATGTCATGTCATGATGCTCTATTCAATATCTTTAGAACCTTTGTTAAATAAAATTAGAAGAGAATTGGAGGGTTTTAAATGTAAAAAAATCTTTCCACCAGTAAAACTGTCAGCGTATGCTGATGATATAATGGTGCTAATAAATGGCCAAAATACATAAATAAGTTAGTTAATATTGTGACTCCTTATGGCAAGTTGTCATCTGCAAGAATTAATTCGGGGAAAACCGCAGCATGTCTTGTGGGACAATGAGAAGGAGAAAAGTTGGTTTTGCCATGTGGGAAGAAGTTGGTCAAAAAACGTATTAAAATATCTGGGCATTTACTTGGGGGATGAGGCAACTAATCCAAGAAATTGGAAAAATATATGTGACATTGTTGATGGAAGACTAGACAGATGAAAATGGTTATTACCAAAATGTCTTTTAGGGGGAGATTAAATTATAAATAATTTAGTCACATTTTCTTTATGGCATAGATTATCTGTTTTAGAGCCACTTGCTGGAATTTTAGAAAAAATACAAGCCAATTTGAATGTTTTTTTCTGGAATAAATTACATTGGGTACCTAGGGCTGTGCTATATTTTCCAAAAGAAGAAGTTGGACAAGGATTATAGATTTGAAGAGTAGAAAAGCAGCTTTTAGGTTACAATTTGTACAAAAAATTATATATAAATCAGATGTGTGTTGGGCTAGCTTAACGGGTTGTCTTATATAACTTGGTGAATGGGGTTTTGGAAAAAAATTTTTGTTGGACTGTCCTAAATTTCATTTAAAGTTTATCTCACTTCTTTACGAAAGTGTCAAAAGCCTGGTGATTAGTAAAGAATAAAAGAATGTTGTCTCACAAGTCTTTACATTGATTTTTAGAAGAACCACTAATCAATAGTGCACGCTTTAGACCTTTGTGATGATAAAACACTTGGTTTACAACAGCTGCTTTTTAATGCAAAAAGGATACAAATGAAGAATTTAATAAAAGTGTCTGGGGAAAATATGGACATTCTTAATAACCTTTTAACTCTTTATAACCTGAGTACATTAGACATTTTCTAATAGAGAGTAAAGAAAAGAAGGGTATTAAAGCTGAAGGCTTGAGATCTCTGACCTTGAGATTTTTTATTTGCGGAAATTTGTAGTCAAGTTGAGAAAAACAATTCTTGATGAGGACAAAGATGGTACGGATTAGATTAATCCTTTTTGTGGTTTTAACTATACGTTTCTCTCCTATAAATAGTTTTCTAAACATTAATAGCTCTATGAACCAACTTAAAATTGGAACCTTAAATTTAAATTCACATACTTTTTCCACCCTGCGCTGTGAATGTTAAAATAATTTTAGAGTTAGCTCAATCCCACCCTATGGCTGACCACTAGGGGGCCGCAACAACACCCAAAGGATCTGAGATCGATTTCACTAGCCTGGATTTGAGCCAGAGGTGAAAAGGTACTGCCAGGCATGCCCATTCTACCACAAGACATCTCCATACCGGCCTCCCCCCAGCCCGCTTATAGCCTGTGTTGGGAAAAGTTACTTGTTATGCTAAGTAATGCATTACATCACTTTTGTGTTACTTTTCCTAACATTTGCTGAGGCTTGATCTCTTTCAGAACTAGCAGGGATTTTTATTTAATTTTTTAAAAATATAAAAAGAGTAGCTCTGCAATTAATAATGCACTGTTATAACCTACACCAGGGGTCTCAACCCCTTTTAAATTCTGACAGTCTATTTATGTTCACAGGACATTTTGTTTCCACCAAAATATTAATATTGGTTCTGTCTGTGACAACATTTGGGGACTCTAACCTTTACCAAGTCATGAGCCAAATAGGTTTTTCCAGACATTTATTTAAACATCGAGGTTAAACATCACATCCTGTAAATAAACAAAACAGAGACAAGTTCCCAACTTTAACCTTGGCCACATCAAACAGATCAATCTGTCAATGGCTACTGTTGCAAAATTTTAAACTCAGACAGCATTTCACTATTATAAGGAATCCATTTACATTATGTACCAGTTTTAAGTTATTTTTTTTTCTTTCAGACTGTGTCTGATCCTAGAGTGCATTTTGAACAGGGGCTCAGATCTGCAGGTCTTCATTAAACACCTTATGCAAAATAGATTCTGTCTGAGATCCAACCTCTGAAACCACCTAGATGAGACACAGTGTCCACTGCCTTCAGATCCTAATCATATCTTCTTTCACAAGCATACATCACCATATACAGTCAATAATCATATATTAATCTAAATTAATCTTTTCACTATTATCAATGATATCTACACATAACTTAAAATGCATGGTTGATCAAAGAAGAAATAAAGGAAAGTTTTTTTCCTTGACATTTTTCCTGATCAAAGTAAAAAAAATTAATGACTTTCAGCTCTCTTCAGACTCTTAAAATTAAACAGGTACTGTAAATATATACATCAAGATATATTCATAGTATGAGATTAAAGTAGGTTTTTAGTTGTTTTTTTTTTTCTTTAATTAGTTTTTGTAGCTTATTTAAAAAGATTATGTGTGTAGTGTTTTTGGGTTCTGACTTCTAGAGGCAGGGTTTCTTGGCACAGGAAGAACAAATGCCACAGTTCCTGTGAGTTTTTAGGTTTTTATTCAGAAACTGCATTTTAATGTCATGCCACAAGTTTTCAATGAGGGTTGCAGTCAGGGGATTGAGCTGGCCATTTCATTATTTACATTTTTGACTAAAACCAAGTTGTGGCTCGCTTACTCAATTTTGGGGTCATTGTATTGTTGAAACACTAATCTCAGTAGCATTTCCTTTTCAGCATATATGAGAACATAACCTTAACTAAGTATTTTGATATATTCAACTGATCTATGAAATCTGGTAAACAATAAACAGGCCCAACACATGTGAAATATCACCATAGCATGATTTTTGTGTCAGTGAACTGTGCATACATTGAACTGTGGCTTTAAACATACCCCTTTCAATGTATTTTGCCAAATTACTTTTCTTAAAATACTCTTTCCCAAACACTTTTTCTATCACACTATTACATCAACAGTTACATAGTTTGCAATGTACAAACCTCACTATTTGGTAATAACAGTTAACACATGGTAATACATTTGTACACACACACACACACACACACACACACACACACACACACACGCACTCGCACTCGCACTCGCACTCGCACACACACACACACACACACACACACACACACACACACACACACACAATTGCATGAAAAATGTGAACCCTTAGAGATTACTTGGATTGGAAAAACACTTTCTAAACTAATACCACACAAACATTGTATGTTTTCATGTTTCATGTTTGTTTTCATTGCACACAAAATTTAAAGATTCACAGTGTAGGGTGGAAAAAGTATGTGAACCCCTAGGCAAGGGGTGTTTAACCATGTTCCTGAAGATTCCTGCAGGGTTCAGCTGCAACCTTGATCAAACAAAGCTGTCTTTAATTACCAAGTGCTCCTTCAGATACTGCTTAGTTGGTTTAGCTGTGTTTTATCAGGTTTGGAACTTGTTCACTTGCATGAAGCTGGAAAGGGTTACAAACGTTTCTCTAAAAAAACTTTGATGTTCATGTTTCCACTGTAAGACAGTTTGTCTACAAATGAAAGTTCAGCACTGTTGCTGCTTTTGCTAGACGTTTGTTGTCCTGTAAAGATGAATCCAATAGCACAGCTTAGAATACCTAAGAAGGCAAAGAAGAATCCTAGAGTGTCAGCTGAGGACTTACAGAAATCTCTAGCACATGGTAACATTTTTGTTGACAAATCTAGAATAAGTAACATTAAACGAGAATGAAATACATGGAAGAACACCACAGAGGAAAGCACTGATCTCCCCAAAAAAAACAACAACAAAAAAAACATTGCCGCAAGTTTGAAGTTTGCAAAAGAGCACCTAGATCAGGGACTGGCAAACTCAATCCTGGAGGGCCGGTGTCTTGCATAGTTTTGCTCCAACCCTTATCAAACACACCTGCCTGTAGCTTTCTAGTGATCTTGAATACACTGATTAGTCTGTTCAGGTGTGTTTGTTTTGCAGCAAAACTCTGCAGGGACAAAATATTCTCATACACTCTCACGTTCACATTTACAATTTTAGTTTATTCAATTCACCTATAGCGCATGTCTTTGGACTGTGAGGGAAACCCACGCGAACATGGGGAAAACATGCAAACTCCACACAGAAATGCCAACTGACCCAGCCGGGGCACGAACCAGTGACCTTTTTGCTGTGAGGCGACAGTGCTAACCACTGGGACACCGTGTTGCCTAATTCCAAAGTTTTTCAAGACAATTTCCAGGAAAACATAAGACCATCTCTCTGCCAACTGCAACAGGACAAGGACCCAATGCGTAAATCAACACCAGAATGGCTTCAGCAGACGTTGCTGTGGCATAACCTCTAAAAGAGAATGATTCACACCAGACATCCCAAAAATATTGCTGAACGGAAACAGTTTTGTAAACAGGAGTGGGCAAAAATCCCTCCTCACCATTGTGCAGGTTATTGCTGCCAAAAGAGTGTCAACCAGCTATTAAATTCAAAGATTCACATACTTTTTCCACCCTGCGCTGTGAATGTTCAAATCTTCTGTTCAACAAAAACATGTAAAAATATCATATTTGTGTGGTATTAGTTTAAGCAGGCTGTGTTTTTCTATTGTTGTGACTTGAATGATCAGAAAATATATATAAACAATTAAAGGTGCTGTTTACTTGAAATTCTCACCGGATGTTGTTAACAACCAAATAAATCCATATATGCAAAGAAAACAAAAGTTTTAAAAATTAGTTTACAAATTAAGTTATGTGTAATAAAACGAAAAGACACAGGGAAAAAGTATTGAACACATGAAGAAAAGCAGCTAAAATTTCTCTGCCCTTCGCCATTGTAAATAAATATTAGCTGCTTCAGTCCAACATTTACATTACCAGAGGATGAAGATGAACCCAGGATGGACATTTCGGCAAGACAAGGACACAAAACACAGCCATGGAAACTCAAAATGTTTTCAGAGAAAGAAAATCAAGCTGTAGAATGGCCCAACCAATCACCTGACTTGAATCCAATACAAAATCTAAAATAAAAAAAACAAAAAAACATCTGATTTGTTGGATGAGACCCAGAGAACCATCAATATTTTTACACTCTGTTGAAGTCTGTAAAAAAAGTCACACCTAAGCAATGCATGAAACTTCATTTTCCATATGAGTCATCTTTAGCTGCCATCACCAAAAAAAAAACTTTTATATAAAGTATTAAATACATTTCAGTAGTTCAGTATTTTCGCCTTGTCATTCAATTGTTATTACAAATAATTTGTATTTTTTTATGTTTGGGTTTTTACCAAAATCTGGTTCAATTCCTTGTTAACAGCTTTTGTAGAAATATTACTCCTAGGAAAAAAACATGCATGCTCAATACTTAATTCCCCTAGTGTATATAGAGCTAATTCATAAATTATAATACACTCAAATGACTATTACGATACTAAAAGTGAGTTGTGTTTTAATTGAGTTGAAAGAAAGTAAGTCAAAAATAACAATTTACACACACTATGAACAGAATTATGTACATTATAGATTTTCATTGTATGATTTTATGAGATAAGTCCAAGGCGTTTTTTGATTAGGTGGGCCACAAGGCGCTGTGGTCTCTGTTGATATTCCATAAGAATATCATGAGGTGTAGAAATTTGATCCCCCTCAAAACGATTTAGAAGAGTCACACACACCACTGCAGCTGCAAAACAAAAAAATAGAAAAGTTAATGACTTAATATTTAATTTGTAGTATTTAAGTAATATTTAATCATGCTATTAACCACTTTGAAGTAGTTTTGAGGTAATGTGTTTTAAAGTAAAAAAAATATATATATTTATTAAATAATAATATAATTATATATATATATATATATAT
>CAIGQW010053877.1:737943-749228 GCA_903798125.1 Danio choprae | reverse complement strand
AATTAATATTTGTAATTTAGTTTATAAAATCCAACTATGAAAATTGTAGCTAAATATATATATATATATATATATTTAAAGGGTTTAAAGTCATCACACTAATATTAGAATATTGTCTGTATAGAATGATTTTGAGCCTATAGATGTCTTGAAAGTATAATTTAGCTACAATTTTCCTAGTTGGATTTTAAAAACTAAATTTCAAATGTTAATGTATTGCTTATTATATCATCTGATTAGAGGTTTGCTAGGGCATAGCTAGTTGGTTGTCTGTCCAGTGGCCTCATAAAATGTGCATAATCTCAGATTTGATCTTAGAGTATGTGTATGCTTAAATCCATGACAACATTCATATTTATTTAACATGCAAAAGTACTTACCGCCACATCAAGATCTGAACAGCCATATGCATTTTTTGTATGTGGCAAAATCGAAGTACTGCAGCTGTTTGTATGTACATGCACCAATTTCATCAGAAACTACAAAGATGCAGTGCGAGAGATCGATTGTGCAGTGAAGTCCAATAGTATCTTAATGCAGACTTGGCTTTGCAAACTGTGTCAGACACAATGCACTCAATGTAGCTTGTGACGTCACTGTGAGGGGTAGGTTAGGGGTGGGGTTAGGTGTGCACATTAAAAGCATTGCATGCAACTGACCTTGCAACTGCACCAAGTCTGCATCCAGAGCCATCTCAAAAAGTCAGATTTTTTTTTTTTTGAGACATTAAGCTGACATTTTAATAGCCTAATGTAGAGACTTGCATTCTGTGGGCTACACAGGTTTATTCCATGTTGTTGTTTTTATTTTACAAGATAATTTGCTGTGTCTTGATTTATTAATGCTTAAAATCCAAAATAAATAAATAATCAAATAAAGAAAATTCTAAATAAACAAACATCTGCTGCTTTTGTGAACATTAATAGAGACATCATCAGTTAGTCATTTAAATCAGTATTATTTTATTTCACTATATTAATGGCATTGAAACAGCATTAGAAAAATACTATAGTTATTTATAGAAAATGCTGTAGTGTTTTTGAACCATACTATAGTAAAGTACTTTAATTAATTTGTTGTGGCAATTCTGTAGTTGGAATAGTAACAACATCTATAAACAAATTATGTAACTTTCTTAACAAATTATGTAACAAATTATGTAACGGAACAGATACTACGTAACCCTCGTTCCCCGAGGGGGGGAACGGAAATGCTATGTGGAAACTTCCACTATGGGGACTTCGTCATAAGCCAATCATCTGAAAGAGTAATAAAACGGGCCAATGAAAAGCCAATGAATTGGCGGCGTCAGCGGGCACAGCTGGCAGCAATCACAATCAATTGTGTATAAAGATGCCACCTGTGCACAGCAAAGACACCTTTTCTAGCTGAAGAGCCGAACTACAGCTGTCAGCTAAGGCACAACCACTGTGGCGAAGGAACATAGCATTTCCGTTCCCCCCCTTGGGGAACGAGGGTTACGTACTACTTCCACTATGGGAAAATATATGGAAAATGCCACAGCAATTGAACCTTACCACGTCACTGGTGAGAGGTTTGCCAGGCTTCAGCGTGAGCGCACCATCATCACCAGAGACGCAGCCCTCTAACGTGCCCCCTGGCCCTAACTTACCTTACTTACCTGTGAAGCACTTAAAGGCTTATTTATATTTTTCAGGGAGTCGTAAAAATACACCTAGTTAAGTTCTAGGAATTTTAAAGTACGACAGTACGTTGGGAAAGCGTGCAGTCCCAATAGGGAGGACACTGCGGAGGTCACATGCTGCCCAATGGGGAGACCTGGTGGCATATAAACATATGAACTAACCATGAGAAGGGGGAGTACACATATGAAGGATGGTTAGCAGGGAGGGAAGACACGGGCCCGCCTAAGAGGAGAAACTATGCCGTGGCTGAATGAAGCATATGGGATCGCCAGTAGGGATCGCACATAGCAGGCACCTATACCCAGAACGCGGGCTGACCAAGTGGGCATGCCAACAACGTAATGGGTCAGGCACCTGACTTCTCCGCTAAGTCAGATGCTGGGGGCCTCGGAGGAACTCTGTAGGGTTCGCCAAATGGGCAACTCAACTGAACAGAGTGAAAATAGCGCACGCGCTCTGTGTTAGAGAGAAAGGCGCAGCAAGCGTGTTTCAACACCGTACCGAATTTCCTCATTCACTGGCTTTATCAAGCACACATGAGGAAATTCAGCTTCACTCAAAGATTTAGACTCTTACGAATGTATTCGGTGTCGCCCAGCCCGCAGCTCTACAGATGTCTGTTAGAGAGGTGCCGCGTGCTTACGCCGAAAAGGAGGTGATACTCTAGTCGAGTGCGCTCTCACTCCCGGGAGACGCGGCTCACCCTGGCACTGAAGCGAGGGAGATGGCATCCACTATCCAGTGGGCCAACCTCAGAATGGATACGGCACTTCCCCTCTGCCGATTATAACAAAAAAGGAGCTGCTTAGAGTCGCAAGCTCTAATGCGGTCACATCGCGCAGAGCGCAACCGGGACACAGCAAGAAAAGGGGCTGGGTCTGCCTCCTCCGTGGGCAGCGCTTGCAGGTTCACTACGTAGTCTAAAAGAAGCGTTGTAGGAACCTCGTGAACCTATGTGGGCCGGGGTCTCATGAAAACGTGAGAGTGGGCCGGCCCGAATGCTGGCACACTTCGCTGACCGAAAATACCTCCAGATACCCGACCCTCTTGACTGATGCCAACGCAACCAGCAGAGCTGTCTACCTGGACTGAAATCTTAAAGATACTGAGTCGAGTGGATCGATCAGAGCTCTCCTTAGAGAAATCTTCAAGTGGGTATGAGAGGGGGACAGAATTGAATTAATTATCCAGTGTCTCACGCCTCTGTGAACTGGTGATGAGGCGATGCTTTCCCAGCACGCCTTCATCCCTGCGTCCTTAGAGCGGGGGATGATCGTAACGCCAACCCCTCAGAGAGGAGGGTATAGCCTTAGCTCCAGCCAGCTGAAGGAGGATAGCATCACACTGATCTGGCATGTCCGGGGTCCTTCTCGAAGAGAAGTACACCACACATCGAATAGACTCCACTTCAGGACATAGGCATGCCTCGTAGAGAGTGCTCTAATCTGAGTGACGGTGTTAACCACCGACTGGTAGGTCACCTAAGTCCTCCGCGCTCCATCAATGGACCACACGGAGGTTCCAGAGATCTGCCCCGAGGCCAGCTGTGTAACCAGCACATTCCAGAACGCACCCATAACAGCTGGACAGCCGGGGGTGGAGCTTCCATTCTCCTGGGCATGGAACTGCTGTGAGAGCGCATCGGCTGCACGGTTGAGTTCACCGGGGAAAGAATGACACACAGCGATTTCCACCGCGTGTGACTCTAGAGGAGCAGACGGCGAGCGAGCTGAGACATGCGGTGAGACAGGATATCCCCCGTACGGTTGATATACGCAATCACCGCTGTGGAGTCCGTCCTGAACAGCACAAGTTTCCCCTCTAGCACCGGAAAAAACGGTGCAACGCGAGAAACACTGCCAACAGCTTCAGGCGATTAATATGCCAATGCAACAGAGTTCCTTCTACGGAGCCGCAGCTGCATGCTCACAACACACGACCCCACAGCGCGTACTGAAAGTATTCGTCAAAACAACAATATGCCTGGACACTTGTTCTAGAAGCACACAGGCCTGTAAAATGCAGGGTCTGTCCAGAGGCTGAGGGTGCGGTGACACAGCGGAGACAGTCATCCGGTGCGTGCCCGCGTGCTATGCGTGTCTGGGGACCCGATCGTGAAGCCAATGCTGAAGCGGTCTTTTATGGAGCATCCCGAACGGCGGGACAGCGGCTGCGGATGCCAAATGTCCAGGAGCCTCTGAATAATATCAGTGGGACCACAGTTTTCCTGTCGACTCTCTCAGACAGGTCAGCATCAGCTCGGCGCGCTCTCGGGGGAGGCGCGCTGTCATGGTGTTCGAATGCAGATGCTCTGCACGGGGGCGAGCCCCCTCTTTTCTCGGTTGACCCGAAACCCTAACAGGTTGAGGTACCGAAGCACCCGGTCCCTGTGCATAACCAATTGATCCTGCGTAAGCTAAAAAAGCCAATCATTAAGATTATTGAGTATGCAGATGCCAGCGAGCCGATGGGGCGTTAGGGCATCCTCCGCGAGCTTGGTGAAAAACTCGCGTAGACAGGGGGAGCCCGTAAGGGAGGACTTTGAACTACCATGCTCGACCCTCACACGCAAACCGCAAAAACTGCTGGTGGCGTGGGAAAATGGAGGCATAAACATATGTGTCCTTCAGGTTTATCGCTGCAGACCAATCCTGAGGATGAACGCACTGGGGATGCGCTTCTGCATGAGCATTATGAGCGGCTGCTTGTAAGGCAGCGGATCAAAAAATGCGCAGAATTTAGGATTGGTCATAACCCATTGCTCTTTTAGGGTACGATGAAGTACAGACTAAAAAGCCCATACCTCATCTCGGCTGAAGGGACCGGCTCGATTGCGTCCTTCGCCAGGAGGACAGCAATCTCCTCGAGCAAGACAGGGGCGGATACAGGGCTGACCTTGGTGTAATACGCACCCGTGAACTTGGGGGACAGTTTAGCGAACTGAACCGCATAGCCAAGTCTGATTGTCCGAACGAGCCATCGCAACGGGCTGGGCAGCGCTAACCAGGCTGGCAGAGCCTGCGCGAGTGACATCATCGGTACAATCACTGACGCACCAGCGGTGGGGCAGCGCGGGATGGGAGAGCTCACCCCGGGAGGCGCGCGTCCCGAGGAAGAGCAAAAGATAAGAGGTTAATCTTAACTTCATCCCAAGAGCCCGCCGGGCGGCTGGGAGTGCGAGAGAAAGGAGCCTGTCCTCTGGCACTCTCTGAACCTGTGGCGAAGAGCACCAATCCTGCGAGCTGGAAGGCATAGCGTCCCATACTGGCAGTGTTCGGGCTGTCACATCCGGATAGAGGAGAATTGCTCTTTATAATTTTTGGTAGCCATACGGCCGTATTTAATTATATGGGTGTCTCTGGCCCTCCGCCAGGGAAAGAGCAAACCTCCTTTTCTCAGAGTGGCCCATCTCAGAGATGCTTCACGGTCCGTACTGGTCCTAGCGGTGCCCTGAGGCGGGGGGTGGTGATTGTCTGTGGGGTGCTCGACGCTGCCGCTTAACCAGGGAATGGACAGGGCGGCGGAGCTGATTTTGGATCCACAGACGAGCGCCATCGGCGAGGAGCAGCCAAAGTGGATGGTTCAACGGGTAGAGTGGTTTTAAAAGCCCGCCGATCGCACTTGACTGCTCTTTCACCGTGGTGAATTCCTGGGTGAACTCCCCCTCGGTGTCGCCGAACAGGCCAGCCTGGGATAAGGGTGTGTTAAGAAAGCGAACTTTGTCAACGCCACGCATATCTGCCAGGTTTTAGCCAGAAGTGGCGTTCCTGGACCACTACTGTGGTCATCGTCCTTCCCAGGGCACTCGCAGCCGACCTGGTGTTTCCAGAGCAAAGTCGGTTGCAGTGCATAAGTTAAGCCTGGGTCGAAACCGTTCTCGTGCCGCTGGCCAACGCAAGCAAGCAAGCAAAACAGAAGCAGCCTGTCCCGCATCAGTGTAGGCTCTGGCCCCGAGGGATGCAGATAACCTACACGCTTTGGACGGGAGCCGAGGCGAACCATGCCAGAAAGAGGCACCACGCGGGTAAGATTGACCGCGCTAGCACGCTCGACGCAGATAACCTACACACTTTGGACAGGAGCCGAGGCGAACCATGCCAGGAAGGGGCACCACACGGGAAAGATTGACCGCGCTAGCACATTTGACCTGGGGATTCGCCTCGTACCCCCTGGCTGCTCCGTTATCGAGGAAGGTGAGGGCGGCGCGCACGCAGACCGGGCAGAAAAAAGTGCCCTCAGCGCTGCATGAACTTACGGTGCACCTCCGGGAAGAAGGGGACGGGAGGCTTTAGAGGGTTTTCCCCTTCTTATCCTCCACGTCACACCCCTAAGCGAAGCAGCCCGGGTTAGCACGGCCATCATCTCAGATTCTATATCCGGAACCTCGTTTACCACCCCTAAGAGAGGAAGCGGGTCCGAATTGTCATTGGAAAATGACAGCCCACCCTCCAATGCAGCAATGGACATCTGGTCCTCAGTGTCATCGAGTGAGAGGGCGATCATCCTGGAGGATGAAGATTGGATGGAGCGTGCTGAGGAATGGGGGGTCCGCAAGCCCGAGGGCGGTGGATTGACCCCCACTGTAACCCTCAGATCTGCCCGAGTGCCAACCGCTACTTGTGGGGGACAACAGGGGTGGTTCGCCCTTTTGCAAGAGCGAGCCGCGATCTTAGCTGCGCAACAGACATGCCATCGCAGTGATGGCATGCGCTGCACGCGAGCACTGCATTAACATGCTGAACCCCAAGACATGCAACAATACTCATGCCCATCATTCGTGGACAGGGAACCACTGCATCCAGAAACACACGGTCGGAACAACGTCTTTAAAAAGACGCGCTGCACGACCGTGTTGCTCTTTTAAGAAACTTATTATACTCACCGCTCTAGAAGGACCGGACCAGAGAACGCCAGGCAAGGGAGAATAGCCCAGCTCGACCGTCTGCCCCTGCGTATTACACACTCTGGCACCGGGAGAAACCGCCTTTTCAAACACCAGCACCTTTCTCATTCTTTCACTCTCACTGAAGGAGGTTTGGAAGAACCCGAAGACTCTCTCAGTAGCATGTTCGGCTCTGAAAGCGAAAATGTGTCTTTGCTGTGCACAGGTGGCATCTTTATACACAATTGATTGTGATTGCTGCCAGCTGTGCCCGCTGACGCCGCCAATTCATTGACATTTCATTGTTCCCTTCTTCTGTGAAGGGAACAGAGACATTATGTCAGCGCAAGATATTAGAGGAATTGCCAGATGTCCAATCACTCTGAAGAGCAAGAAAAAGGGCCAATGAATGCCTATGAATTGGCAAGAGCAGCTTCTCGTAGTGTGGCTGAGTATAATTAGCTGCTTTTGCCAATTGATAGGCATTCTTGGGCCCTTTTTCTTATTCTTGAGAGTTATGCCTTTGATTATGCCAGTGGTCCTCAATCAACGGGCTGTGGACCGGTACCAGTCCGTGGATCAATTGGTACCGGGCCACAGAAGAAATAATTAATTATTATTGTTTTATTTATTATCCGAGTCTGAACAATCTGTTATTTTGAAAAATCTTTTCTTTTTTTTTTTAAATGTCCATATTCTCTTGCTTACATCTCAGTCACTAGAGCACCCAAATTTAACACACAAGCAGCAAAGACTGACGTCTTTGGAAAGTTTCTTTGCTAAGGGGAAAAGACCCAGTGAAGGACCTGCGAAACTGCCAAAAAATAGATCCACAACCCATTTGTTAACAAATCAGGTAAATCCACCATGTCTGTGCAAGAAGATTAACTGCTGCAGATTGCAAATGATGGCGGTCTTTTAGGGCCCATTCGCATATTCAATTAAATTAAATTAAATTCAAGTTTATTTATATAGCGCTTTTTAGAATGTAGATTGTGTCAAAGCAGGTTAACATGTTCTAGTAAAGTCCAGATTTCAGAGTTTAGTTCAGTTCAGTTCAGTGTGGTTTAAGTTTCACTGCTGAAAGTTCAAACACTGAAAAGCAAGTCCACCGAAGCGCAGCTCCACAAGTCCCAATCCGAGCAAGCCAGTGGCAACAGTGGCAAGGAAAAAAAACCTTGAGAAAAACCAGGCTCTGTTGGGCACAATCATTATTCTTCTGGCCAAATTTCCTGTGTGGAGCTGCAGTCTAGGCGCAGGAGGCTGGAGAAGCTGGACGTCCATCATGGAAAGCTGCAGGTGTGGTAGGGCACCGGCCATATCTTTTCTAGAGTTTGCGCAAGTTCGTTATTTCCAATGGAGGTGCATGGCTTGTGCGCTCAAGTGGCGTAATGCACTCACGCCTTCCCAATGCACCCAGTTGAATGAATGCCGCTTGCGTACCGCGAGTCACGTGACAAGAACTGACCGATCAGCTTCATACTTTGTATGGAATATACACTAATTTTCTCAAACACAGAACACCCAAACACGGCAGTGCTTTGTAATTTTCTCCATAAATAAAACTTGTATCAGAGTGACAGCAATGTTTTGTCAGCTTGTCATCCTTCTGAGAAAACTGTTGATGGTCACATAGCAACCTAATACCCACCCCCCTCCCCTCCCCTCGGTATGCGGTAAAATTGTCAAGCGTTGACTGGTCCGTGGTGATAAATAAATTGGGGACTGCTGATATAGTCCACAACTGAAGGACAGCATGCCGGGATTTAAAGATGAAGAAGCCGAGCACCCAGCCCTCAGCTGGTGATGCAGCCACTGTGGCAACAAGACATAATGTCTCCGTTCCCTCTTTCAGGGAACGAGGGTTACGTCAGTAACTGAGACATTCCCTATCAGGTCGGGAACTCTGAGTTATGTCGGCACGACATATTGGGGGAGTGTATGTAAAGAGCCACAGTATCTGGATCTGCCATGGGTTTTGTGAGATGTTTGCCAACCCATAGCATGAGCGCACAAGCATCACTTTATCACATAGCTGGCACTGATCCCCAAAACACGGGTTGACCAAATGGGCATACCAGACAACGTAATGGGCCAAGCATCTGGCTCCTCCACTGAGTCAGGTGTTGGGGTCCTCGGAGGAATTCTCTAGGGTTGCAGGCTTACTACCTGTTCTTGAAAGGGATTGGTATGAACCAATCCCAATTTAGGCTGACTAAAACCAGCAGAACTGTCTTCATGGACTGAAATCTTAAAGTTACTGCACCGAGTGGTTCGCTGAAGACCCACTAAAACTACAGAGCGATCCCAAGAGGTAATGAAAGGGGGATGGGATGGATTTATGTGACTCACACCTGCGAGGAACCGTATGATGAGGTTATGTCTCCTAAGCACGCTGCCATTCACTGAATCATGATGAGTGGAGATGGCAACAACGTAAAAACCTTTTACTTCAGCGAATAAACTCTACTTCAGGGAGTAGGCATGCCTCATAGAGGGTGCTCTAGCTTGAGTGATGGTGTTAACCACCGAAGCCGTTAGGTCACCCAAGTCTTCTGTGCTGCATCTATGAACCACATGTGGAGGTATTTGCGCAGGCCCTGGAGTTAGCGGTGAGGCAGCGCATCCGTACAGAGGGGGGCCTCTGTCAGGAAATAAAACAACTGGCAATGGGCCAGGTATCGGGAGGAACAAGCAGGTCCACCTGGGCTTCTCTGAAGCCCTCACATATCAGCAGAACCACACCAGGGTGGAGTCTCCATTCTCCTGGGAGCATCAGCTGCCATAAGAGCTCATAGGCTACACAGTTGAGGTTGGTTGAGGTCCAGCCTGTACTGGAAGCATGACAACATGCCTAAACACTTGTTTTAAGGGCTCCCTAGACTCAGGTTTTACAGAAAACTACAGTTTTTTTCTTGAATTTACAGAATAATACTGGCAGCTGGATTGCCAGCCACATACTGTGCTTTTACAGTCTACTCCTATAGTTTACATTCACAGTTTATTACTGTTAAAATATATTTTTACACTGTGTTTTTACAGCTCAAACCTTTAACCTTTTAAACCCCACAGCAAAATTCTCAGTTTTAAATGAACACTTTCAAGTGTCCACACTACTGAGTGCTCAAGAAACAGTGAAACACAGCTGAAGATAATAAGTTAATATAATAATAATTGAGGATTGGTGATTAACAAATCGTTTACAAAAAGAAAAACTGAAGGACAAAAACAAGAACAGAAAATAGAGAAACATAGACTATACAAGGGACTTGTCAAAGCTTTGTAATAAAATTATAACAAATTAAATCACAAAAAAAAAAAAATCATCAAAAGGTTAAACCATTCTACAAACAGCACCACCAGCATCACCTATTACTAGCATGTTTAATTTAACATACACAAAAGTCCTTCTTGGGATAAAACTTTACATTTAAAGCCTCCATCATGGAGAAAAGTTAATATTAACGTATTTGGACTGCTGTAACCTTTAAGAACTTTGTTTTAAAAAGTTATGGCAAGTAAAATAAAAATTGTCAGGTGATGCTAATTTTGTTGTGAGGAACAACCTGTGATCAAATAATTCACTGATGTTAACCAATGTTTAATCCACTATTAAGAGTAACGGAATAACATTTTCGCATACACCACAGAATTATGAAGATGGAGGAAGAGTCTATTGATCAGTTTCTGCTCAGAGGCGTCAATAATCAGTGTATGAACCTTAACAACGGTGGCAATTAACAAAATGAACAAAACTCACAAACAGGATACTAAAAGTGACAAAATCAATAATGTCAACATAAACAGCAGAATCAAAAGCAAATAAAGAAAACTGTAGCATCAATAAGCTATATAATTTATTAATACTGCAATGCATGCTGGGATTTTTGTCCTCTGCCACACCCAGCATGCATTGCAGCATGAAATATTTTAATTGTTACCATGGTTGAGGTACAAGGTCTGATTCTTGAGGTCTGAGTGTGTCTGTGCCATAACTGAACTGTTTTTACTTTTTGCATTTGCTGATGCTTTTTGTAGAGTTTAATGATCCTCTGCTGAGACTAAATGTGTTTTATTTTAGCTGATTTTATTTAATGCTCTAACTGAAGTCACTGTTTGTGTTTATTGATTTTCTTTCCTTCAATGATTGTAATTATTACAGTAGGTGTTCATCAGTGTCTGAATTCACTCATTTGTGTTCATTAACTCTGTCAAGTATATTAGTGACCTAGTGTACATAATAGTGAACAAGGGCACAAAGTGTGATTGCAAACATTGACTCTCTGTAAATTTACAGTTTACTAATTTCTAAGAAACAACAAAATTACCCAGAATGTAGTTTTTTTTTTTTACAGAATATCACTGTTTTAGTAAAAATACAGAATTTTACTGTAGAATGTCGCTGTTTTTTTACAGCAACGTTTTACAGTGTGAAGCCGCCCAGGAAAACATTGCCATCATGTTTGATTCCAGGTCCGAGACCGTGTGGTGACCCGCCCTTACTCTAGTGATTGGTCATCTGGCGATTCCCCCAATATGTCATGCTAACAAAACTCAGAGTTTCCAAGCTGACAGGAAACTAAAGTATACTTCCGTATTTATTGCAGTTTTACAGTTATATAGTTTTACAGTTAGACTAATTAATACTATAGTATGCTGTATAGCATTTATAAACAAACATTTGTTATATATATATATATATATATATATATATATATATATATATATACTGTACT
>CAIGQW010053877.1:689628-737543 GCA_903798125.1 Danio choprae | reverse complement strand
ATATATATATGATATACTTTATAATAGTATGGTTCAAGAACACTATAGAATTTACTACAAATTACCATACATTTCTTTTTTATGTGAGCAGACTTGGAAAAGTGTTTTTTTGTGCTCATTGTCAAGCATTTAAGCATTTTATCTTTAAGGGATAAAGTACATCTGGGTGAGATGTACTTTATGCCTCTGTTATCGTGATGATAATGACAGAATACACTGTAATTATCTGAAGTACCTTTAAGATTGCAGACATGACACATGGCAGCAAAGACACTGGACTCCATCTCAATGTTTCTGACACCTGCCTCACTTGCTTTCCGCAGATATTCAAATTTTTCTTCAGTAGAAAATGAGCACAGGGCTCCATCCAGTCGCCCCTGACCTAAAACATGAAAAATAGGTTATGCATGTCTCTAGATGGAATAAACTACATTTTAAAGTACAGTCTTCAAAAGCAGAAAACCCAAACCAAAAGATTTATCATCCTTGTGGTTAGTGTGCTAAGTGCAGTGCTTTAAATACAGTTTTAAAGCTAATGCTAGGCAAGTCTGACAGTAGGGTTAATAGGTGGCCTTTTAGAAGCACAATGATATGTATGAAATTAATCACACAATTTCAATAAAAGTAAAGACTATATGGGGTAAAAAACATCCACAGCCAACTACCGTCTTACAACCCAAATTTAAATTTTATGCATTTGACAGAGCATTTTATCATATGTGAATAGTATGGACTAATACATTGAATGAAAACTAAACAAACAAACTAACTAATAAACATGAGTGAATGAACAAATTACCTTCGTAGAAATCATGCGTACACATTGTGTTTCCAATAACAGTGGGCATATCTGTAAGCGCGGAAGAATACTGCAGCAGTTCTTGGGCCACATCCACATCAAGCTCTGTGCTCCTGGTGATTACCTTTCCCAAAACCACCTGCTCAAACTGTGGCCTGAAGAATGAGTCCACAGCTTTATCTGTGATCACTACGGTACCTGCAGCCAGGCCTGTGTAGTCAAAGAAAAGGCTAAAATTCCCCTTCTCCAGAAATACAGAGCAGCAAACCCATTTAATAAATTTTTTCTTCCTTCAAACAGTACTAAGCTCTTATATGTAATGGTCTAGAATTGATTGACTGATTTATCATTAAAGTTTTTAGAGTGATGCATTTTTGGTTCACATTTCTGTGATACAATAAGCAAGAAGTGCTCACCAACTCCGCCTGATGTGCCAATGCGGAAGATGGTGACATCACGACTACGAGCATGATAGAGCAATTTAATGAGCTCATGCAGCATGATGGAGATGGAGGGAACACCCATGCCATGCTATCAGAAAAACATACCAGAAAATACATCAGTGATGATGCAAGTAAAAAAAAAGAAAGTGATTCTATTGCAAGACTGATTTTTTTATAATATAATGTAAAAAAAAAATTTGTTTGTTTAAGAAATCAAGTAGCATCCAGTCAATAATTTTTATTTGAACTACTCGTCTATCTTTGCCCATTTTTAATTATTATTATTTTTTTTTTTGACTGAGTAATGCTTGACTATGCAAAATTTACTGCCACAATGCTAAATTTGTGTAAGCAGTTTGTTATTGGTCTAGGTTAAAAGAGACTGCCAAGGAAAATGTCCAGTTCTTTAAAAAATATTAATGATATGGCATAAAGTTGTATGAGGTCTATTCAAGCCTTTCACATAATTTAGAAAAAAAAATAGTTCAAAGTACTCAAACCTCATCCATATGTAATACACTTACACTTATAGAAAGCACAGGTCCCACTTTATACATAGAGTATCTGTCTGTTCCTTTACAGATATCTTTGATGTCTGCAGTGTTGCTGGGCATCTCCAGCTGCTCATGTATATATTCAGCAAAAGTTCTCATTCGATTGGGACTTCCACCAACACAAACAAACTATAGAAGATGACAGAAAGATATGTATGTTATTATAATATGTTATGACTATGTAATTTTTTGTTAATTAAGGAGAATGGAGTTTTTATATAACTTTAAATTGCTTTCAGCTGGCTGACACACCTTCACATCTCCAAACATCTGGGGCAGGTCATGGGTCTTGGTGCTCAGGCTGAAGTGATACAAGATGTCCTCTTCCATGCCGTCCAGATGAGGGTTATTCACATACTCCACTTGTCTATGACACATTACAGTCTTAGATTAAGATAATAGAGAGTGAAAAACAAATTTGTTATACATTAAATGTTTACAGACTGCAGTTAACATAAATGTAAGGTTATGCTTATAGAAGGTTAGTACATATAGTACTGTATTTTACAAAAAAAAAGGTATTTCATATAAAAAAGTAAAAAAAAGCATGTCAGTAAATGGTGAGTTCTAAAAATAAATGAAGTCGAGATCAAGAAGTTTTTCTTACCGAATGTAATTGTCGTGCTTATTTCCAGTGTTGTTCATTAAAATAGATGCCATGATTCTTTTCAGAAAAAAAATAGTTTACAGCGAGATATCAAAAAAATATGCAGAACTAAGTGTAATATTTGTACCTAGGTAGGAAAGTATTTTTAGAAAAAACAATCCTTTTAATATAATCTACTGATGTTTCTCTTTTTACAGACCTCTGTCATTAGGATGATAAAGATTGGATTATACATACATATATATATATATATATATATATATATATATATATATATATATATATATATATATATATATATATATATATATTGGTTTTTTTTCTTTTCTCTAAGACAAGCTCTTATATAGAGCTCAGAATGCATTGATTGGTTATTGAGGGAGGTGTAACACCTGCTCTTTCTGTTTCCACCTGGTTACTGATCTCCATTTGAAATGTTGATAAATAGACTACAGACTATAGCACTGTGCTAACATTACCTCTGATCACAGACAGGTTTGATGTGTGTAGTTTGTGCAAGTGTATGTGTTTTTTGTTGATCTATATTATCCAGATGATTGTTTTACTTCACTGCTTCATATACTCAAAATCATTTAAAAAAATCTAATTTTAGTTTTGTAGCTTAATAAAAGTAATGTATAAACATATTCATATTTGCATACATTTAGGTAAGTATAATTGTTCTATGTTGACTGTTCCAGTGTTTGAGCAAATATGTAACCTGATCAATAGAGATGGCAAAACTCAATGGTTAAGTAAATATTGTTTACGTTTTAGCTTTATTTAATAAAATATTAACATTCTGTAGACCATCTACAAGGCCATCTGTGCTCTGTGAAACAGATTCAGAATATAATATCGGTCTTTAAAATTTGACATCATAATCGGCATGAGTAATAAAATGTTTATTTTTAATTATGTTTAAAAGACTTTAAGGTTGTACTTGGGCTGTATGAATTAAGCATTATAAAAAAATGTAGGTTTTCCAATCACACAATGAGAGTGAAGAAAATCATGTTTATCTTTTGAAGCAATGCTTTTAATAAATGTTGTTTCAGACTGAACTTTTATTTTTGCTAAATGAAGTTAAAGCAATCACACACACACACACACACGCACACGCACACGCACACGCACACGCACACACGCACACAGCCACATTCACAATATCACAATATTCTGAGCTTTGTAGACCTTTATTTGCATACAGCACAGGACACGACTAATCATTTTGCAACAGCTCTTCAATAGATTACACATTAAATCAAAGCAAAACAACATACAGTAGAACACAGGATTTTAAACACACTGTGTATGCTACCACACATAATAAAAATTGCAGTGAAACATTTAATTTTACATTACAGTAGCTTCATTAGTATTTTCATTCATTAATTTTCTTTTTGGCTTAGTCCTATTATTAATCAGGGGTCGCCACAGCGGAATGAACCGACAACTTATCCAGCATATGTTTTCCGCAGCGGATGCCCCTCCAGCCACAACCCAACACTGGGAAATACCCATACACTCTTGCACACATACACTAGGGACAATTTCACATACATTCACACACATACACTAGAGACAATTTAGCTTATTCAACTCACCTATAGCGTCTTTGGACTGTGGGGTAAACCGGAGCACCCAGAGGAACTCCACGTGAACACAGGGAGAACAGGCAAACTTCACACAGAAATGCCAGCTGGGGTTTGAACCAGCAACCTTCTTGCTGTGCCACCGTGACACCCTATTAGTATTTTACACTTTGTATAAACATTAAAAAGATGTAAAACATTCAAATGAATGTAAAGTATAATTTCATTATACATTTAGATTTGTTTGTACATTGAATAGGGCCTCACGGTGGCGCAGTGGGTAACACGATTGCCTCACAGCAAGAAGGTCGCTGGTTCGAGCCTTGGCTGGTTCAGTTGGCATTTCGGTGTGGAGTTTGCATGTTCTCCCCGTGTTGGCGTGGGTTTCCTCCGGGTGCTCCGGTTTCCCCCACAAGTCCAAAGACATGCGGTATAGGTGAATTGGGTAAGCTAAATTGTCCGTAGAGTATGTGTGTGAATGGGTGTGTGTGGATGTTTCCCAGTGATGGGTTGCAGCTGGAAGGGCATCCGCTGCGTAAAACATATGCTGGATAAGTTGGCGGTTTATTCCGCTGTGGCGACTCCAGATTAATAAAGGGACTAAGATGAAAAGAAAATTAATGAATGAATGAATGTACATTGAATAAATAGTGATACATTTAATGTTTTATGTTTGACATAATGTTGTGATTATAGTGAAAAATATTCATTGACCTATACATCTTGACATGAATCAATATGTTTACCTGTATCTTATGTAATGTAAAGTCGTAATTGAATATGCTTTATTGAAACGGATTAAAATGTACTTACAAAAAAACTAAAAAAAGTTTTTTTCATCCATATGTATTGCAGCACCAGAAGAGGGTGCCAGAGACTAGTGCAGCTTAATGAAAGTCCATAAGCAGGAAGCAGTAGCCCACTTTTCAATTACAGTCAGAGATATACGCTCTGTGATTTTGACAGTGACGAATAAAAAGCATAACAAATGACTAAAAAAGTTGGGGGTCAGTTGGCGTTTCTGTGTGGAGTTTGCATGTTCTCCCTGTGTTGGTGTGGGTTTCCTCCGGGTGCTCCGGTTTCCCCCACAAGTCCAAAGACATGCGGTATAGGTGAATTGGGTAAGCTAAATTGTCCGTAGTGTATGAGTGTGAATGGGTGTGTATGGATGTTTCCCAGAGATGGGTTGCAGCTGGAAGGGCATCCGCTGCGTAAAACATATGCTGGATAAGTTGGCGGTTCATTCCGCTGTGGCGACCCCAGATTAATAAAGGGACTAAGCCGAAATGAAAATGAATGAATGAATAAAGATGTTGGTTACACCACAGAGTGTCACAGTGCCATAGTATTCCTTTGCTGTACCCTCTTGATGTCTTTGCTATAGTAACTTTTGGTGGCTCTTAAGGACTGATGACTGCTAAAAGACAACTCATCCAAGGTCTATCATGTTAAATGAAAGCACAATTTAATCAGGATTTTTAAAGCCTCAGCTAAAAACTTCTTATGGGTGTATCTGTGGGATGGCCTGTTGCAGGAGGTTTGGCCTCTGCTGTGTTCCCAGACTGCACAATGGTGGGAACTTTGGGAGAACAGCTCTGAGATTGGCTTTATTTTTAAACACTACATCCACAATCTGTCAAGGCCTGTTCCACAGAGTCCTGCCACCAGCAGTCGTTCCAAGCCATGGAATTCAACCCAGGACAACTCTCCATATGTGATGAAAAACATCTGGACTGAGCTGCAGAGACAAGGTGGACCACTTTCACTAACGTATTTGTGTAATTTTTAATAAAAAATTAAAAAAGACACATTAAGAATCTAAAATTTGGGTAATGACAAGGTATTACACTGTAAACCCAAATTAGTAAGCAGAACTCAAAAAAATGATTTGTTAACTCGGTATGTAGCATGTAGCATGTAGCATGTAATCAAAATATTTAAGTATTGAAATATTTAATTGTTAAGTTACTTAAAATATTTTGATTACATGCTACATATACACAGCAAAATCCTGTGAGTAAAGTTTACTCAGTTCAGAGTATATTTGGTCCCTCTCTAATTGAGTAAAAGTTACTCAGCAGCAGAGTTAAAAGTAATGAGACAATGAAAGGATTAAGTGATGATTGAGCACTGATGATGAACACCTGCTGTTAATAAGCTAACCATTGTTAAACAGAAGAGAAACACAAAATTACAACTGACTTCAAACAGCAACAGCAGATTCACTTATTACTTACCTATTTGACTAACCTCTTTGACTCAGATGCCCACAAAAATCCATATGCGATTTATTGAGAATTAACTGTTTTAGTTATTTACGTTTTACAAACAACAACAACAGAAAACTTTTTTTGTTTCTGACTCACAGTAGCTACAACAGTAGTTGATTTACTTGGCCTCTTTGACTTGATATCTAATGTTAGTGTTTCTTTGCTTGTTATGACAAGTAAAAAGAGGGTGAATATAATCAGATTTAATGATCCTGATTCTTAGTGTTTATAATTTTAACTGTGCTTAATTTTAGTTTTACAAATGATGGTTTATCGTTCAAGAGAATGAACCTCAACTGTAGCTTTGTAATTTTATTTTTATTTTTTTGAAACACATTGAGCTTCTGAATCAATTTAGAAACACAGACGTCAAGACTCAACGTATGCATCTCAACAATGGTTAGAGATATTTTTTCTGCAGTTCATGCTAGGAAAATCAAACAACATTCATCCATAGTTTCCAGCATGCACTGCAGAAAAAAAAAAAACACCCCACCATCGTTGTGAAGCATACGCTGATTATTTATTTCTGTGTGTTTTAAGTGTTTCAGATGCTCAGAACATTTTATAATTTGATAAGAGGACTGCTGAGTTCTATTGTCTTGATAAACAGTGTTACACTCACGATAAAACATCATTCAAACTTAACAGACCAAAATCAATCTTACATCAATCAATCATACTGAGTATGATTTACTACTAACTAAATCACCACAGAATCAACTGTCTTTATGCAGTGCTTGTCATAACACACTATTTGGCAAGCAAAAAGACAAGCACTCGAAAACGAATCAAACAGCCCAAGTAAAGAAACTACTGTTCTCCTCAATGGTGACATCATAAAACACAAAAAGTGCTGTTGTTTTTTATTGTTGTTGTAAAAAATTACTTTATCAGTTAATTTTCATCAATATCACTATATGGAATTTTGTAGAGTCTGCCAGAAATAAGGCCAAACAAGTTGGTAATAAGTAAAGCTGCTGTTTGTGGAGTTGCTTAATGATACTCTGCTGAGATTTTGAGAGATTCGATGTGTTTTATTTAAGTTTATTTCAACTAAGGCTGTGACTGGAGGTCTTAATGAAATTATTGTTTATTTGAAGTCACCATGATGGAGATCAGCATCTGCTTTAGTTGGGCTCTTCAAATTCTTATTTTATCTTTTATATTGATTGCTATAATTAATTGATATATAATAGAGAATTCTATTTTGTGCTCACATTAAAGCAGATGTTCTGGAAAGCTGAATTCATGAAGACCTAAGCTTCATTTGAAAAATAAACATATTTAAACTATTTATGTGTATATAATTTAATTAAAAATAACAAAGCAATGGCTTCACCACACAAGGAGACAGTATGTTGAAACAACAAAAAATAAGTAAAGTTAAATTATATATTAGTGGCACTTATTTAATGAGCAAATTGTTTCAGTTAATCAAATATAAGTTTATTCACTCAAAAACTCAAAAGTCTCACAAACAAATAAATAAATAAAAAACAAATAAATGTCCAACCAGGGAATACATATGGGTCACTGCATTTATGTGACGCGTGTAATATGTATTTTAAGTAATATATTATAAGTTAAGGCTCCATTTAAAGTAATTTATTATAAAGAAAAAATATAAACACATTTGGATATCACTCACTCACTCACTCACTCACTGACTTATTCACTTTCCTTTGGCTTATTCCATGCTTTATTGGGGTCGGCAGTTTGCCAGAGCAGAATGAACTGCCAATTACAATGGCATTTGTTTTACAGGCAGATGCCCTTCCTGCTGCACCTGAGAGTACAACTGTCTTTCATGTAATAATTTATATGAAACCCACTGAGAGTACAACTCTCAGTACTGAGAAACACCTACACACTCTTCCTTTCACATACAACTGCAAATTTAGTTTATTAAATTAACCTACATTGCAAGTCTTTGGACTGTGGGGTAAACCAGAGCACCCAGAGGAAACCCATGCGAACGCAGAGAGAACATGCAAACTCTGCACAGAAAGGCCTCCTCAACCAGTGACCTTCTTTCTCTGAGGCAACTGTGCCAACTAAGTGGTAAAAAGAGCAAAAACATGGACAAATAATAAATAATATAAAATCCATTTTGAGATTTCAAGCATATTTTAAATATCTTTTAAGACAATCAATTGATCACTTTTTTTCCGCAGATATTGAATTGGTCATACAAAACTAGAGGAACAGTTCACCCAGAAATTAAAATGATGTCATCAGTTACTGACCATTCACCTGTTCAAAACCGGTTTTAAGTTTCCTCTCTGTTGAAAAAAACATATTTTGAAGAAAAGCTGGAAACCTGTAACCATTTTGACTTCCATATAATTAGTTTTTCCTACAATGGATATAAATGATTTTTCTTCTTTTGTGTTCAACGGAATAAAGAAACATAAATGTTTGGAATCATTTGAGGGTGAGAAAATTTTCACTTTTGGTTGAACATGCATATATACAGAGGTTGGACAATGAAACTGTAACACTGGCCCATTTAATTTTTGTAGGTTTCATGGCTAAATTTGACTCGCCTGGTCACCAATCTTAATTGATTTCACATTCTCCAGTAGGAGCAAAGTGTGAAGATTTAATTAGCAGACTAATAGCACAGTTTTGTTTAAAATATTGCAATGCACAAAACATTATTGGTAACATATCGGAGTTCAAAAGAGGACAAATTGATGGTTGTGCATCTCAATGGCACATCTGTGACCAAGACGGCAAGTCTTTGTGATGTATCAAGTCTCACGGTATCCAAGGTAATGTCAGCATACCACCAAGAAGGACGACCCAAAACAGAAGTAACTGTGGACACAAGAGGAAGCTGTCTGAAACATAAAACAACAACTGGCCAATTCACTGCAGAATTAAATGTGCCCCTTAACTCCTTTTTCCACCAAAGTTGTTTGTCGGGAGCTCCACAGGGTCAATATACATGGCCAGGCTGCTTTAGCCAAACCTTTCGTCACTTGTGCCAATGCCAAACGTTAATTTCAGTGGTGCCAGCTGCAAAAATCTTGGGCTGTAGACAATGTGAAAAATGTATTGTTCTTTGTCCACCTTAACTGTCTTTCCCACATCTGGAAAAGTTACGGTGTAGAAAAACCCTAAAGAACTGTACCACATAAACTGTTACATGCCCAGAGTGAGGCATGGGGGTGGATCAGTGATGGTTTGTGCTGCAATATCATGGGATTCCCTAGGCCCAATACTTGTGACCCAAAATGGGCCAAGGACTTCGGGATGATAATGCATGATAATGCAAAGAGATGATAATGCACCAAAACACAGCAAGACTGGTAACAGAGTGGTTTAATGAACATGAAAGTGAAATTGAACATATCCTATGGCCTGCACAGTCACCAGATCTAAATATTATTAAGTCACTTTTTTTAGGAGCGAGTCAGGAAACATTTTCCTCCACCAGCATCACATAGTTGGCCAATATTGTGCAAGAACATTCAAAAATTGCGAAATCCCTCTGGCCAATGTGCAGGACTTTGTATCTGTCATTCCCAAGATGAATTGATGCTGTATTGGCCACAAAATGAGGCCCTAACCATACTAACTTAAAAAACTTTCAGTTTGACTATCCAGTTTGATTAAAGTATTTTGCCAGAGAATGTTTTAGATTTTTAAAACGTTTAATAAAAGTCAACTTGTGGGTTTGTCTTTTTGAATTATTTTATAGATTTCTTATATTTCTATTACTGTTTGTGTGGAGCCTTTTTGTGTGGAGTTTGCATGTACTCTGTGTCTGCGTGGGCTTCCTCCAGGTTACCCTTCATGGGAACTACAACGTGCATCTGGAACCAGACTACGGGAGTCTTTAAGTACGGTAAACGGACCGCGAAGTGTCCCTGAGACGAGCCATCCGGAGAAGAGGAGACCTGCTCTTTCCTCGGTGGGGGGCCGAGGACCAACTCCAGTGTCAACAACATCGACATTAATTCCACCACTGGCCTCCGGGCTGGTGCTACCCAAATTTTCAATAAAAAAGCAGTTTCCTCTCTCTTCGGATGTGCAAACCCGAGCCTTGCAAGTCTTGGAAGCTCTGCCTTCCACCTCGCAGCGTCTGGCCTGAGACCCCGGCCTGGCTACGTGCCCAAGGTACCTACCACCCCATTTAGAGACCAGGTGGTTAACCTGCAAGCGCTGCCTTCAGAGGAGGCAGATCCAGCCCATTCATTGCTGTGTCCCGTTCGCGCTTTGCGCCTTTACGTGGAACAAATGCAAACCTTAGGATCTTGGAAGCAGGTAACCCCGGCCAATCGGGAGGAAATTAAGCTCAGTGTCAATAAACGCTTACTGCGCCATGCTCCCTAACCCGCAGATATGTGCGCCTTTTTAATTCTACTAGTAAGTTTCCCGCTTGGCGAACCCTAGAGAATTCCTTCGAGGCCCCCAGCACCTGATTCAGCCGAGGAGTCGAGTGCCTGGCTCAGTGTGATGTCTGGTATGTCCACTCTTGGTCTTCCCACATGCTGAGGCAATCCCATATGCTTATTTCAGCCATGGAGTGTTCCCCCTGACCAGGCGGACCTGTGTCTTCCCTACCCGCTAACCAGCTTATCATATGTAGCACTCCTTAGGGCTAGTCCATATGTTCTATTGCCATCAAGTCTCCCCTCTTGAGTAGCAGGTGGTCTCCTCAGCGTCCTCCCCCTTTGTGGACTGGCACGCTTTCCCAACGTACTGTCGTATTCAAAAAATCCCTAGTCTATACTAGCCAGGTAAAAGCACATTACGACCCCCGACTAAATTATTCTACATTCCCATTTAATGGTTGTGTAGTCTCGTTGGAAGGTTGGGCTCTTGGTGAGGCTGGTGCACTCACGCTTGCTTGGCAAACCACACATCATGAGCGTAACGGGCTTAGCGTGCTGTGGCGTTTTCCTTACAGTCTCCAGTAGTCTGGTTCCAGACGCATGTTGTAGTTCCCATGAAGGGGAACGTTCTGGTTACATATGTAACCCACGTTCCTTAAATAGGGAACGGAAACGTGCGTCTTCACTGCCACAGCAGCTGAGTCTCCAGCTGTTGGCTGAGTGTTCGGTCTTCAGCTGGCAAAAATTTCAGGCTCGCTCTGCGGACGCCACTGATATATCTCACTAATGACTAATCACTAGCACCTGCGGAACTGAGCTCTGCCAACTCATTGGCATTCATTGGCCCTTTTTCTTTCTCTTCAGAGTGATTGGTCATCTAGCAATCTTCTGTAGTCTGGTTCCAGACCAATGTCTCCGTTCCCTATTCGGGAAACGTTGGTTACGTACGTAACCAGGACGTTCTCCAGTTTTCCCCACAATCCAAAGACATGCAATATAGGTGAATTAAATAAACTAAATTGGCCATAGTGTGTGAATGGGAGAGTGTGTGTTTAACAGAACTGAGGTTTCTACTCTCAGTGCTAGGTTGTGACTGGAAAAACAATTGGCAGAAAAGTTGGTGATTCATTCTGCTATGGCGACCCACAATACAAAAGTGAATAAGCCGAAGGAAAGTCAGTGTGCGTATTATTCTAAATAGTTTTTGCCAATGAATCTGCCATGGCACAAAAGATAAGATACAAGCCCATTAAGAATTCTATGACTTACCCCTTGAAAGAAAAACCTTTGTTTTTACCCAATTTGGAAGCATTTAATTATTATTATTATTTAGCTATGACTTGGTGTACTAAGATTTTCATTTTATGGTCATCCAACTTCTGGCATAAGGACTTCCGATTGTTATGGTTTTGCTTCAGAAACTGCATTTTAATGTCACCCCATTCTTTTTCAATTGTGTTGAGATCATGGCTGGAACTGACCACTCCATTATCTCAAACGTGTTTGATTTTGCTCACTGTGTTTGGGGTAATTGTCTTGTTGAAACATTTCTAGGGCATTTCCTCTTCAACATAAGGCAACATAATCTCTTCAAGTATTTGTATTCAAATTCTATTCATGATACATGGTAAATGATAAACCCATATGGGAAGCATAAGCATATGGGAAGCATCCCCATACTATGATTTTTGGGCCACATTTTACATTACGATTCAGAAAGAAATGTTTAATAACAGTCTGATGCAATGTTGACCTCCCTTCTTTTTCATGATTGCTTTACATTTCTAAAACTATGCTTCATATGCTCAAAACAGTAAACACAAATCCATAATGTCTCACCCAATTTCCCAAACATCCTATTTTTAGGTCAAAATGAAGCCCAAAAGCATTCACACTCAAAACCATTCACTCTTGCTGAAAAACCAAACTTTGCCCTTAGACATCACACACAAGGCCTTGAAAACACACACACACACACACACACACACACACACTACAACATAGTCTTACACACTGGTGCAATAAATTAAAAACAATATTTCCAAAACTAGCAACACACACAAAACTAGCAAATTATCATTATTATTATTTAGTTTTTTTTATTATCTCTACATCGTAGAACCATTCAGTTCATCCATGCTAAGGATGCATTTTGCACTGGAAAACCAAAATAGATTATAGTACACAAACAAAAAACACTTAAAACTTTGTGGTGATTCAGGATATGATTTTATTATTATTTGTGTGAATTTTTCTGTAACATCAAATTATTGGCTAAAACCATGTTTATGATAGCTCTCTTGGTCCTCTGTGAATTTCCTCTTCTACAGTACGTTCTCCACCCTCAGTCTATCTAAATACATTTTACAGGACAGGCCTCACAGTGGCACAGTGGGTAGCACGTTCGCCTCACAGCAAGAAGGTTGCCGGTTCGAGCCTCGGCTTGGTCAGTTGACGTTTCTGTGTGGAGTTTGCATGTTCTCCCTGTGTTGGCGTGGGTTTCCTCCGGGTGCTCCGGTTTCCCCCACAAGTCCAAAGACATGCGGTACAGGTGAATTGGGTAAGCTAAATTGTCCGTAGTGTTTGAGTGTGAATGGGTGTGTGTGGATGTTTCCCAGAGATGGGTTGCAGCTGGAAGGGCATCCGCTGTGTAAAACATATGCTGGATAAGTTGGCAGTTCATTCCGCTGTGGCGACCCCAGATTAATAAAGGGACTAAGCCGAAATGAAAATGAATGAATGAATGAATAAATGAAAGTCACAGGACAGCACACAAGTTTCAAACATGGAATACAGTGAATACCAAATACTGCAGTACTGATAGCTAAACATTATCCTATCCTAAAATAATCAGACATAAATGGAAAGCTTATCTATTCAGCTATCAGATGATGTATAAATAATTTTTTTTTATTAATTAGACACTTCTGAGTGATTTTGTGGTCACAAATGTCAACTCATAGATTACAGCATGGTCATCCAAGGTTGCTTGAATTACATCAACAATTTTGGTCTCCATTGTTTTTGTTCAGGTCCTCCTCCATGTCTACCTCCTCTTCCTCTCATCCTTCCTCTTCTACTTACTGCAACATTGCCTTCAATATTTATTGAAGACAGATAAACTCACCCGTTGCTTTTTTTTTTACTGCTTACATCTTACTGGTGTGTCTACAGTAATGCACCAGAGTGTGTACATCTCATTGCTGTGTTTAACCAATTGGTTTATGAGGGTTCATTTGAAAGCATTTGCTTTGAAATTGCAAGGAAATTACATCATAATAAATTTCTGTCTAATGCATAAGTGTGTTTAGCGTTTTGCAAATCACTGTGTAATGTTTTGCAAAAAGTGTGAAGCTGACAATGTGCTATACTCCTTGAGTATAAGGTTTTGTAAATCGTCTGAGTTTTTTTATTTTAATATGTAAGCATTTGAAAAAAAACCCCCTGTAACTTAGATTTTGTGTAGGGCCCCCAAGAAACAAGGATCGCCTCTACTAGGCAGGTTTCTTCTATAGCCTGGAGGTGAACACAGACAAAAAATTCTCTGTCATACACTTTCCACCGTCATGCAAAACAAAACCTGCCCTATTGGGCTTATAAAGAGAGAGTATACAGGCAGAAAAATGTTAGAAAACCTTGGGTATATGACATGGTCAACTAAAGTGGCTGGAATTTCATCTAAAACTACTGGTCCTCCTTGCTTTTGCTCTTCCTTGTCCTTGTCATTCTCCTCCTCAACCTCCTTCTTCATCATCATCTTTTTCTCTACCTCCACTCTGGTGTCCTTGACCTCTTCTCTTTGGATGCATTGTTTTAAACCTGAACGAGTTGACTTTGAACCTTTTATCTATCCATCAAAGTTTATGATTGGTGTGTGATAATTTTTGACACCTAGTGTTTCCAGTTGGTTAATTGTGTGCTAACTAAGCTCAAGTTGTGCTGACTTGAGTTAACATTTTTAAATGCTTGTGCTTTCTGAATGACCACATTGAGTAAGCACTGAAAAATTTAAGGATTTGTGTGTAGTTAACCAAATATAAAGTTCACCTAATATAACTCATTTGTCAAAGCAGGTTGTGCTTAAAGTGTAGTAATAGTAAATAGTGTTTAAAGTTTAGAGAAATGAGTTAGCTTTTTAAAAAAATGGCGTCATAGTTCTGAAATTTAAGGTTGGTTAGTGTTTTAGCAATCGAGAAAAACTGTAATAAAGGATCGTTCATGACACCTGTTTATTTATTTATTTTTTTCACAATAAATGAAATCTCAAATAAAACATCACACTTATATTTTCAACACACATTTCAATGGCAATTACTCAGAACAAGCAGCACATTAAATAAGTTGTTTTCTATTACTATACTACAGTCGTGGCCAAAGGTTTTGAGAATGACACAAATAAGTTTTCACAAAGTTTACTGCTAAACTGCTTTTAGATCTTTGTTTCAGTTGTTTCTGTGATGTACTGAAATATAATTACAAGCACTTCATACTTTTCAAAGGCTTTTATCGACAATTACATGACATTTATGCAAAGAGTCAGTATTTGCAGCGTTGGCCCTTCTTTTTCAGGACCTCTGCAATTCGACTGGGCATGCTCTCAATCAACTTCTGGGCCAAATCCTGACTGATAGCAACCCATTCTTTCATAATCACTTCTTGGAGTTTGTCAAAATTAGTGATTAAGTTCTGTTAGTTTCCAAACCATGGACCCAAAATTTCAACATTTTGTTCCCTGAGCCACTTAGATATCACTTTTGCCTTATGGCACGGTGTTCCATCGTGCTGGAAAATGCATTGTTCTTCACCAAACTGTTGTTGGATTGTTGGAAGAAGTTGCTGTTGGAGGGTGTTTTGGTACCATTCTTTATTCATGGCTGTGTTTTTGGGCAAAATTGTGAGTAAGCCCACTCCCTTGGATGAGAAGCAACCCCACACAAGAATGGTCTCAGGATGCTTTACTGTTGGCATGACACAGGACTGATGGTAGTGCTCACCTTTTCTTCTCCGGACAAGCCTTTTTCCAGATGGCCCAAACAATCGGAAAGGGGCTTCATCAGAGAATATGATTTTGCTCTAATCCTCAGCAGTCCATTCGCCATACTTTTTGCAGAAGACCAATCTGTCCCTGATGTTTTTTTTGGAGAGAAGTGGCCTCTTTGCTGCCCTTCTTGACAACAGACCATCTTCCAAAAGTCTTCGCCTCACTGTGCGTGCAGATGCGCTCACACCTGCCTGCTGCCATTCCTGAGCAAGTTCTGCACTGGTGGCACTCTGATCCCGCAGCTGAATCCTCTTTAGAATACGATCCTGGTGCTTGCTGGACTTTCTTGGACGCCCTGAAGCCGTTAAGAAATTAAACCTCTTTCCTTGAAGTTCTTGATAATCCTATAAATTGTTTATTTAGATGAATTTTAGTAGCCACAATATCCTTGCCTGTGAAGCCATTTTTATGCAATGCAATGATGCATGCGTTACTTTGCAGTTCATCATGGTTAACGATAGAAGAACAATGATTTTAAGCATGACCCTTGTTAAACATGTCAAGTCTGCCATTCTAACCCAATCAGCCTGACATAATGATCTCCAGCCTTGTGCTCGTCAACATTCTCGCCTAAGTTAACAAGATGATTACTGGAATGATCTCAGCAGGTTCTTTAATGAAATGCAGTGTAAAGCTTTTTCAGGATTAAGTTAATTTCCATGGGAAATAAGGACTATGCAATTCATCTGATCACTCTTGATAACATTCTGGAGTATATGAAAATTGCTATTATAAAAACGTAAGCAGCAACTTTTCCAATTTCCAATATTTATGTAATTCTCAAAACTTTTGGCCACGACTGTACATGCACAAGTAAATAATTTGCAATGCCCAAACATAACTACTGCTAATAACAGCAGTTCAACAGGCAAATAAAATTTTACAGCAATTTTTTTTTAACAATTGTAAAATTAAGGTAAATTGTATGAACAGCTGATAACAATGATAAATGTACTGTATGTCATATAGGAATAATTTACTAAGAAGCTAGAAACTATTCTTTGCAAACATTCAAAAGTTTGATTAACGTTATCAAACAAGCCACACTGATTATCCAAAGTTATTTATTTTTTGCTTCAACTAAAAAAAAATACTTGTCACTTATACTTAACAGTTATGAAACACTTCCATGTCTTTCAGAACAGGTTACATTTAGACACAAAAAAATGCATACAACAATTACTTTCCTCTCTTCCATTCAACATCTGATAGGGAAGAGAAGAAGAACCCAAGGTTTCCTGCATAAAAGACAGACATATTTCAGATCATAAAGTAAATCAGCTTCCACAAACATCCTGTTCTGAAGAGGAAGATGATACACTTCCTAAATCTCTTGTTGTGCACTTAATGACAAAAACACATCAAAAAGCATAAAGGAACTGAAGCAGAAGCAAAGTCGTCACTTTAGTGGGCATTGTCTTCAGGAGTTCAGAAATACAAAAAGTCCACTAAAATAAAATATTTCCTTAAATATGACTGAAAAAAAAGCATTATTCTTAATCACCATAAACCAAATATACGTGGGCAACAGTGCACATTGCATTCAAAGAAAGCATGGTTTAAAAAGTCAACAAAACAAGATGTCAGGCCTTGAAAGAATTTATTAATAACAGATGTGAGTGACAAAAAAAAAAGTGATGCAGCCCACATTCCAGTGGCAAAAAAAGCATAGAGATTTGTCAAGATACAGTATAGGACATATTATACCTACTATTATTAGCCTCCTTCCAAACAAGCAGATTTAGGTAAAGGGACTGACTGAAGAGGACTTATCAAAGACCATACCAGGCATAGTTGTAGCATTGAGATTAATGTTTTCTTCTGTGAGGCCTGACCCACACTATCACTTGATTACAGATCTAAATCAACCCTGACACGAGAATTACATCTTCCTGTTACGCTTAGTCAATTCCACATAATATAATTGGGTTTACTTTTAAGGAAATATCTTTACAGCACTGTATAATAAATGCAGGTCCATTGTCAGTCTTTGGCTCTTTAAATAAGAAAAATACCCAAATAGCGCATTCTAATATACTAAATTCAATTTTTCCAATTCCGATTTAAAGTATTAAATCAATACTCTGATTTAAAGTAAAGAAAGAACTGATAAACATAACATGTAAAAAAGGATTTTAATTATATTGTTTGGCAATTATCATTAAACTGAAAATAATAATAATAATAATAATAATAATAATAATAATAATAATAATAAAAAACAATTATTTATTATAATAAAACTATTTGGCTTGTAAATAAAAAAAAAAGTGTCTGAACCTTCTACACTTTCATACAAGATCATTTCTCTTGGGACGAAACTGCTAAATGGCACTAGAGTTTGGATCACAGAATACTTTTTTATTTGGCAAGTCAGATGAGTTTTTTATTTTTATTTTTTATTACTTTTCTGCATTTAAAATGCAGGATGAGAACTGAACACAAAAGAAAAATAAACACATCAACCAGAAATCCAACCAGTCTTTCCTTACCACTACCCCATTAAAAAAAGTGCAGTATTACATTTTTATAGCTTTTCAGCATCTTTCTAGGAGCCCAACAAAACCCTTGCAGCATCTCTATGTACACAATTTTGCTCATTAAGAGGCTCATGCAAACACAATGGTTCAAAGACTGCAAATGCGGATAAGAGCATGATGTAAGATTCACCAAATGGATGTCTGACAGAAAGCATTTTACTGTAATCACAATGGTTTTTACAATTAAAGACTAATTCCCACGAGTCCCAAGAACTTGGAAAATGAAATATAAATGTGCATCCCACATTTAAAACTGGAAAGCTGTACAATATTAGGTGTGAAAATCTGTTGTTTTGACTATACAGAACCAAAAATGACAGGATCAGGACAGGATCAAGATAATTGCACAATCATTATGGGATTGGTGGAGGGTGAAGAATCTTAGAAGTGACACTCTTTCAGTGGAATAAACTGATTGATCCTTATGGTGATGGAACAGACACTTCCAGAAGACGATTGTTTTTACGCTTGCATGAGACACTATTACTGTTCTTTGGAGTACCCTGGATGAATTTTACACAAACTTTGTCCTGCTTGAACTGCACCAAGAACCTAAAATGGAGAGAGAAATGTTACACTTACACGAGTGAAACTTGGAGAACAAAACAAAACATGATGCACAGAAATGTTGGACACTTACTCATCAGAAATATCAATTTTGATCTGGTTCCTGTCAGCTGAAGCTGCACCAGTGCAGTAAAGTTTGGTTATAATCTCGATCAGTCGGTCACTGCTAAGCAGGTAGTCACCTTTGGCTGCAGATGTAGCACCCTAAAAAGAGAGCATGTTAAGAAGAGTTCCTGACTCACATGGTGCCCTACACATAAGGCAAGTTCTAATATGTCATACCTCTCTAAGCTTGAGGGCAAAGAAGCCATCGTTCTGTGTGCTCACAGAAACACTGCTGAGGTCTGGCAGGGGAACGCTGGCTTTCACCTGACCTGTCTTCTGATCAGCCAGAACCAGGCACTTCTTGGTCAGGAGGAAAATTCTTGTCGTTCCCTTAAAAGTTAATTAGAAGACTTTAAATGTAAAGTTTAGGCTGAAAGAGTAAACATAACTATAATTTATCTTTCAATTACTTAAAGGTGTAATATTGATTGAGGCTCAATGTTACTTAAATTGTTTTGTGATAGCTAGTAGGTATGTGACTTAAGTATATAAGCTTAAGTATACACTCTCATTTAATTTTGAGTGCTAGAGTGTAACGGAATTAATATCAACCTTTGCATAAACAGATGCGTTTTTGACACTTATTGGCATCCTTTCAATGAAGAAAAATAACAGTAAGAAATGAGTGATGAGTGACACTGATTGACACGATGCATAAATGTGCACTGAACATATACTCAGCAGGTTACATGTGTTTTGAATGAATGCTTTTAGATATTTGTTTCAGTTGTTTCTGTGATGTACTGAAATATAATTACATGCACTTCATACATGTCAAAGGCCTTTATCGACAATTACATGACATTTATGCAAAAAGTCAGTATTTACAGTGTTGGCCCTTCTTTTTCAGGACCTCTGCAATTCAACTGGGCATCACTTTTGCCTCATGGCACGGTGCTCCATCGTGCTGGAAAATGCATTGTTCTTTACCAAACTGTTGTTGAATTGTTAGAAGAAGTTGCTATTGGAGGGTGTTTTGGTACCATTCTTTATTCATGGCTCTTTTTTGGGGCAAAATTGTGAGTGAGCCCACTCCCTTGGATGAGAAGCAACCCCACACATAAAAGGTCTCAGGATGCTTTACTGTTGGCATGACACAGGACTGATGGCAGCGCTCACCTTTTCTTCTCTGGAGCCTTTTTAATCAGAGAATATGACTTTGCCCCAGTCCTCAGCAGTCTATTCGCCATACTTTTTTGCAGAAGATCAATCTGTCCCTGATGTTTTTTTTTGGGAGAAGTGGCTTCTTTGCTGCCCTTCTTGACACCAGGCCATCTTCCAAAAGTCTTCGTCTCACTGTGCGTGCAGATGTGCTCACACCTGCCTGCTGCCATTCCTGTGCAAGTTCTGCACTGGTGGCACTCCGATCCCGCAGCTGAATCCACTTTAGGAGACCTGGTGCTTGCTGGACTTTCTTGGACACCCTTGAAGCCTTCTTAACAAGAACTGAACCTTTTTCCTTGAAGTTCTTGATGATCCTATAAATTGTTGATTTAGGTGCAATCTTAGTAGCCACAATATCCTTGCCTGTGAAGCCATTTTTATGCAATGCAATGATGGCTGCATGCGTTTCTTTGCAGGTCACCATGGTTAACAATGGAAAAACAATGATTTAGAGCATCACCCTCCTTTTAACATGTCAAGTCTGCCATTCTAACCCAATCAGCCTGACATAATGATCTCCAGCCTTGTGCTCGTCAACATTCTTACAAGACGATTACTGAAAGGATCTCAGCAGTTCCTTTAATGACAGCAATGAAATGCAGTGGAATTTTTTTTTAGGATTAAGTTCATTTTCATGGCAAAGAATGACTATGCAATTCATTGTGGAGTATATGAAAATTGCTATTATAAAAACTTAAGCAGCAACTTTTCCCATTTTCAATATTTATGTAATTCTCAAAACCTTTGGCCACGACTGTACAGTTTAAACTAACAAAAGATACATATAAATAGACCTTATGACCAGACCCTAAAAACTGCACAAGAAGGAAACAATGGTGCCTGAGCCTCAGTGTGTCATTTGCATGTAATGAATGCTTATTATTCAGCTATGCCTAGGTATATCCAGGTTTGCATTATATGACATCTTCAACCATATGCATCACTTGCATGGATTTGAATTTATGGATTTTGAATAAAGAGCTTCAAATGCAGATATGCTTTGCTTTTAGTTTAGCTATCCATAGGAGTCTAACCCACCTCATGCAAGATTACTAGCTGGTTTCAGGGACAAAAATGACAAATCTTCAGTTAGTAGCCTCTCTGGATACCCAGTATATTAATTACATGTACACTTCCATAGTGCCATAGTACACTTCCATAAAGTTTGGAATTTGCAAAAAAGCAAGTTATGTCACAAACAGTTGATGGACCAAATTACAAATGATGCTGATTTGATAAGATATAAGTCAACCCTGGACACAGAGCTAACAGTACTCACTTTGCCATTGGCACGGTTGATTTTACTGACAACATCTGCAAGAAGAACTTTGTCCTCTACCAAGCTGTTTAGCTTCTGGTACTTTGGATTCTTGGTTATCTCCACATAGTCTCCTTTAAAAGGTTGATTGACACTGTAAAGCAGAGGATATCCATTGTTGGAATGAAATGGTATACATTTTACATAGGTAATACACAAAGGAAATTAGGTGAACTGCTCTTTGCTCTACCTGCTAGGATACAAGGCCTTTTTATCTTTGAAGAGTTCACTAGCTGCAAGCTTCTCCTCATAGGTAGCCTTCTTCTCCTCCGTGAACTGGCTGCGATATTTCTTACACTGATTGAGGGACACCACAAGGACAGAATATTAGGTTATAAATGACTTAAATTAGACATGACAGAACTTTTATCTCATACTCATAAAAAAAAGTAATCTAATAAGACAGACCCTCCACAGGTGGAAAATTCTTCTGAGTTCTTGATGCGTCCCATCAAGGAAACCATAGGGGCAAGTGGACCAGCTCTTATCGATTGGTGACAGAGAAGGCATTGTCTTCTTCAAGCCTAGGTAGTACTTCTGTATCTGTAGAAAAACAGAAACTCATTGGACTCATAACTTTCATAGGATCTTTTATTGGATCCAATCTTTTATTGAATTATTTTCTTTCTCGGGTGAAAGACTAAGTGTGGGAAATACATTTCCTAAAGGTAGCACCAATTAGTTGTTTATTTAATGTACTTTGTTAGCCACATAAAGGTCATATGGAAAAACTTGATGTAATATACACTTCCATGGATTTAGTAGGGGGGATTTCACCTTTCTATCTAGAATAAAAATAGAAAAAGCGAAGCTGAAACACTTTAGAATGTTTTAGAATGTTAAAGCAAACCATGCTCCCCATCAAAACTGTTGGACTTGCCAGAAACAGCAAAGACCTGATACAGCATAACTTTTTGTGAATTATAAGATAAACACTGCCAACAAGTAAGACCTCTTTTCTGGATGATAAAACTGTAGTCAGGAATTAGCTCCTTAAGTGACTTACAATTCTCTGGATGGTGAAGTCATAGACCTTCTTGCCAGCATTAGCTCTGAAGAACTTCCTGTACTCCCGACGAACCTGTAAAAATGTGTGTTCAGTTAGGCTTTCTTCTATGTGTTGCAGAAGTTTGTGATGAAAGTTGGAACTGGGAAGAACAGATACAATACTGTGATCAAAACCAGTCATATAGTACATCTATATACAATTATCTTTTCCAGAAAAGATGGAGATCACCTATAAGATGCCTATTCAAAGACACACACACAAAAAAGTAAACAACAAAACATAGTTATGGGAGGGCAGAGAAAAAAAAATGGAGGAAAACAAACAAATGCCTGTGAAAGCCAAGAGTATGTTAGTAGCAGCACACAGACAGCAGACAGGTCAGACACCTAGAAACAAACGGAAAACAAGGGTGTCTTAGGTAAAAAGACACCCTTGCACCCTGGGGCAAAATGTTAATATCCAGTTATTTAGGTCATTAATAAATTGATGCTACTTTGTTATGCAATTAAGAAGTCAGACTGCCATACAAATCTGAATGCTTTCACTCATTCTGCAATTGGCAGCTCATTTTCATGCATTTTTTTATTTTGTAAAAACTGGACACATTGTTTATACTGGGCAGAGTTTCTTTCTCTATAAAACTAAATATGCACTGGGAGGATGGAAAAAGACAATGTAAAGCACAAAATTGTCATTCTGCAAGCAGAAACAAATTTTTAACAGACATTTAAAAACAGTAGCTTGCTTTTTAAAAAACAACTTGCAAACTAATCCAATTAACTGTGTGTGTAAATTGATATTTAAATTTATCCAGACAATTTAGTGTTGTTGTTTTTTAATTATTTTCATAATAAAGAATTTTTATAATAAATGTTTAATCAGCAAGTCAATGAGACATCTATTCATTGTATTTATTCTAATGGTTGATTCTTTCAGCAAATAAAGTAAATAACTCTTTGAATGTCATCAAAATGTAGATTTTACATTCTAAGGTATGCCCTAGTCAACCCACTGGCCTTGAAACAGAATAGAATATAATAGAATAGAGAGAAGCACATTCAGGCATTCTTTCAAAGCTATTTTGCCCATTGGCCATGTTTATGAATAGAAAAAGGTAAAAATCTGCCAAAATTAGCTTTTCTAAAGCTATAGATTATGGGATCAGATATGATTCTGCTTTATGCAGACACACCAGAGGCATGTGTTTAAGGATATGTACACTTTCAGAACAAAAATAAAATTACACATAATTTACTAACCTCTTGCCATAGAAGATGTAAAAAAAAAAATCTTCAGTCATAAATTATTTTTATTTATTTATTTATTTGAGGACAACATTTCAGGAATTTTCTCCATATAGTGGACTTCAATAAAGGTTCAAATTCCAAAATGCAGTTTAAATGTAGCTTCAAAAGGCTCGTAACATTCTCAGAAGAGGAAGTCATTTTCTAAAAAATTTTTTTTTAAATGATTGATCATTTGTTGACAGTGATTGTGTTGTAGCACCGCCTGACTGTGCGGTGCCCTGCCATCTGGCTCTCTGCCAGATTTGCATCTTGGGGTTCAGACTATGGTCAAGCAGTAACTGGCAGGATTTTACATGTCCCCTATATGTAAAGTTGAGAGAGTGACTTGATAAGGAACACTGTTATTTAATTAACTGTGCATTTTTGTTCTAGAAGTGAAATAATCCTTTAGCATTTTATTGCAGCTATATTTTTTGACTTGGGCAAAAATGGACCTGTGGAAATAAACTCTGGGGTTAGTTTATATTGTTAGTATACTGCAGCTGCTTAAGTGACACTTATTAAACTTATGTTTATGCTTCCTACTCATTTCAACGCCTGGCAAGAGGCGATGGTTGGAATATACCTTTAGTCCCAACCAGTAGGCCCAAATGACAGCAATGGCGTGTTTACGCCTGGCTTCCTCCTTTAAGCGATTCAACTCTCTACGTGCCTGTGAAAGAGGGAGGGAGATGGGCATGAATGCAGAAAGATACAATAGGAATCGGAGCGCTAAGCAGCAGCATAAAACTAGGTCCACACGTCACACAAAACTGCACTTTAGCTGCATAAGATATTCTGTATTTGGTGCTGGTTAAGAGGGTTGGACATCGTTAAGGTTTTCCTGTGGATATTTATTTTCATGGGGTTAAAAAAACATGAGTGAGAACAGAGCAATAAAAAGAAAGTAAGAACACAATTGGTCTCTTAAGGCACACACCACACAAACACAATAAAACAATCCAGCCAATAAGACATCAGTTTTATAAGGCAAAAGTTACTCAAATAGGGTGGAAGAAAACTACATTGCAGCGTGAACGCAACATGCAAAAAGAATGTGCATGGGCTTGAGGATAGAATGAAAAGACATCTACATCTAAAGAATAAAATTTACACCAAAGGTACTCAAATTCCAAAATCCAGAGTGTCATGAGGTTACTCGGAAAGCAATCAGAAAACTTCTGTCATAATAAATAAATACAATGGCTCTACACTGAATAGAAAGCATTTTAGTTGTTATTAATCAGATATATTTTATCAAAGGTTTTGCAAATTATTTGTTTCCTTATCAACCATAAATCAAAGCAACAGTACATACAAATACATTAATTGCTTACTGATCTTGACACTGGATAAAAAAAAAAAACAAAAAAAAAACAGAAGCATAATCTTATAATATCAATGCTTTTTTAAATGTACAATTTAAGCCAAATAAAGTTATTAAAACTACCCTGTTGTTAACAACAACAACAACTGTTTTAGTTGTTACACCAAGTTATAAAACATTTTAAAATAATGTTTAAATAATCATATATTACCATAAAATAAAATGTACCAGACAACAACAACAACAAGGGCAACAACAACAACAACAATAATAATAATAATAATAAAAAATAATAATAATAATAAGAATCTTATTGGGGGCCCCTGCCCCTTTTTCTTTCTCGAGGGAAAGTGCCCTTTTGCCAGAGGGGGGATGTGGTCATTGTAATTTATTTCATTTTAATAATAATAAAATACTATATTTTGCGTGCATGTTCTGTCCTTGGATAGCTTTTCCAGTCAAATAATAATAAAAATGGTTTTGAGTGGCCTTCGAACTCATGATTTCTGCATGCGAGGTTGGAGCTTTAACGAAGGATGCTAAAACCCTGCATGAAGTTTAATGAACAATATTTTGTAGACAAAGGTGACTGATTCCTGATGAATTAATGCTAATCCAAACAGAGGAAAGAAGCTTAAATAATCACAACTGGTTATGTCTTTAATGCAACCCCTGCAGATACTCTCCCTGTTCAAAGTATGACTGAAGGTATGATTTATGCTGTTGGGTCTTGAGCATGTTGACATGCACAACATATAGGATTAGCTCAGTGTAAATGAGTCATGATCTTCATGGTCGCCTCAGGTACATACAGAGGTAAGAGATTGCCTAAGTGGATGAATGAATGAATAAATAGATGCCACACAGACGTAACGGAGAATACCTTTGTTCCTTGCCAGCAGGCCCAAATGACAGACACTGCCTGCTTACTACAAGCTTCATGCTTTAACTTTTGTAGTTCTCTCCGAGCCTTTTTTCCAAAGATGAGGGCAGAAAAGTATTAAGAAAATACGTTAAAAACACAAGAGTTTTTAATTCAGTGCTGTAATTTAGTAAAACATTTCATAGAGACAAAAAAATCTTGCTCATCAGTCTTAATGTACAACTGAAATGAATAAATTGCTAAAATTACTATATACAGCACTCAGCATAAATGAGTAAACGCCTCACAGATTGCTCTTTTAAATTTATATGTTCTACAGGATGCTTTACAATAATATATTTGTGCATACATTAAATTAATCAGTACCAAAGCCAAACCTAGAACTAATCTAATAAAAAAGAATTTGTACACCCAAATTAATATGTTGGGTAAAGATATAAAATACAATTATAATAAACGGGAAAAATCAAGAGAAGAATAACAATTTATTTGAAATATATATATTGTTTTTATTTTTTTGGTAATAACTAGTCTTAATTTCAATGTATTAATGTTCTATTCCTAAAGATATTAGGTAACCAAATTAGGTCACTCTTATTTTAATGTAAAAACCTTTTTTGTTTAAATGCACTAAAAAACATTTTTAAAAATATAGTAAATGGCAGGGTATAAATGACAGTTGCCATGTGTAACTACTGGGAGTTTCCATCAGAACTGAATTATTTTAGCAATTTATTGACACATTCAATGTATTATTGTAAAGTTGTTCACGTAAGTCATCATGTAATAGTAAATACTGTGAAAAGTTATAAAGTAGAATTCGAGAAAGGGGTTAGTTCTAAAAACATACGATTCAAACATGCACTCAAATATATTTTTTTGCATACAGATATTTCAACTTAATGTCAGCAAGTGAACAATATGTATTTCCCCATTATTTATTCTCCAAGATAATAAAACAGAGTTAGTCACATGTAAATAAAAGAGGAGTCATTCGAAGCTTGGTGAGGTGGGATGGGGAATGACAATTTGGCAAGCTCTTTAAATACCTTCGTTCCAAGCCAAGCTGCCCAAATGACAGACACGGCATGTTTATTCCATGCCTCCTCCTTAAGACGACGCAGTTCCCAGCGAGCCTGGGGATTTGACATTTGCCACGTGGAAGCAGAGACAGTATAGCAAAGATTAAAATACTAGAAATATGACAAGAAAAGGGTGACTGAAGAGTAAACTGCATCAAAAGCAGTAGTGGAAAACTGGACTAGAGAGAAAATAGAAAGCAAAAGCAGCAAAGAAGCTCTGATGTTGAAAATCAAACCCCACAGTAAAACTTTTCCTCTCTTTACTCAAAAATAAACTGTGTTCATTACCTGGGTTCCATGCCAATAAGCTGAAATTGTTGTGACAGCCTCTTCGCATCGCTTCTTGTGTTTTAGTTCACGCAAAAGCTTCCGGGCCTATGAAAAGACCCATAGTTACAGAATGAGAAGACCCTTTGTTTGTTTAGGAAAACTGCAGAATATGAAGTCCATATGAAACCTACCTTCCATCCACGAATGAAAGACTGAACTACTAAGGCAGAACATTTGATGTTCTGGTACTTCTTTTGTTGCTGCAATCAAAAAAAAAAAAAAAAAAAAAAAAAAAAAAAATCAACATCTTGAGTTACCTTCTTGCGTTTAAAAAAATGTTTCACTCTCTATCTCTCTCTAAATGTTTCCTATAGCAGATGTAATAAACGCAGCTCACCGCAAATCTTCGGTACCAGGCTGCCACTACAACCTGGCTCTTCTTCAAAAGGAGAAAGTGAGTGCGACATTTCCAGCCACGGTAGATCTTCTGGATGAGTGCTGCCAAGTCCTGAAGGCAATGTCTCCTCTTCTCTTCCAAAAAAAAGAGCTGAAACAAAAAAAGTTTTAAAATCAAAAATAGTATCAAAATAAAGAACATATCAGTTTGTTCAAGCAGGTAGAAAAAAATGACATTATTGGCATATGGGGCTATTAATTTGTTGTTAATATTGAAAATGAAATAAAAAAAAGATATATTTTTATTGGGTAGCTCAACATGACTAACATAGTGCAGCAGTGGCAACAATGACTTCATTTTTCACACTACCAGACGCCATATCAGAAAATATGAAATGCCATTAATACTGGAACTGATGATCTCTGTCTGAATGATCACTGTCATCATATGCAAAGATAAGTAAAAGCTTACATCTACATTCTATGCTGTGAGGGTTCCTCAAAGGGTCATGAAACCCCCCTCTTTCAGTTCAAATCCACATCAGAAATAAGAGGAAAGAAAGAGGAGAGTGCGCAAGAGTCCATACTGACTATGACTAAAAATTTGAAAAAATCCTTGGGCACTGTAGAGTATGAAAGTTATGTGACTATCAGTTAATAAATGTGGCTATCAAACACTCCAGTGTCAGTGAGGGTGCATTTGCAAACCAGTGATAAATAGAGCCAATCCCAGTCATATATGTTAAGTTTGTGAACACAATCAGCAGTTTTCAAGAGTCCACTAATCAGCACTCGAAGTGGGAAATGCTGCTATAGTCACATTTTTTTACTTTTCAATATACTTTCTCATAACTTGACAGAATAATTCAGAAGCAGCTGTTAAAGCTCATGAATAATAATTTGACACGGGTGCATCATCACAGTACAAGCAGTCCAGGGACACCAGGAAGATGGTGCCGGCAAAACAAGTACTTTAAGTCTAAGATACCAACAAAGATGGTGTCTACATCTATATGGAATTCCAGAAATGAAAAATGAAAATGTAAGAATCAATGTAACGGAGATATACAAAGAAATTATCCCTGAGCTTGCGGCTAGGATGCAGCTCACAAGCTAGGCAGATCTGCACCAGGTTGAAAAAGAGTCATAATAATCCTTTTTTGCAATTCGATGGATACAAGACCAAATCTGGAAAAGTACAAAAAATTTCAGCTCTCTAAAAGAATGTAATCCACGATTTGGGGAGAATCTCATTCACTGCTTTGACCCCATGTACAAAAAGCATGACATGAAGGGAAAAAGGGCATACTTTATTGGTGCTAAAGCGTACATAGAAGAAAAATAAATTGTCAGAGAGAAAATAAATACCACTTGATCATTGCTAATCTGATGTAAATAAATAATATAATAACAGATAAGCACTTGCTTATTTTATAATTTGTTTATTACTACTAGATGGCAATTTGTCTGTTTTATTTGGCAACTGCAAAAGGTAAAAGGCAAAGCTTATTTTATTTATTCATTCATTCATTCTCTTTTCAGCTTAGTCCCTTTATTAATCTGGGTCGCTACAGCAGAATGAACCGCCAACTTATCCAGCATATGTTTTACGCAGCGGATGCCCTGCAACCCATCACTGGGAAATATCCATACACACCCATTAACACACATACATTCATTCATTCATTCATTCATTTTCATTTCGGCTTAGTCCCTTTATTAATCTGGGGTCACCACAGCGGAATGAACCGCACACTTATCCAGCATATGTTTTACACAGCGGATGCCCTTCCAGCTGCAACCCATCTCTGGGAAACATCCATACCGACCCATTCACACTCATACACTACGGACAATTTAGCTTACCCAATTCACCTGTACCGCATGTCTTTGGACTTGTGGGGGAAACCGGAGCACCCGGAGGAAACCCACGCCAACATGGGGAGAAGATGCAAACTCCACACAGAAACGCCAACTGACCCAGCCGAGGCTCGAACCAGCGACCTTCTTGCTGTGAGGCAAACGTGCTATCCACTTCGCCACTGTGAGGCTCTCACACACATACACTATGGACAATTTAGCTTACCCAATTCACCTATACCGCATGTCTTTGGACTTGGGGAAACTGGAGCACCCGAAGGAAACCCACGCGAACATGGGGAGAACATGCAAACTCCATACAGAAATGCCAACTGGCCCAGCCGAGGCTCGAACCAGCAACCTTCATGCTGTGAGGCGATTGTGCTACCCACTGTGCCACCGTGATGCCCAATTTATTTATTTTGCCAACTAATTAATTAATTTTTATTTTGATAAAAATCTTTTTCTGTTTTTTCCCTCTTTAAAGATGTTAAAGCTATGTTCTACTTACTTATTTTTAAACACTCAAACTCTGCTGTCGAAAATGGTACATTTGGCAAACAATGAGAATTATTGAAATTTGAAATAGGTTGTGCTGCTAGGGCTTGTGGAAAAATTTGCTATAAAAAAGAAAGCAGATTTACTTGAACTGCCAGCTCAAATAATAATACAATAATAACAATAATCTCACTGAGAAAGGCACTTTTACTTATGAAGATCAGATTTCCTTGTATAAACTACAAAACAAAATCAACATCAACAAAAGGCTAAAGGAGCTTTTATTAGGTCTAGAAAACAGTGGTTAGAGATGGGAGAAAAAAAAAAATTTAAACACTCTTTCAATCTCAAGGAAAATAAAAATTGATGGTGTTGTATATGAGGGTATGAAACCTATATCTGGTTATATATGAAAGTTTTACAGTAAAGTAATTGATCCTTTTTTTAATCTTAGACTCTATTTCTTCACAGAATACTCTTAGCAGTTATTACAAAGATATGTGCTCTAAAATATATAGTATAAGAAAGAAAAACGACTATCCATAAATACATTTAAAAATCATCAGTGAATGATGGGTTGACATCAGAATTATATAAAAGTTATTTATGAACAATTATAAAAAAAATTACAGGCAGTTTATGAAAAATCCTTTACCAATTGATCTCTTCCACCATCAATGGAAGAGGATGTAATCACCTTAGTGCCAAACCTCCTCAAAAACACTTGAGGTAGATAACTGGCATCCAATTTCATTATTGAATAATACAATTTTGGCATCTATCCTGGCAGAGCGGCTTAAATTTGGTTTAGAAGATTTGATTGTTAAATGTCAATCTGGCTTTATAAAGGGGCACCACAAAATCTAGTTTCAGATGTCTTTAAAATCTTCCCTTTTGTATATTAATAAACATTTTTAGGTTTTTTTATAGTTCTTCTGTAAAGAAGCCACTTTCAATCTAAGCAGTTTTCTGTCATTCAACACAGAATAATTCAATCAACTTGAACACAAAATCTGAGTGAAAGAGACTGCTGTTTCTTTGCAGCCAAGTTGGATGGAAATATTAAATAAATTTTTTTCTTTCACATCAGTGAAAAAACAGGCGAGTTTCAGTTTGCAGATTCTTTGTATGAGCAAAAGCAAAAGCAATGTCATCAACAGCAATTTCATAATGAAAAGCTAAATTAAATACACTACACGGCTGGACAGATATCAAACATAATATCTCTAACTCTAGTGGCTTTGAACAAATATGTGGAGGTTGGAAATTATGCAGCAATAATGGACAAGAATAAGATAAGTCTCTGCACTGCTTGGTGACTGACACCCAGACTTTAGTACAGGGGTTTCATGAGCTCCTCTGGAATTTCTCAGCTGGAGTCTCGTTTCCCATGCAAACTGACAAACAGTGGAGGGAGGGATAAGTGAAACCATATGTGTGACTGCTGTTTTTTTTTTTTTCTTACATGAAGGCGATTGCAACTAATTATATGAGAAAAGCCTGAAGGAACATAACTTCCTGCCTGAAAAACTTTACAGAAACCATTGAGAGATCATACATGATATTTGCTTTAATAACTCTTAATAACATATAAATCCAAGTCTTATAATGTTGGTAGGGGAAACTGATAAAGCGTACAGGATTTACTTCTCTTAATATTTTTTATACGTTTTTTAATAACTTCATCAAGATCACATAAAATTATATATAATGCAATAACTCACCGTTCTGGGGTTTCTGATGAATATTTTTGAACGTCCATAGGCAAATTCCTCTGCAGGAACCTGAAGGTCACTCAGGAGAACCTCGACACCCTCCCTAAATAAACAACCCACCAGCTGTTATTCAATCATACCACAATAATTCCAAAATGAGGGTATAAACGTCTGAGACCAAAGTAAAAAGGCTCTGAAATTATAACAATTCTATCTACAGTAAATGTTGAGTATTTGGTAAGTCATTCTTTTGTATTGATGAGAGTAACATCAACTTTCGACAAAGCAACTCTGAGTTATACATTTTATTAGTATGCTCATTTATCCAGAAACAAACTTGCAACCTTGGTTTAGATGAAGCACCAGTAAATTATAAACACATTAATGAAGTAAAAGAAGGAAGAAATTTGTTATTTTCAGCTGTATTCTCGGACTTTGGGACCCTTATTGTATTCAGACTAATTCAGATTTAATTCAGACTAATCACTGTTTGCAAAGATAGGATGATAACATTCCACAGAAAGATAACAATAAGATGTGGAACTCTTCATGAACACAAAAAATTCAAAAGGTATATGAAAGGAAAAGGTTTCAAAAAGATATGAGGATCAAATGTGTCCTGGCTAGTCTACTTTTCTGCAGCTAAGGACTAATGGATTAAACACCAGTTAGGCACATAGGGCGTTTAAGGACAAGAAACAGCATGTATACAAGTATAAATATGAACAAATTAGTATAAAAATGCTTATGCAGGTGTAAGTAAAGCCACTGAAAGACCTGCTTAATCTCATATGTGATGACAGCATAAGGATATCAGTTGAACAACAAGTCCAGAAAAACACACAAGTCTTCCAATGGTTTTAAACAACACTAAAGTCATTACACCTGTAGGTTTCTTGATTATACAGTAGGTGGTCTAACCTGGCTGGGCCCTTCCAGTGGGGCCAAGTCTGTTTGCAGAGCATCTTGTAGCGCTCCAGGCAGGGCTCGTAGGCCTGGCGGAAAGCATAACCAGCCCTTCTCACACGTACATTCTCCATTAGACCCAAGTAGCGCACCTGGTGACAAACTAGTGAGTCTGTGAAAATATGGGCGGCTTTCTTGTCATTGGGTTTTATGCACCTGTAGAACATAAACATAAAACAATTATGTGTTATTGTATTTGATTTTATTTATTAAACTTGCATTATATACATTTAGGGGATTTTGGTGAAACAAAATACAGAAAATTATTTTTCATTTAAAAAACAAACAAACTTTAATTTCAAGTTACTGGATGAAGACAAGCGCATTGTCACTCTCTGTGATCTGCACACTGGCATGATGAAGTGTTTGCCCCGTAACTGATTACTTATTTTTATAAGAATGTTAATGTTTCAGATCAAACTAATTTAAATATTAGTCAAAAATAACACAGGTAAACACATCATTTTTAATTGAAGGTTTTTATTATTAAGGGAAAACAAAATACAAAAGTAAAAGACTTGTGTCAAAAACATTTGGCAAACATTTAACTTTTTGGAAGGTGTGTGTCCCATAACACTACATTTCAGAAAAAGAACATCATACCGACAGAAAAATGTGTCTGTGTAATGGTCGTAGTGTCTGTGTGATGGTTGTAGTGTGATGGTCAAGTTATTAAAAATGCTTGATTGCAGTTGTTGCTGCTATGGGTGGCCCAACAAGTTATTAGGTTTAAGGGTCAAAGACCCTTTTTTTTTTTTTTTTTTTTTTAACACAGGGCTATGTTGTTTTGTATTTTGCTTTCCCTTAATAATAAAAACCTTAATTTTAAAACTGCATGGTATGTTTACTTGTGTAAATTTGCTTGATGATCTGAAACATTAAAATTTGAGAAATGTGCAAAAAAAAAAGAAAAAAAAAAAAAGAAATCAGTAAGGGATAAACACTTTTTCACACCATTGTATATGTAGCAAGTTATTTTTTTTTGTGAATAACTGATTTGTAAGCTTACACACTTTGCAGTTTAATTAAAGTAATTGTCATTGCTAAAAATACAGTTCAGTCTACCATTATGATTCATTTGTGAGCTTTACCTGATATAGTTGGGGTTTTTGGTCAGCAGGTTTTTCATGAGTGTTCCCACTGAGGCTCTAAACTGGAATCCAGCTGTGGGGGGCCGCTTGAGGTTAACTTTAGCTGGGTTTCCCTCAGGAAAAATAAGCTTTATCAGACTGTGATTAGCTTTGTACATGGCCTGGGACAAATCTCTGTACAGGAGGTCATTATTTTTATCCACAAAACCTTCAACCCGATACAGCACCTGGATAATCAGAAAACTATGTTGAACCAATCTTCTTTACACACTCTTTACAATATGAGGGTTACTAAGTTATAATGAGGGCTACTAAGTTTTTGTCAAAGTAAATCTCTCAGCTAAGTGGATCCCTCTGTTTTTTTCAATCATTGTTTTTAGCAATTCTCATGTTGAATATGAAAAACATTGTTTATGGTATCACCTTGCCAGCATAGTGTTGAATGCGGAAGCAGTTGTGTGGGAGGCTATGGTCAGTGAGAAACTTGGAGTTTTTGCTCAATCTGCTCTCAAAATGCTGGTGTTCAGCACACACAGTGCTTAGCTTGTCCAGGAAAGTCTCATCTGTCACAGTGCCTGGCCTTAAACATTCTTCATCTAACATGGCCAAAATCCCATTCTTGTTCTGAAAAAAAAAAAAAAGGAATTAATGGTATCAGTTAAAATTGGACAAATCTACAATTAAATGCATTAGATCCCATTAAAGTGTATATTCTATGATAGTTTTTATTCTAGTCTACTCATTAAATATATATTTTTTGCATATATGTCTATCAAAATTAAGTGTACCATAGCTTGTTTTTCTGTACATTAGATAGCATCCCATTTAAAAGTAATTTGCTCTAAAAATACAGTAAACAATGACAATCATACATTTTTTACATGGTTTACAGAAGACACCCACCAAAATGACCTTCATTAAAATAATTGTAAATTAAGACTACAGTCACAAAAAAAACACAAGTTGTCTCAAAATGTGGCCTTGTAAAACGCCTGGCAGAAACAGACTCACATTCTCGATGAGGTCACATATGATGGCGTTGTTGAAGTACTCAATATTGGTCCACTCAATACCCTGTAGACAAAGATAGATGCAAATAACTACTTTTTTTGTTTTCGTTCCATCAGTTTCTCTTTCTAAAAAGGGATATTCCTAGACAAAGTCTTAAAAGATAATCCTTTAGAGTCAACAGACAAATCTGTGTGGTTTACTTAATTAGACTTAATCAGATATAAAATTTCTATATGGTTTCTCGGTTTCTATATGATAATTACAGTCTGGTGTAAGGCACATTTATGGCCCATTAGCAAAAGATTGAACCCACTGGGTATAAGTGAGAAACAATCAATGATGTAACAAGCTGGAAAATAGCTGTGGGCTAATTGGACTATGTGTAAAGCCCTCAAACTAGGAGGTAGATGCAATCTGGAGTAGGGATCAAGAATGAGGAATGTGGATTGGGGCAGATTGGTCCCTAGACCCCTGCGTCCCTCTTTGGTCTCCAGAGCAGTGGTATTTTCCCATGCACTCTACTGGAGTGAAGCCAGAGAGTAGAATATCTCAGTCCACGGGTCACGTCAGCGTCAGAGTACATACTCAGAGTTTTGAAACCAAACAGAGCTTGAAACTCTATAGGGACAATTCTATTTACCCTGACTGGAGTAAGGGATTGTTTTTGTTCTACACTCAGAGCGTACAAAAATTATAAAGGGACACAAAGAGCAGCTAAAAACTGTTTGGAACAGAACATAAGAGCATGTTCATTAACTCCAGGAGTGTAAATGCAACTATATTTTATAGTCATGTTCCACATATACACACTTATTGTAGTATCATAGTTGTTACCTAGATAATAACCAAATACCAATTCAAAACCTAAACTTAACCCATGTAGTTACTTTATATTACAATACTTTTTCTCAATAGTCTTAGTACATAAATGTGCACTTACTGCAACAAAGTGTAACCAATCAACTGACCTGCCACTTCTAAAGATCTTATTGTGTTTGCAATTTTTCTTCCAAAGAAGAACTTGCTATGTTGTTTCAACAACTTCAACTTTTAGAGGAAAGTTCATATTTGTTGATGGTCACCTTTAAATATATATTGTATATAAATAGACAGGGTGTAGCGTACTTCACGGATATACTCCTCCTGCTCCTCACGGAGAGTGAGTTCAATGAAGATTTGCTGTAGCTTCTCATTGCAGTAGTTAATGATGAACTGCTCAAAACTGTTGTCCTGCAAGAATAGAAGAATAAAATTAATAAGAAACAGAGACAAAATGATAACCATGCTAATTATTATGCAAATCCCAAGCTATAACACATTGCACAGCAAACCAGCTCACTTTTACAGCCACAGTCACTCACTGTTCTTTTCATTACTAAGCACCTTCCTCTAGGTACTTCTGGATAAGCTAGCCTCTATATTATCTGGAACTTTTGTTTGACTTGAATATAGGGAAAATGTTAAAGAAAATATGAAAAAAAAAAAGTAAAAATAAAAATCAAATACATTTAACCAGCAATTGTTTTTTTTTGCAACAATTGGTCTAACACTCAACCAAAACATATCAAATCTTATGAGGTGTCATATATAATTCATAGCAAATAAATATTATATTGTATATATGGTAAGTGAAAGTTTGTGAGCCCCTTGCATAATCAAAATGAATGTTTTAAAGCATTTCAACTGTTAAAGCTGTTCAACTGAATAAACTCATAAACAAATATCAATAATAATCAGCAATAATGATAAAAAAAAAAAAGTTCTTCATCAGATCACACAGGTAACCACACACATGTGAACCGTATCACCCCTAGGAATACAGGATAGACCCCAGAACAGGATAGAATGGGCAGTGAGCTTAAAAATTGTAATGCTTTTTTAAATTAATTAATCTAATTAAGGCATTAAATGAGCATCCCTAATATATGAGAAATACCTTAATACAGCTTGATCTTGCAAATCAGATCTTACATAACCAAGATTAAACTATGGCAAGACATTTTATCTGTTTCTTTTAATGGGGAAGTATTTTCCCTTTTGTGCCTGCAAATCTGTTTAAATGTTTCAGAGATTTGACCAGAGGGTTAGAAAAAAATATAATTTCCTCATCTCATGCTATTGTCAATGAATTAAAACAGTTGCGCCCGATGCTATTGTTGCTGGCTTATGATAAAAGATTAGGAGTGTACTATTTAGTATGACACTGGAATTAACAATCCTCTTCCTCTCCCATTTTTTCTTTAATCTTCAGAGCAATCCTAAAGCATGTTAGTCTGCGGCTAAAGCCACTGCAATTATCAGTACCATGGAGCTGGCATAACAAAAAGCCCAAAAGCACTTCCAAAAGGTAGCATATGGCACATTGAAGCACATTGTTTTACTTGGCAATGCTAACTTTATCTTGGCAGATATTGCTGAGTGGGCACACTGACAGATCAGGGTGAAATAATATCAAGGTGAGAATTGGAAAGAAAAACGCGTTTAAAAAAAACAACCCCAATAACTCTTGCTTTTTCATTCTAAAAGCTATGTTCTATGCTTTAATCTTAAAGAAATATGTTACCCATAAATGTAAACGGTCATAATTATTCTTCCTCAATCAACAAAAAATACCATAAAACTATCAGTATATCTTCTTTTGACACAACTTTTGCAAATAGTCATAGGTTAGATTCCTAGGAAATGCATGACGCTAATGCATTGTACATTTATTTGGATATAGTCTGTCAAAAACATAAATATAAATTTAAAGGTATTTTAAGTGCAATACACATGCCACTAAAACAGTAACATCAAGCAAATAGGTCAAACTAATACTAAAAGGACACACTGGGCTTCAGGGTTCTGCTCTAACAGTGGCTTATGCTGCTAAAATAAAAAGCAGAATTAAGACTAGGATTAAGTGCTAAAATTGAAGCATGCACACAGCCACAGTATTTTCTCTGCAGGTCTACTTACTCCATTCTGTCGTCATGGCCACAACAACATAAACAACATTCAAAAGAGAGTAATAAAGTCAGACAGCAGAACACATGCGATGGACAAATGAAATGTAAAAAGAACAGGCCCAGACTGAATATTGGGAAAAATTCAGTAGAATACTTTTAAGCATGGCTATACAATTTGAATTTACTACTAATAATAATACAAGACTCAGTGTGGACCTGAAATGTTGATCTTTGTATTATATTAAACATTTTATGTAAACATTTAATGAATTTATTATGGCAACAACAACAAAGTCATTATAGCCATTATAGCCTAAAATTATTAGGACAACAGCATGCAAGCAGACAGTTCCAGTTAAATGTACAGATTTTTGTCAATCAAATTGACACAAGGTTAGAAAATGTCTGATTCTGGAAGTACACAATGGGTCAGACCAGAAATAAAGGACAATTCACCAACATACATTGGTGTGCTCAGATCTGACTTAGCACAATGTGTTGTGATGTGTTACATGTAGATATAGATGAACAGGTGGTGACAACATAAGGATCTTATAAGAAATATTCAATTCCAATTCTTAGACCAAATCTCTCACCTCAAAGATTTCAAAACCATAAATATCCAGCACTCCCATTACTTTCTTCCGTGTCTTGGTTTGAGCCTGATGGTAAAAAATAAAAATTTTAAAAAAAGTTTAAAATCTAACTTTTTTGCACACAAAATGTCACCAAGATATTTTAAATACACTCAAACATATACAGCAAACAATAATTTAATGAAAATCCAGAGTGACAAACCTTTATGCTTTCGTTGATTCTGTTTACCAGCCAGCTGAACAGTCGGCTGTACAGGTTTTTAGCAAGTGCATCACGAGCATAATAAGCCTGAAACAGGAGTTTTACATTACAATCAATGTCCATAACTTCTGAATAACACACACTATTAAAAATATAGACTTATTACACAACCTGTCTCATGGACGTACCACGTAGAGACATAAGACACAGACTGAATAAAATGTTTTCTAGAGGCATCTTGTGGCCTAGACATGAGGGCAATTAAGTTTTCTATCATCTATTACTTTACCTTGAATGAAGGTTGCATTTTTAACTAGTGAATAAATGCATGATTCTTCACCAAGGACACTAACTTGATCTCTCACTTGGAAATTAATGTAGTATTTAAGACTTTATACATAGAACAGCACATCAAGAAAATAAGTTCTTGCCATCTAAATTCCATTTAAATCTTTCAAACAAACAAATAATTTGATTGATGTGTAGTATGAGTTTTTTTTTTAAACCAAGACATGCTGTAGTAAAATAGGTTACTTGAAAACCAAACATTTAAATAGACTTCCACCTACAGACAAGGAATGTGCATGTGCTGACCTGAGCCACATTTAGTGTGGTGGACACCTTTTCCATTTTGGCCTCCACTGTACGGAAACTGAAAGCTCTCTCCAGCACAGACTGTTCAATGCCCAGCAGCTCACACATTTCCTTCAGGTCTGAAAGAAAATGTAAAAAACAAACAATGCAGCTAAGATAAAACAAGATAAGCTAAATAATAATAATAATAATAATAATAATAATAATAATAATAATAATTATTATTATTATTATTATTATTATTAACATTGTATAATATTATTGTATAATTTAAACAACAACCAAATACATGTTTAAGCCCCTTTCAAGGAGTTTAAGCTTCTCTCCAGGGATTTTGAGAGGATCTAGACATTAGCTATACACCCACCCCCATCCTATACCAGCTCAATCTGTCTCATTTCAGAATTCAGCCCATCAGGTCAACAGGGCAAAGGAAAGCACATTATGGCTAATGGGTTTAAGCTGACCAGACAAACCAGACCCCATAGTATATAAATGGAGGTGTTGACATAGACTGTGCTGTTTAGTCTGGGCCAGCCACAACCCTGGATATAGGAAGTTACTAGAACAACCAGTAACAATCTTCATAAGTTGTGCATACATTTGAGTAGTCTGATAAATAATATGATGATTAACCTGATTTGGTTTCCCAAGTAATTATTTGGACTTCACACTTAAAAATAAATAATTTTTACTGTATTATATGAAAAACAAAATGGCACTAACTTTTAAGCAACTGGACAAAATCAGTGAAAATATAAAGCCAGAATATATGCACTGAAAGAAAATGAACATTTTGGGTCTGTAAAAGTTTTGAATGACCCGATTGCCTCAGATTGATTAAGGTAAACTGAGGTAAATCAATTGTATAATAATTTCTGAGAAATCAAGAAATGGTTTAAATAAATTAAAACTACCTTAGTCAATGAGTCTCTTTAAAAAAACTTTTTTTTTCACTATTGCCTGTGCACTCATGCTTGAGGATGCAAAAAGGCTACTGAGTAATATAATAAGTACCCATGTGTTTACTGACTGTACTGTACCTCCAACTGTAAGCTATGACTTTAAATAACTTTTGAAAAATCAATAGATGGCAGTAGTGACCAACATGGTGAGCAGATGAATATACCGTTACAATCAAGAGTTCAGTGAAATCTCTTTTACATTTAATATTATAATCTCATTTTCAATGTCAGCAAATGCTAATATATTTAAATCAATCACAAACAGCGGTTTGATCATACTATCTGCACTTAAAGGTTTTTTGTTATTTATTTTTTTTAATCGAAGTTTTAATGTAAGCTTTCAAGTTCAGCTGCATGTTCTAAAAACTATTGGATAGGCAATGCTTTATAATAGAGCATAATATTTACCATTTTTGTCCTTGACTCGACTCTCATCAAAGCCATTGACTCGAGACTCTGGTTTGAACTCAATATTTCCCAGCTTGAGAACAGCAGCTATCAGCTCAAGTATTGATTGTACTTCATCCTCCATGAAGCCCACAATTTGCATCGCATTCTAGAAAAGCAGAAAATAAAATATCTTTAGTTAAAAGTGGTCTCTGATGGACATTTAACATGGCAGTACATATGGTGGGTTCTGTTCAGTGATTGACTGGCCCATAACCAGACCACTAATGGATAGCCTGAGGGTGTTGAACAAGTTTAAAGAAGCAAAAAACAAAACAAAACAAAACAACAACAATATTTCCATTTCAGACATTTCCACACTACAACCTGTTAGGAACACTGAGCATTAGAGGACTGATCTTAACAAGAGCTTGAATTTACCTTTGATGCAAACAAACAAAAAAACAAAAACAAACAAACAAACAAACAAGCAAACAAACATCTGGAATAAATTAAGAGACCACTTCAAAGTTATTGTTGGTTGTCTGGATTTTGCTAGTAACCACAATGTTTTTTGAGTAAAATGTTCATTTGTGCTTTACTTTATAAACTACCATCTCTAATCATCTTTTTTTTTTTTGAAGAAGAAGAAAAATGGCAATAAATCAATAAAAATATTCAATGTTTTCAGACTATTTATTTGTATTTATTTACTAACAGGAACTGAAGAAGCTGCTGCAGCGAGTCTGAGAAAATATTGAAATTCAGGCTTGATTAACCTAACAGCAGTACTGTTAGACTCCAGGCTGTCAGGCTAAAGGTGAACTAACAATGTATTGATAGTTGTGCACATTTTGTCATACTAATAATTGTTTGAATGAATTTTGATTGATTTGAATTCATTATTGAACCTCTCTACCAAAGTTATCTAATACTATAAAGAAATTTTTTCTGACACAGGTTTTGTAATATTTTATTACTATTTTAAGTCATTACAAAGAAAAGCAATTGGCAAAGAAAGGGGAAAAGCATTTGCCAAATGCTTTAAAAAAAGCTATTAAAAATGTGCATTTAAAATTATTTATTAATATACATTTTATTGTTTAATAATCAGCATTTTAAAACAATGTTTTATTTTTTTATTAAATGACACTTATTAAATGTTAAATAAATTTCTATTTATTTGTCCATTTACATTGTGATTTATTTATATACATTTTTATGTAGGAATTATTTAATTGATAATTTAATTTCATTATATTTTCAATTGACAATTAGGATAATTATTTTAGGGTAAAATATGATCTATGACGGACCCCAATATTATTCAGTTAATGTAAATGTTGGGAAATATATTACATGCTTAGTTACATTTGTCACTTTTTTTTTTGCACTACATTCTTCACAAACAGAATCATCAGCAACAAATGGTTTCTCATGTTGTCAGTAGTTCTATAATAGCTTGCATTAACATTTGTTCTTTCAAAGTAATACATTAGATTTTAAATGTTATCGAATCACTGATAATAAATGTGTGAGTGGTTCATTGGCAAAGTCAATGTTCTAAAGGCTAGAGATAACAAGCAAGTGAGCAGTTAATGGCTCAAATATGATGCAACTGACATGTGAAGCAAGTGAGCAGTTAATGGCTCAAATATTATGCAACTGACATCTCAAATGACAAACCAAACTTTTATCTCTCAACAAATGGTAACAACTTTATCCTTTAAGTATGGATAAACACTTCAATTGTGTTTCATGTTAACAAGAGAAAGATGTTGTATCTCTAAGGAAGAATATCTTGCTGAGTTTTGTAGATTATTTACAGCCTAGCATAAACAGCAACCATCCTCCCTCATAGTGTTTATTGTCTCTTACACACAGTGCTTTATTTATGCTTAACCTTATAAACTGCAACTGTCTACACTGCAAAAAAGAATGTTTGTAATTAATTAAGCTTGGCTCCCAGGCAAGAGATTAAAAGACAATGCCAGAGGCCCAGCACATATTGAGTTAGGTTGTTCTGATGTCAGCATAGAGTTTGGCTAAGACCTATTGTTCACCAGAAATTTCTGATACAGTGCTGGATACTGAACAGTTTAACGTGGGTTTGCTGTGACACATTTTACACTTATTACCAAAAGACAAGCACGGGAACAATAATGATGGTTGATGAAAGAGTCAATGGTCTTAAACGGCCATATAACCAGCAAAGACAGCAACAATATACATTTTTTTCAACTTCATTTAATGTTTATTTAGTAATTAAGCAGTGTGGATGGTGTGTATTTTATAGCTCTATGAACAAATGTAACCTTTATTTTTAATTTTGTGTCGTTTACGCTTTTCTTTTGTGTTGTATACACTTCTCCAAAAAGCATTATCATCAGTGAAGTACAGTATCACTAGATCCATTAGTCCATTCTTTAATCAAATCTATTGTATAGCATTGACATCTTTGCCAGTTGTTTTGGTTATTTTCATGATTTGTTTAGTGTGTTTGAAATAATTTTATAGCTTGGAATCCAGAATGTTAAGTGCATTTCAATAAATTTGAATATCATCAAAAAGTTTATTTATTTTATAATACAATTCAAAATGTAAAACTAAAATATTACATTGTTTTATTATACACAGCCTGATATATTTGTTTATATAATGTTTATTTCTTTTCATTTTCCATAATTTTCATAATTATGGCTTACAGCTAAGCCTACACAGAATCTGCGCGTGTAGAAATCTGCAGATTTTTTGTCCATCATTGAATCTATTTATTTACTTGTGTAAATGTGTGTACATTTATATTTACTCATGTTTTTAATTAATTTCAGTAATATTATTGACTAATATGAAAATGTTCATTTAATCTATTTACAATAAAGTTTGTAAATTAATATTTTGTCTTTTAGTAGATATATTATGAGAGACTTGCTTTGTTTACCAAATAAGTGGATCTAATTGGATTTGCTTTGTAAACAGTAAAGTTCTTAGTTACGATACTCTCAAAATCATTCTGCATAAATCTGCAGATTTTTTCTGTCTGTTCTGTCCTTACTTACAGCTAATAAAAACCTGACATTTATTATATATGAAAATTAGAATATTAAAAAATGTATATAAAATTAATTTAAAAAATTATTAAAAAAGATTTTTAGCACAGAAATGATTGACTACTGAAATATGAACACATACAGCACTTAATACTTGGTTGAGGCTCTGAATTACTCCAACAATGTGACGTGGCATGGAGGCAATCAGTTTGTGCCACCATGAAGTCAAGTCGTGCTTGATTGTTATTCCGCTACATGTGTGGACATACAGAGGAACGAAATGTCGTGTCTCGCAGGACAACGGTGCTACATGGATTAATCATAAATACAAACACAACACTGGACAGAGCTATTACAAAAAACCTATGCATAACTAACACATATTATAAAATAGAATAAAATACTTAAACTATACACATAAGACAGGCTATACAAGTACTTTTTCATGAGACTGAACAATGTTGTGCAGGATATTGTGCAATAAAAAAGGCTATTTAAGGTCTAATATTGTGCAAGAGGTATTTAAGGTTGAAGCAAGCAGTGCAACATGATTGTGGTACATGTATAGTAAACATTGAGTCCTTGTAAGGTGGAGTTTAGATAAAGTGTCAGGTGTATAAGAGAGAAGAGTGTTTCTACAGGTGGTTTGTCAAGCCAACTCACCTGAATAAAGCACAATTTATAATGCACCAAGAGTGCACAAAGTTTTTCCAAGAGACATGGAGTGGTTAGGAAAGTGTCTATAGTGCAAATGTGCAACCTGGTTCAAGAGTCAGAGACACGAGGGGATGTCCTTCCACAGGTGGTTTGGTTAAGCCCACTCACCTGTATGCGGCATACTCTGGAATGCATGGGGAGGTTTCAGAGAGGGGTAAGTTGACTGGTGTTGAGGGCTCTAACAGCGTGTGGGAAGAAGCTGTTGAGTAGTCTAGCTGAGCAGGCTTTAATACTTCGAAACCTTCTTCCTGATGTCAGCAGCTGAAAGAGACTGTGGAAGGGGTGAGTAGAGTCTTTTACAATACTGCTAGTTTTGCTGGAGCACCGTGAAAGGAACATGTCCTGAATGGAGGTTAGAGGGGCAACAATGATCTTTTTGGCGGTGTTCACTAGCTCCCGTACCAGACAGTGATGCAGCTGGTCAGCACACTCTCAATGGTTCCCCTGTAGAATGTGGTGAGGTTGGGTGGAGGAAGACTTGCTCTTTTCAGCCGGCGAAGAAAGTGTAGACGTTGTTGTGCCTTGGAGAGGGACGTGGTGTTGGTAGTCCAGGTGAGATCCTCTGTAATGTGCACCCCAAGGAATTTAGTGCTGTTGACTCTCTCGACAGTCGAGCTGTCGATGGTCAGTGGGGGGTGGTCAATGAAGTTTCTCCTGAAGTCCAACACAACCTCCTTTGTCTTCTTTACATTGAGGGAGAGGTTGTTAGTGGCACACAATTCAGCCAGCTGTGCCACTTCTCCTCTGTAGAGCGTTTAATCATTGTTGCTGATGAGATCTACCACTGTTGTGTCATTGGCAAACTTGATGATGTAGTTGGAGCTGAACTTAGCAGTGCAGTCGTGGGTCAGCAGCGTGAAGAGCAGTGGGCTGAGCACACAGCCTTGTGGTGAACCTGTCCTCAGTGTGGTAGTGCTCGAGGTGTTGTGGCCGACACGGACTGACTGGGGTCTTCCAGTTAAAAAGTCCAGGATTCAATTGCAGAGGGAGGTGTTAAGGCCTAGCAGGTTGAGTTTATTAATGAGCTGTTGTGGGATTATTGTGTTGAATGCTGAGCTGAAGTAGTTGAACAGCATTCTAACATAAGAGTTTTTATTTTCTAAGTGGGTAAGAGCCAGGTGGAGGGTGGAGGAAACTGCGTCGCCCGTGGAGCGGTTTGGATGGTATGCAAACTGGAGCGGGTCGAGTGTATTTGGGAGGCTGATCTTGATATTGTGCATGACTAACCTCTCAAAGCACTTCATCATGATTAGAGTCAGTGCTATGGGACGGTAGTCATTCAAACAGGACACAGATTATTTCCTTGGCACTGGTATGATTGTAGTGGACTTCAGACATGTGGGGACGACTGCCTGTCTCAGCGAGGTGTTGAAGATATCTGTTAAGACATCTGTCAGCTCTGCAGCACAGTCCTTCAGAACATGGCCAGGTATGTTGTCAGGACCCGCAGCCTTGCATGGGTTGATCCTGGATAGGCTCTTTCTCACATTGGCTGGAGACAGACAGAGCACCTGGTCGTTGGGAGTTGAGGGTAGTTTTTGTGCAGGTGTGTCATTCTGCATTTCAAACCGTGAATAAAAGTGGTTGAGTCCATCTGGGAGGGATGCGTCATCATTGCAGGTCTGTGGTGGGGGGTTGTAGTCCGTGATGGGCTGAATAGCTTGACACAGGCTCTGTGTGTCTCGGCTGTCTGTGAAGTGATTATTGATTTTTTTGCGCATATGACTGCTTTGCATTTCTGATGCCATGGGACAGGTTGGCTCTTGCTGTTTTGAGGGCTGCTTTGTCTCCTGATCTGAAGGCTTCATCTCTGGTCCGAAGCAGCCCACGAACCTCTGCTGTCATCCACGGCTTCTGGTTTGCATGTGTGGCGATGGTTTTGGTGATTGTAACATCATCAATGCACTTTTTGATATAGGCATTGACAGTTTTAGTATATTCATCCAGGTCTGTGTGGTTGTTGTAGGTGGCTGCCTCTTTAAAGATGTCTTGTAGTGTTACTGTAGCATTTTCTGGCCAGATTGTGATTGGTTTCTGAACTAGTTTTAGAAGTGGCTGGTATGCTGGGATTAGCATAACAGAGATGTGGTCCGAGTATCCGAGGTGGGTGCGGGGCTCGGCTTTATACGCATTCTTGTTAGTTGTGTAAACAAAGTCCAACGTGTTGCTTCCCCTTGTTGCAAAGTTCACATGTTGGTAAAAGTTTGGCAACACTGACTTTAAGTTTGCATGATTGAAGTCGCCGGCTATTATGAAAAATGCTTCCGGGTTATTTGTTTGCTGTTCGCTGATGGCGTTGTACAGCTTGCAAAGTGCATCCTTTGTGTTTGCGCTCGGCGGTATGTAAACTGCGACAATAACAATCGCCGTGAACTCCCGTGGCAAATAAAACGGGCGGCACTTCACGAGCATAAACTCCACCAGTGATGAACAGTGTTTAGTCACTACCACAGTACTTTTGCCCATTCTTCGTTTATGTAAACACAAAAGTCTCCCCCGCGGGTCTTACCAGACAATGTTGCATCTCTGTCTGCACGGTAGCATGTTAGCCTGTGTAGTTCAATGAAGCCCAGGTTGCTCTAAAAGTGGCCTGCCTGGTTTTAATTTTCTGAGATACTGAATTTTAGGTTTTCATGAGCAGTAAGTCATAATCATCTAAATTAAAAGAATAATTAACACTTGAAATATATCATTGTATCAGTGTGTAATAAATCTATACACTGTAATAGGCCTATATGAGTTTCACTTTTGAAATTGTATTACTGAAATCAACTTTTGAATTATACTCTAATTTATTAAGACGCACCTGCAAGCTGAAGTATTTCAAAGTATTCTAAAGTATTTAGATTAAGTTACTGAACCTGAGTAATCTTACAAAATACATTACATATACATATACTGTACACACATACATATACACACACAGCCAAGATGATTTGTGGTACATGGATGAACCTGTTAGCCTACTTGTTAGTTTACTTGTTATTATGGAATACATACCTTGGAATGACATGTCTGACCAGTCAGAATCAAGTATCCTAGAGTGCCGCTGAATAAATCATGCAACAACTATAAAGATATCAGACCCATCAACATATGCTAGAAGCACTGGCTATGGTTAAGATGTGACTGATGTTTTTTCACAGACATCCAAGTAAGAATTCATGTTGACGGCTTAGTCCGTGATTTAACAAGTGGGCACCACAGCGGAATGAACTTCCAATTACTCTGGCATAGATTTTTGCAGCAGATGTCCTTTCAGCCACAACCCAGAACTGGGAGCAAACCAACTTGTGAACACCCAGTGCTGGGAAACCAATACATTCTCTTATACACACACGCTTGCTTACACTAACTCTCACTCACACACTCTCACTCAAATACTTCGCCTACTGACTCACCCACACTCACCAGCCCACTCGCACACAAGCTCACTCGCACACACGCTCACTCATTTACTCACTCACCCACCCACACAATCACACTCACCCACCCACCCACATACTCACCCACCAACCCACCCACACACCCACCAACCCACCCACACACTCACCCACACACACTCACCCACTCACTCACTCACCCACTCACTCACTCACTCACCCACTCACCCACTCACCCACTTACCCACTCACTCACTTACCCACCCACTCACTCACCCACTCACTCACCCACTCACTCACCCACTCACTCACCCACTCACTCACCCACTC
>CAIGQW010053877.1:656136-689618 GCA_903798125.1 Danio choprae | reverse complement strand
CTCACCCACTCACTCACCCACTCACTCACCCACTCACTCACCCACTCCCTAACCCACTCACTAACCCACTCACTAACCCACTCACTAACCTACTCACTAACCTACCCACTCACTCACTCAAGCTAGCCAATTTAGTTTATTAAATGCACCTATACTGCATGTCTTTGGACTGTGGGGAAAACTGAAGCACCTGGAGGAAATCTACGCCAGTATGGGGAGAACATGCAAACTTCATACTGAAATACCACCTGGCCCAGCCGGGACTCAAATCAATGCTAACCACTAAGCTACTGTGCCACCTTGTTGAGAAACAGCTTTTTGACTGCAATGACCGCCCATCTTCTCCATTATCCATTTTCCCAACCTTACAATTTTATAAGTCAAACACAGGAAAACATAAGGTTTTTATTTAGATAAGTCATCTGAAGCAACCGGAATCCCCCTGCAATTATCCAGTTCTTTTAGTAGAGTCCTGAATAAAGCCCCAGATTGCATAACAACACAAGGCAAAGTGTCTTGCTCAGATCAAACTTCACCTCTGTGTTATAAAGGATGATCTTATCCAGTTAAGCCAGAGAGATAAGGTGGCTTTGCTAACCTCTAATCATACTGGGTGCCATCTGAGCCAAAGTCCCTTTCAAGGAAAGTCTGTTCACTCGGTGGTCATATTGCAATGCCTCCAGGCAGTTCATCCAATACCAAAGTCCAATATAAATGAATGGGGGAATTCTGAAATCTTGCTGAACTCATAATTAAATGACATTTTTTAAAACTGAAAAAAAAATCTGAAATGACCTTCTCCATTATTGTTGTTGCTTAAGTCCTAATTATATTAAAAAACATGTCATTTTTCAGGTTTTCAGATCACATGGCTATAAAGACTGAAGGCTGGCTATTTTGACCCAAAAGAGGGACTTCCTTCGATGTGGCATCCATATCGAGCATCGCACTTTTCCCAAATCATAGTAATGTGAGTGAACTGTCTTTGTACTGTATATCTGTAGTCTTTGTCTGAGCTAATCCCAAGAGTCAGGAACACCATGGCAGGGCTAAAAGTAAACTTAAAAACTTACTCTGACAGTTCTGAAACTAGCAGCATCATCCAGTCCATTCACAGTTGCTGAATCCAGACTAAGGTAGTTATATTTGCTGAAGTCCCGATCCAGCTTCAGTTTTTCTGAAATACAATTACAAGCAGAGTTTTACAGTAACATTAAGACAATTGGTAACACTTTAGTTTAAGTCACAATTCAAACTATTAACTACTGGCATATTGCCCGCCTATTACTAAAGAGTCCCTATTATGCATTATAAAAAATTATAGTTTGGTTTTGGCAGTCCTCTTCAACTGGCTGATATGCATGCAAGTTTAGAAAAATCTATGGTGATTGGTCTTATGACCTCCTGAGTTGTAATTGGTCTACTGAATGCAGCGCGAGTCGAAAAAGAAACAAGACACAGTTTGTCAAGACAGTAAGCAACAAGCATTTGAAGCACAAGCATGGTCATGGTACAGAATATATGTGTGTCTTAATACAATAACATATTAATAAAGCAATGCAGTTACACCACCATATTGCTCTATTCTTAACAAGTAATAACAATGACATACATTCAGCATCAATTAAAAGCTACAAAAATGTAACTATTGTGAACATTGAGTGCGGTGTGTGTGAGATCATTGGAGGGGTGTTCTGGTTGGCTGGGCTCAAACCATTAAAACCATTTAATTGAAATGAAAGCTAAACCAGTGCTTTTAGCATCCGGTGTGTAAGAACAGCTGATGGTGGCATAGCAATGACAGACACCACAGGATTGTGAGCTCAGAAGTATTTAAATTGGTAAAGGAAGTGGCACACATCGGTTTTCCATAAAGTTTTAGACACAATATGTGAATGCCCCATAGCCAGTTAAACAGAGTGCTAAAAGCTGTGCAGAGCGAACACAACACACACAGATAAATGTATATTTTGCAACCTACACACAACAAGGAGGCAATCATTGTAATCACACATAGAGGCTGTGATCCGGAGGAAGAAGAAACTGGTTCAAGTAAACTGTGTACTGACAAAGTCCCTGTCAAGGTCTGACTGATAGTATACTGATACAGATACCAATAGTCTGTGGTGCTTCTTTTTAATAACCAATGGCAGGCAAATCCCACATTGTAGGGTAGCTTAATTACTGTAGCAGTCACCAGTAAAATGACAGGAACACAGCACAAGGTTGGGGATATTCTGTGGTAATGTTGTGAAAATTAACCTTCAATTGTTTATTTCTTACAGCCTCACCTCAAGTCATCTTACAGTAATAACTCATCTTCATATCATAATGCATGATTGAGGGGGAGGGGGCAATGTTTCTTTTTGACGTCACTACGGAGTTGACTTTTTTGTTTTTGAAGGTAAATAGTTTTATACATGCTGCACTTTCAGACTTAAACCTTAGCTGGATGTTTTCATTAACTTAGAGCTTTGTTACACATCGCATGGAAGGTAATTGTCAAAAATCCATAATAGGGGCTGCTAAAAAATTATACATTTTTTAATTTTTTCGCATTTATTAGTACTTAAAGTATGATCTTATTCTACAACCCTAATCTAACTAAATACCTAAACTCAACTACAACCTTAATAACCATTAATAAGCAGCAAATGAATACTTAGTTGAGCTTAGTTAATGGTTTGTTAAAAGCATGAATTGTACATTAAAACAAAGTGTTACTATATAATTTAGTCCACTTGTCAACCATCTTTGATAATTGGGCACTGCAATTTCTCCAACTTGCTTTTTTAAAATGTATTTAATTTTAAGTGGTCAATCTTGTTCTCTTTACAGTCTTTACACTGTCCTCATAAGCTCTAGTTACCAAATTGTGCTACATATCCATAATATTGTGCTTACCACAGACTTTTGCATTCTGAAATAAAAAAACCTATTATTTGTGTTTTACTGTTCTAATTGACTATTCATTATTTACCAATTAAAGTCAAATTTCATATTCCAAAGGGGTGCAAATAAACTATGGATGAACCATAAGTGCTCAGGTATGCTAGAGTGCAATCTTAAAATATTTTCCTCACCGTATTCTGAAAGCCAGTGACTGGTATGAACATGTAAATAATAAAAAAAAAATTAAAATAAATAAATATGCAAGTGGCCTCTTACTGAGCATGTCATCTGATGCACCAGAAAGCAGCTGGTAGAAGATGTGGAAATTCCTTTCCCCCCTAGGCTGCTTTACCACACGGGATTTCTCCAAGAGATCTGTGAAAACAAAATATCAAAGTACAAAGTATTTCATGAACACCCACAGCTGACTCAGTTTAACAAAGGACAAGAGACTCTTTATTTCTTTCCACAGAGAGAAAGTTTTTGAAACTGTGAAACTGTGCTACTAGCTACAGATAAATCTCTTCAGTCAATTTAGAGAAAACAAGTGGACAATGCTAAATACAGGCAAAAGCCAGGTCTAAAATGTTTTAAGCTTGTCCACATTCAACCACTTTTAGAGGTAGTCTGAAAAAACACTCGATTGCATGCCTTTTGTAAAAAAAAATTAAGTAAACACTCATGTAAATGTCACAAAAGACACAAACTACCCTCCTAACACATGGTTGTTAAATGTTGTGAGATGCACCACAACAGTTTTTGTACTTGTAAAAAAAAAAACATATGGATTACACTTTAATTTGCTTAGAGGGATAGATCTAAATAAAATGAGGACACAAGTGGTCACAAGAAACACATTTAAACACATTAACAGCAGGCGAAATGATAACCCATCTCTGCTGATCACTTGTGACTGAGTCACTGAAACCACATGGTAATATCAGGTTAAAACAGGGCCTAAATATCCATGGCTTTTTAGCAGTGCTTGACATTAATGTTTTTGATAACCAACCACTGTGGCTAGTAGTTTACCAACATTACTAGCCACTCGCCATTTTCACTAGCCACAATTTTGTTGTTGGGAAAATATATTTTATATTCATAAATTTGACTTTGGCATGCTAAAATTACTTGATTTAGACTTTGTGTTAAGTTTTTTGTGTGTGTTGTGTATGACCTTGCTCAATGTGCATGAGCAAATGGCTTGGAGTTTCAAAGTGCTGGATTGCAATTAGTTGTTATTTCACATAATGAAATATTAATAAAATAATAGATATAAATAAATATTTTGATAATGAAAGGATGATCACACACACATGGTTCTCATTAGGCCCATTAAAAATCTGTTCAAGGAATGGTTAAACGAACAAAAAAAATACTTCTTTTTTTTATTTAAATGTCAAACTCTTGAAATCAGCAGGACTGTGGGTGCACGAGCATCGTATTTTTGTCCAGTCTATTTCAAAGTGAATTGATCGCAGCAGTTGCGTTTTCAGGCACGGTTGCTTCAAGCAAGCTTTTTAAACACTTGCACACATCACATCACCGTTGCGCGTGACACTAAAGACCTCGTCAGTGAGTGAGGTCACACCATGTGCTTGATCATCCTGTCACTCAGTATTCATCTGTATTTTTAACGGGTTAGTGGGTGTTAATGTCAAGCCCTGCTCTTTAGGTATTTCAATAATATAAAACAAGAATGCAATAAGCAGATGCTACCTTGTTTATCTGCTTTATGTCAGAGCAGTGGTTTAGTGGCCAATAGTTTATAAATTAATTTAAGCTCCCATTTTGTGGAATCTACCTCATCAGAAATAATTAAATACCAAAGAGCATCCTTTGTCTCTTCCTTCCCCTATTCCATTTAATGTCCAGAGATAAATTACATAGTCTTGTGTAAGCATCTGAAGAATGTAGAAAAATTTCATCCCCGAGCGACTGTGTTCTGACCTTCCACCTTCTGTACACTCACAGACATTTGTTATTACTTTAAAACAACTATAGTAATGGCCAGTAACTGAGAAAAAACAAAAAAACACTTAAATCTACTACATGTCTTATGCCCCATGATTGATACCTTTTTTTAAAGGGCATTTAAGTATAGCTAAGTTACATTTAGCATTTATTGTAAAAAATATTCAAAACTTTTATAAATATATTTCATTTATATTCATGAGAATCACTAACAAAGTGGTAGTAACTACATCACTAGTGGGGTCTTTAAAATTCAATTGAAGTAAGATTATAGGAAAGCCAAATGAAATCCAATTTAGGAATTCTGTAAGAAGAGTGGAGACAATAAAAAAAAAACTGTAATATTTCACAAATTTCCTGTGCCTTTCACTGTATATATTGGTGGAGTCAAAATAAAAGATATCTAGAATCAGGTGAAGGTTTTGCTGTCCTTAAAGAAACACTGTGCTCATGTATGCAAGCAGAGGCGTTGCAAGACTCAGGTTAAAGTAACCCTTGGTCTTGAGTAAAGTCAGTCCTGTTGTTCTAAATTTAACAATTTAAGAAGTTTCATTAAGGTCTTATGATATACCTTCATGTAATCGAGTGAGATAGCAAAATCACACCTAGTTGCCACACTTTATGATGTTGCTTTATGATATGACACTAAAACTTGACAAAATTCCTTAATGAGGTGAACAGTTTGCAATTTCAGCATGATAAGTATAAGGGCTAAATTAGTATAGTATAGTATAGTATAGTATAGTATAGTATAGTACACTATACTATAGTATAGTATACTACCACAGCAGCCCTACTATTTTATAGAAAAAACGTAGTGCTCATTGAGGCCTAATACATTTAACAATATACATAAGGTAAAATTTGACAAAAATTGTTTCATTTATAAAAATTACCCAAGTATATATGTTAACGTTTAACTATTAGAGTCGCAGTCACCATAAACTGTTAAAAAAGCTAAATGAACATTTTTCAAACTTTCTTTTTTTGCATTTCAGGCAAAAATAAAAATGATATGGGCCTTAAACCACATGAGGGTGAGTTAACAATTATAGATTTGGGGTGCACTATTCCTTTATTACTTCCTGGGCAGTATTATAGGGACACTCCTTGGAGTCTACTTTGTAATTATACTCACAATTACTGACGACTCCACCAAGGGGGTCTCCTTTGAAGTCAAACTCAATATCCATGTACTTCCCCTACAGAAAAAGAAGAAATTGTTAGCACGTCTCATATAAAGTACACAGTGGGTTACTTGATGGTCCTTCATTGTTTAACATGGCCTTCTTGTGCAGTCAAAACAAGATATTACTAAGAAGCTAAGGTCTAAGAAGCATGTCCCTCCCCTACGGTGACATTGCTTCAAGGCCTTTATTACTAATTTCAGGCTTGCTGTGGGGAACCACGTGGCTTTTTTGTGGTTCCTGATGGTAAAAAAAAGATGCAAGACAGCGAAGGCAGTGATCACTGGAAATAGGGCTGAAATTTGAGCCTTCTGTGAAGCAGATGGGAGGAAAAAAAGGACTTTCCCTCTTAGTGCAGTCTATTCTCTAAGTTCAGGCCTGTTCATAACAAACGCTGCCAATAATACATAGATTTGCAATGGAAAATGGACTACTGTGTGAGAACCTTTTTTTTATTTGGTGCCGTCAAAAAAGATATAAATATTTCATATAAAAATGTAAACTATATAAAAATCCATGTAAATGAAATTAATTGAATATACAATTAAACAAGTTCATTTTAAATAAAATGGTAAAAAAGTGGTTAAAGCTTTAAAATAAGTACCATTAATAGAACCTTTTTATTTATCTAATTTATTTACTAACATGAACAATCATTAAAAAATGCTTTTTTTTTCCATTGATTAGAGATGGTGGAGCTGCTCTTTGGTGGATCAGCTTTCAGCAGTGACCTTTGCATTACACTAAACTGAATTAAATATAACTGAATTTCAACATTGACATTTATGTGTAAATTAAGCTGTAATTTAGATTGTAAAAAAAGGTTATAGAAATAAAAATGAATTGAATTGAATTACAACATTTATCAGTGTCAATGTTAGTTAATGCAAATAAATTGTTCATTATTAGCTCTGGTCACAGGTTGCATTAACTAATGATAATAAAAATACTTTTGGATTTTAAAAATTCATTAGTAAACGTTGAACTATGATCAATGAATTGAGCATATATATTTTCGTCCTTCGGTTATGTTAGTAAATACATTAATATTAACTAATGAAATTTTATTGTAAAGTGTGACCAAAAAGTAAAATGATTTATTGGTGAAATGTTTAAATTTTTTACTTATTTATACTTTTGTAAATTAATATAAAAATATAAAAATATAATAATAATAATAATAATAATAATAATAATAATAATAATAATGATAATACACTTAAGACAACATCTAATACCAACATAATCCATTAAACCAACATTTAAGCCAAATTGTCTAAGCAAACAACTTGCTGCACAAAATTTAGAGATTGCCTTTGTCACAAAATATGCAATGCTGACATAAAATCCCAAATCAGACAACTTGGGCCCCGTTTACACTAATACGTTTTAGTTTAAAACGCACAAGTTTTGCTTTGGTTACGCCATCGGTCCACACTACGCTGGAGTTTTCAAGCGCCAAAAACAGAGCTTTTTGGAAACGCTGAAGTGACCGTTTTTATTTTAAAACGCTGCTGCTCCATGTTAGTGGGGATGGGGGAAAACAGATACACCTGAAAAAGTAGGTGTGGCTGCAGACATTCCCCTATCTGATTGGGGCTTTTTCCTCAATATTAAGTAGCCTACACAAAGTTCAGTCTTGCATCCTTTCCTTGTAAGTTCAGACTTCGCAAGATTGATATGGAAAACAAAATCCCGAGAACATGTTGGGTTAATCTTCAAAGAGAACAGTGAACTTTATAATGTCATTTGCATCACCCTGGCTACATTGTTTTACTTTATTAACAATAAAATGAAAACATGATATAAGTAATTGCCTATTTTCATTTTGATATTAACAACTTAAGAGACACCAAAAATGTTGAGGCATTGTGTAGCTACATATTTATATGACCGTCATCTTCACTATATGCATATTCGTAACAAAAAAAGGCCTATAACATAACTGCCTCATTGACAAGATGAATAATGTTTAATATAGTGAGATTAGATCCAGCGATAGATTCTTGATGAACCGTCCGAAGTGCACAGCTCTCACCTGGGGAGCTCTGCTCAAAGCACCCGCTGACTGCCTGGAGCTCAGACGCGCACATACGCTGCTGTGCATGCCAGAGCATGTGTGGTCACTTGATGTGCGTTTTCAGCGGTATAGTGTGGATGGAGAGCTGTTCAGAAACACTAGGTGAAACGCCAGTGTGGACGTGGATTGTTTTCGTTCTAAAACGGCGTTTTAAAAATAAAACTTATTAGCTTAGGAAGATCAATCAAACACTTTTTGTGTTGGTAGTGGACCCTGAAGCCCTAAAATGCTTTCTATTTAGATAGCTCACTAGGAATGAAAACAAAGCCACAGAAAAATTCCATGACTAAGCATCGTAATATGAATGGTTTCATGGGGATAATGCAAGTGCCAAAAAGTTTAACATATTATTTTTTGTGCATTTTGTCCAACAAGCTACCATGTAGCAAGTTTCCTTAGTGTGATTAATAACAATACTGACAATGATACAGTTCTATGAACCATGTTGGTAGGGCAGCGATGAAAGCTGTAGAGCTCTCTCCCTTTTTCTCCAACGTGTCTATCATGGATCAGTTTTGATTGCAGTGACTGTTCTTCCGTGTCCATGTCACTGCTTGGTGAACAGTGCTGATGATTAGAGCCAATCACAGCTATTTCTGTAGAGCATGTGAGCACAATGGCCAATCATAGGTGTTTAAGAACTCACACAACAGCATTCAAAAAGCAAGCAAGGTTATTATTTACTTTTGTGTGCTCTAAATGGTCTTGTTGTCTTCTGTGCATGTACTTGAGTTTTGTTTGATACATTCAAAAAGCGTGTTTTCTTTGAGCAGGTAAAATTAAAGATATAGAGGCATAAGGTCTGTTTAATCGTATGTTTTGTTAGTTTAACTCGTATATATTGTGAAGTTTGCCATGCACTTTTGCAATGTTTATGCGTTGTGTCATGTTACCCAAACCACATACCTTCTATGAAGACATTAGAGAACAATTTAAACAATGGCTATGACTATGGCACCTTTAAAACCATCTGAAAAATATGCTGAACAATGCTGCGTAGTCTGATATTGGTAATTACACATGTTGCTAACCATGTATATATTCAGTGTGGCCAGGACATGATGGAAAGGCCAAATTATCAAAGAGCAGCAGCAGTAAAACCTTTGTATTAACAGAGATATTTAAATATGTTCACTGCTTTCAGTTGTGCTGAATAGAATTGCTGGCATTTATTTGTCCTCGTGGACAACATGGGAAAAGACACAAGAGTCAAGGGCATCTGGAGTTGGTTGACAGAGAGGTTACTCAGAGTTCTATTTGAATCTCTCTGTACACATGAAGATCAATCGTACTTGCTGTATCAGAAGAGGCCCAGATGTGCTTGTAGTGTAGTCCACAACAAGCAAAACACAGAGCAAAGTGTAACAGTGGCATGCAGTGCAGCTTGTGCAAAGTCTGAAATCTCATGAAAAGTTATTGTACCAGGCAGAAAACAATGGGAGAGGTCTGACAGAAAGCAACAGAATAATTTGCTTGTGTTCACGTCACAGACCAAAAGTTCATGTTGATTTAATCTAAAGCAAACACATGCTAGAGGGAGGAGAAGCATCAGAAAAGTCATAAAATATATATATTTTTCTGTTAAAAGAAAGAGATACTTACAAATCGAGACGAGTTGTCATTTCTCACAGTTTTGGCATTCCCAAAAGCTGCAGTGAAATAACATATTATAAGTTTGTCATGCCTAATTCATTTAGCACTTTGACTGATGTCCTCTGGTGGAATAATTATCCTAAATCCTTAGCTACCTTTTGTCATATTCATGAAGCAAAACATTATAAGCAAAAACAGGAGCGAATCCACATGTACACCATAAAAACGAACATACACCTTTAAAACGAACGCATTTTAAAACAGTAATAAGTATTTTAGTTATGTGCAATAACATTAATTTAAATTCACAAGTAATGTACAAAATGTTTTGGAACCTAACATTTTTTACTTAAACAATAATCCTGTGTCAGTTTAATCACAAAATACAAATATATATATGAATAAATAAATGTGTTTTTGTGTCCTCGTCACAGTAGTATATGCATACACCATGGAATAAACATGAAAGAACATCATAAGGTATGTTGAAAGCAACTAACTGAATTATGTTCCATGAAATAACTTTTACCATTAGAACTCAAAATTATACAGCTGGTTAAACATTTTAGCTAAATTGTTTTTTAAGGTTCATCATGATTTATCAGTTAATGCATATTGGAACTAAAACCATTGCCAGGGTTGTGCTTTCCTTTTTGAGCTTCTGTGAAAAAATAATAAAGTTTCAACTTTTGTTTAAACTGATAAGATAATGCATATGTTCTATTTTAAATGTTCAGACTACTATGCTAAAATATTGCCACAGTCTGCAAGGGAATAGGTGACAGACAACATTTGCAGAAAACAAAAACAAAACGCTGCACATGATACAGCATTCTACATTTTAATTTTCAAATTCCGGTGTAATAAATAACCTTTATTGTTAAATGAAAGAGTGCAAAGTTGATTACAGTGTGTGCAATAGAGGAACATTTCATGGATCTTAGGTTCTTCAGGGAAACACAGATGCCAATAAGAAATTGCAGGTTTAAATGTAACAAGCTATTAATTATGAAAATATAAAATATACAGTAAAAGCATTTATTTTCTTTTTGAACACCCTCTCCTCATAGTAATCTAAAAGAGAGGTATGCAGCAGGAAATGCTGGGCCCATGGTGAGGGGCTCATTACTTCCAGCAGCTAAATTCTTACAGATGTAGGACTTCACACTGCTCTGAGTCAGATGTCTGATTACCAGGGACCAGATTTTAGTTCAGTTAAGACATTAATTTTAGTAGTAACATTTGTTAAAATTGGGGTGGGACTATTGAGAAAAAAAAAACACATTATATTGTCATCTGATCATCTGCTTCCAAACTAACTTCCAAATAACATCTGATGTATGTTTTAAGATAAAGGACTAGGGTGTCTTAAAAGTGTAAAATGACATATACACAAACAAAAAAACTGGATGGAAGTGGAATGGAAGGCTCACCCTCAAGCACAGGATTGGACTGAAGCAGCTGCTCTTTTACTTTGTTCACTTCCTGGCCCTTCCCACACACTGCCGCAACATATGACATCACAAACTTACTGGCCTCTGAAAGCAGACCACAGAGAAATGAAGTCAGAGATTTTCTTTCAGACAAGACCTCACCCCAAAAGAATCCCCTCTACATCATTATGTTAGGAGAGGGAGCAAACGCGTCTTTTAACTAACATGAGAATCTAAACTCCCAAATTTCTTCCAAACCTACTAAGAGACCGACTTTTTAAATGTCGTCAACATCCCACTAAACTGTTACATTTAATTATGAGATGTCAGAACAACTCAAATACTCTATAAGGGAACACTTTTGAATCAGTAGCAATAACAACAACAACATATTTTCACAGTAAATTAAACTCTAAATTAAAATCTAAATTCCTCTATTTTAAACAGATGTTTAAAATGTACAGATTAAATATTTGAATATTAGATGCAAGATTTATCTTGTTCTACATTTAATGGCTTTCCCATGTCTGTACCAATGAGGGCAGTGATTTTAGCACAGAAGTGCTGATATGAAATGATTTGTAAGGGAATTAAGCCCACTTATGTTTTAGAGATTTATTGCTATTTTTAAAATCCACTAAACTCCTCACTTCATATAGCTTAAGCATGAGTCCTGAACACTGAATGAAAACCCAATATAATTTATTTCAGAGCTGTGGTAGATTTTCATTAGTGCAGAAGAGCATTTTGAAATTAACAAAGTGACCCTGACTAACAGCAAATCATTTTCACCAGCCCTTCTATAGTCTGTTGTATGGATTACTTCAATCCCTATTCATCTCATTGCCTTGACTGTTGGAGATTATGATTTTGAATGGCTGCAACAGTAAGATGTCGGTTATAAACTAAAAGGACTCTAGTTTTGTTCTGCTAAAAAGCTGTTGTTAAACTCATGTATGTCATTCTTTTTAAAGACGGATAGACAGGCATGCCTCAATTACACAACGTTTTCCTAATTCATAACATTTTATTGCAGATTAGTCTAACTTGCATAACCACATTATTACCATTAAAATAATTAATTTGGAGACTTTGACATTCCACAAAGTCTCTGCTTACAATGTACATTACATTCAATGAAATAGTACAGCCATAAAATGAAACAGCTAGTATCAAAAAACATAATGGGTGATTGATCCTTTGATAACACCGTTACTGAAGTTAAGCAGAGAGACTTCAGGAATGCAGTGAGTAGACTAAAAGAACACATACAAATAAACAGGAATTTACATAGTTCAAAAATCATATGAAAGTTTCCAAAGCAAAATAACTCACAACATATTAAAAAAAAAAAAGAATGCCAACACAACATCACTATTTACAGCAACTACTCTGACATTACCTGTCTTTCCTGCCCCACTCTCTCCGGTGATAAGAATACACTGGTCTTTATCTTGATGTCGCAGGGACCGGTAGGCCTCATCTGCCAGAGCATAACTGAAAATAGAGACAATATTATATTGAGACAATATTGAGAGAGTATTCAGGATTTAAAGATAACTTCTACCTAAAAGTAACTTTTTAATTTACAATTAATCACTGATGTTCACTGTTCTGCTTACATTTAGAGCTTTTATTAACAGAAAGGTTATACGTTTCAATACCCTATGATACAATCTGAAAAGAGAACAGGCAATGCATGGCTTAAAACTTAGAATTGCCAGTGATGGCTGTATGCCAGCTAATCAATGTGTTTAAAACCCTGGGAAAACTAGGTCACAACTGTGCTCAAAGGGTTTAGAGTAGTGGATATCTGCTTTAAAAAAAAAAGATTTTACACTGGACACCAAGCGCAAACTAAGCCAAACTGATACTGAAATACAAGATAAATAAATGATCTTACAATTAAACTTTTGAAACAGATTTATACTTATAACACTGCATAACCAAAATATTCCAATAAATATCTAAAATAAAATTAATCTCTGCAGCCAAAAATGTACTACATAGCACACATTTTCACATATTGAGCTGCTTAAACATGCAAAAAAGATTAATTACATTTTAATAATTTGTTGATTTCCCCTAACGTGCATAACTATCAAAAAAGACATATAACAGCACATAGTTTAAAAATTATTTTACTCTGCATTTTTTCTTTTTATTGATGACAAACCAGCCTTCAGTTGCTTTAGGAAAATTACTTGTAGAAACATTTCTGGATCCAAAAGAAACAGGACATGCACGCACGCACGCACACACACATATATTCTAAATTAAGAAATCTGTAATTAAATACATTCTTTGTAAATTCCAGGGCAGTGAACAATAGAAACATGGGTCATATGATCCTATAACCCACTGAGCTCTATAACAATGATGTAATTATTTGTTTGAGGAGAAAAAGACAAAGCTAGCAGTCAGTCATTCTAAAGTGGGTAGATACATAGGGTGTACTCACACTAGACTATCTGAATCGTGCACAGGCATGTTTGACCCCCATTTCCTGGTTCGTTTGACAAGTGTGAGTTCTCCGAATCGGGCCCAGGCACGGTTCAGTTGACCGTCCCTGGCCCGGTTGGAAGAGGTGTACCAGAGAGTGGTTCTGTTGGGCTTTGGTGCAGTACGGTTGTAGTGTGAGTGCAAAGACCCTCACACTACAAGACCCGACGTCACTTTTAAGGGACTATTTCATATGGATTTATTAACCATTCTTACTTTTGAATGAACGTGAACGGTCATAGTTTATTAAAGATACAAACCACCCACTGCACAACAGCTGCCACCTTCAGCAAACCTCCTAATACGTACAGCACGATGACTTTCATGAACATTTATGAGCGTCAAAAGTGGTGGATCTGTTCAGCAAAAGATTTGACTGTGTGTCACTGCATTTCAAATGACTTAAAATAATATAAAACATAACTTAAGCAATCTCCATTATATGGAGCAAGACAGCTTCTCTTCTGTTAAACTGAATAGTCACATCATCGTTGACGTAAGTGTGCAAAAAATGCAATGTGAGTTTGGGCCGAGGGGAAAAGAGGGGGGGGGGAGGGGTCAATCACGCCTGGACACAGCCTGGACATAGGCTTTGATGATAAGTGTTTGACTAAAGACACTAAACATACCCATTACTGACACTTTCGAGCCTGAGAAATTAGCTCTAAATAAATTAAAATAATGCTAAATTAAAACACACTGTATTCCCACTCCCAGCATTGTCCTGGTCTGTACTCTTCTGCAATCATTACTCAGGAATTTTCCCAAAACCACCACTAATAATAAGTCTAATTGTGAGGTAAATGTTGCATGTCCCACTTCTCTAAATAAAAAAAAGTTCAAAGATTCACCAGGTTCACAGGGAACTAGTGGTATACATACACTTCTTAAAATAGTGATGGAAGATTACACAGATACATTGGAAAGACAAACGGGAAATTTTGCTGGCAAGGAAGGCCAATTATTAATGCATTCACAAATGCCTGAAGCACTGCTTACTCAAGTCACTTTCAAACCAATCAGCTTTATACTGGTCAGTGTGCGGAACTCGCATACGGTATGCAAATCTAACAAACTTGAATCTGATGCTAAATTGCGGTCATACACCAAAGCAGCTGACTAGGTTTTAGAACAGAGCCTTCATTCAACTAAACTATAAATATTAACTCTCCAAACTTAACCTTTAAGTGAACAGACACAAATACATCTCCATCTGATGGAGATTTGGGCTCTCAGAGGTGGCCTGGAGAAACTGTGTAAGGATAAGAGAAGGACACGAGGCATTAAATCAACACAGAAATGTGCACAGCTTAGAAAGCAGATGCTTGATGTGAGGTGGCCAAACTGCTCGACATGATCCAAACAAAAGAAAACATAATAAAATACAGAAGGACAAGAGAATGAAAGGGTCCAATTGAAAGAAATTTGCCAAAGTTGCATATCTGGACCATCATGAGGCTTTAGGCTGTCCAAAAATACAGCCCAAAACCTTTTTAATAGTGGAGAGATGTTTTGAATATGAATAGTGTCAATTTGAATATGAATAGGAAATGTAGACGTAAACAGTCATTCAAAAAAAGCAACAAAAAAGAAGCAAGCTCTCTACCAGTGTCAAAAGGGAAAAGACACGCGTTGTATTTGTTCCGATCCAACTTTGACCTGAAACTAAGTTTCAATTTGCATTTAAAAGCCCGGGAATCATTAAGTCTTCTTCGAACCATGTTCACGTCCTACCTGGAGCCACACCAAGTATGGAAAGAGAGGAAATTAAGAGTAAAGCGAGAACATCTGTGGTAAAATGGATCTGTGGAATTGTCACAAGTTTAGTACAGTCAGGGGTCAGTTTGTAAGTCTAAACTAAAAAAGAAGACATTTTTTCATCCCTCTGGCTGATGTAACACTAGTGGTAATATAATTATATACACTGTAAAACTTTGCTTTGAAAAAACAGCGACATTCTACAGTAAATATTTTGTATTTTCTCTAAAACAGTAATATTCTGTAAAAAACTGTGCATTCTGGGTAATCTTGTTGTTTCTGAGAAAGTAGTAAGCTGTAAATTTACAGAGCTCAGAGTCGACACTCAGAGTCTGTGTTTGACATCACACTTTATGCCCTTGTTCACTATTATGTACACTAGTTCACTAATATAGTTCATTTGACAAAGTTAGTGAACACAAATGAGTGAATTCAGACACTGATGAACACCTGCTGTTAATAATCACAATCACTAAACAAAAGACAAACAATAAACACAAGCAGTGACTTCCAATACAACATTAAATAAAATCAACTAAAATAAAACACCTTCAATCTCAGCAGAGGATCATTAAACTCCACAAAGCTTCAGCAGATTCACTTATTACTGACCACTTTGACTTCTATACAGTTCTTATTGAGAATTAACAGAGGTTTATGTGTTTTATTTAGTTTGGTGTCACCATAATGGAGGTCAGTGACTGCTTTAGTTGGGCTCTTCCTTGACTTCTTAATTTTAATTTTTCTCTGGGTGCTATAACTCAGAATTTATAAAACGCCTTTGTTATAATGTTCAGTTTTGCTCTTATTGGGCTAGGTTTACTTAAAACCTACTAGTGTGATTGATTATCAGAAATATTTTGCTATTTTCTACCGTGTTTCATACCTTTATGTTATCACTGACAGCGTGAAAAAAAAAACCAGTTCGTATTCCAGCTAAGAGCTAAAAAGTTGTTATGTGTTAGTGTTGTTAGTGTGTCTTCAGTTGTTATGAAGACACACTCAGACCTCACGAATCAGACCTTGTACCTCAACAATGGTAACAATCAAAATATTTAATGCTGCAACTCATGCTGGGTGTGGCAGAGTACAAAAAACCCCAGCATGCATTGCAGTATGAATAAATTATATAGCTTTTTGATGTTACAGTTGTTTTTAATTTGCTTTTGATTCTGCTGTTGTTTATATTACCATTGTTGATTTTGTCACTTTTAGTAGCCTGTTTGTGAGTTTTGTTCAATTTGTTAATTGTCATCGTTGCTGAGGTTCATACGCTGATTATTGATCTCTCTGTGAGCATAAACTTAACCATAGACCTTTTTTTTTTGCTTATAAACCTTCATCATTCTGTGGCACATGCAAGCATGTTATTACATTACTTTTAATACTGGATAACATCAGTGAATTATATAATTTCAGGACAGGTTCTGTCTCACTTAAAACAAAATTAGTATCTCCAGATATTTTATTGTTTTTTTTTTTTTGTTTGCTTGTTGTTTGGATTTTGCTTGGCTTATTTGGCATAAATTAAATTTTCAAACAAAGTTACAGTTACAGCAGTCCAAACAAATTAATATTAAGAAGTTAAGGGTTAAGAGCCCAACTATAGCAAATACTTTTCTCCATGATGGTGACCTTCAAATTTTAGATAACGGATCCGTTACTCCGTCTGTCTTATGGGACGCTGCTAAAGCAGTAATGAGAGGAAAGATCATTGCACTTACATCTAGACTAAAAAAAACAAAGGGAACTTAAGCAAATGGAAGTTAAAAAAGGAAATAAAACGATTAGAATATCAACATAAAAATACCGGAAATAAAAATCTCTTAGAACACTTGAAGCAAAACAGACAAAAACTGGATGACCTGCTGACTTATAGGGCAGAGGGTGCTCTAAGATATACAAGCAGAAAATATTATGAATTTGGTAATAGGGCAAGTCGGCTGCTTTCTTTCCAGTTAAGTAAGGCCCAGTTTAGTAGGGATATCCCAAAAATTAAACATACATGTACGGGTATAACAACATCACAACCTAAAGAAATTGCAAATGCATTTAAAGATAATCATAAAAAAAATTATCTGAAAAAGATCAGTTTCGGTTAAATAAGGAAGAAAAAATTAAAACATTTTTGGATTCTATTAAACTAAATAGATTAACAGACGAAGGTTCTGGAGTAACGGTCACTGCTATTACAGAGGAGGAAATTAGGAAAAGATGGCTTTCCTGGAGAATTTTACCATTTCTTCATTAACAAGCTAACCCCAATTCTATGTCTAATGTAGAATTATGCATTAGAGAAAGAAGATCCACCAAAGTCATGGGCTGAGGCAGAAATAACAGTTATACACAAAGCAGGGAAAGATCCTACTCAGTGTTATAGACCTATAAGTTTACTATGCCAGGATTTAAAAATCTTTACTTCAATTTTAGCAGACAGAATCCAGACACATATTAGAAAATTAGTGAAGCCAGACCAGATAGGATTTGTTAGTGGACGCCATGGTACTGATAATGTTAAGAGAGAATTAAATATACAGATGATTGCAGAAAAGAGAAAGGTTCCCTCAATGTTACTTAGTTTAGACACAAATATTCCATCAAAATCCTAAATCGAGAGTCATGGGTCACTGTTCAGAGTTTGATGATTTGGGAAGGGGAACGAGACAATGAGATGCTATGTCTCTCCTGTTTTGTTCGCCCTAAGCATTGAACCACTGGCTGAAAGTATAAGATGCAACCAACATATACAAGGAATTGTAGATGAGAATGGAGACTGTCAAAAGATTGCTCTCTATGCTGACGATGTATTATTGTTTATTGAGAATCCAATTTCTTCAACGCCAGCTGTTTTAGATTGTCTAGAAATGTATGAATCCATCTCTGTATATAAAATCAACTCCACTAAATCAGAAGCACTTATGATTACTGGGGAATGTAGTCCGAAGTTGCTGGCATTTTGGCAAGGGGTAAAGATTGAGATACTGAAAATTATGCAGTTAGATCTACCTTTTACTCATCTGTTTTTCTTGCTTGAAGGGATACCTCAGGACGTATATAATAAAAACCAGAGATATTTACTACATATATTTTTACTAATTGCAAGAAAGACTATAACAATAAATTGGATGAAGCCACACCCTCCAACAATAGCACAGTGAATAGAAAAACCTGAATCAATATATAGAATGGAATATATGACTGCTCAAATTCAATTGAAATTGGATATTTTTAAACAAAGATGGGCACCTTTTACTATGTATCTGAACATGGCAACAGGACTTAGTATTTTCAGCTGTATCCTTTGAAATTTGAAAATGATGTCATGGCCAAAAGTTGAGAATGACACAAATATTAGTTTTCAAAAAGTTTGCTGCTAAACTGCTTTTAGATCTTTGTTTCAGTTGTTTCTATGATGTACTGAAATATAATTAGAAGCACTTCATACGTTTCAAAGGCTTTTATCGACAATTACATGACATTTATGCAAAGAGTCAGTATTTGCAGTGTTGGCCCTTCTTTTTCAGGACCTCTGCAATTCGACTGGGCATGCTCTCAATCAACTTCTGGGCCAAATCCTGACTGATAGCAACCCATTATTTCATAATCACTTCTAGGAGTTTGTCAGAATTAGTGGGTTTTTGTTTGTCCACCCGCCTCTTGAGGATTGACCACAAGTTCTCAATGGGATTAAGATCTGAGGAGTTTCCAGGCCATGGACCAAAAATTTCAATGTTTTGGTACCCAAGCCACTTAGATATCACTTTTGCCTTATGGCACGGTGGGTGCTCCATCATGCTGGAAAATGCATTGTTCCTCACCAAACTTGTTGGATTGTTGGAAGAAGTTGCTGTTGGAGGGTGTTTTGGTACCATTCTTTATTCATGGCTGTGTTTTTGGGCAAAATTGTGAGTGAGCCCACTCCCTTGGATGAGAAGCAACCCCACACATGAATGGTCTCAGGATGCTTTACTGCTGGCATGACACAGGACTGTTGGTAGCGCTCTCCTTTTCTTCTCCGGACAAGCCTTTTTCCAGATGCTCCAAACAATCGGAAAGGGGCTTCATTAGAGAATATGACTTTGCCCCAGTCCTCAGCAGTCCATTTGCCATACCTTTAGCAGAAGATCTATCTGTCCCTGGTGTTTTTTTTGGACAGAAGTGGCTTCTTTGATGACCTTCTTGACACCAAGCCATCTTCCAAAAGTCTTTGCCTCACTGTGCATGCACATGCGCTCACACCTGCCTGCTGCCATTTCTGAGCAAGCTCTGCACTGGTGGCACTCCGATCCCGCAGCTGAATCTTCTTTAGGAGACGTTTCTGGCGCTTGGCTGGACTTTCTTGGACACCCTGAAGCCTTCTTAACAAGAATTGAACCCCTTTCCTTAAAGTTGTTGATGATCCTATAAATTGTTGATTTAGGTGCAATCTTAGTAGCCACAATATCCTTGCTTGTGAAGCCATTTTTTGATGCAACGCAATGATAGCTGCACACGTTTCTTTGCAGGTCACCATGGTAAACAATGGAAAAACAATGACTTCAAGCATCACCCTCCTTTAAAAATGTCAAGTCTGCCATTCTAACCAAATCAGCCTGACATAGTGATCTCCAGCCTTGTGCTCATCAACATTCTCACCCGAGTTAACAAGACGATTACTGAAATGATCTCAGCAGGTCTTTAATGACACCAATTAAATGCAGTGGAAAGTTTTTTTTCAGGATTAATTAAATTTTCATGCCAAAGAAAGACTATGCAATTCATCTGATCACTCTTCATAACATTCTGGAGTATATGCAAATTGCTATTATAAAAACTTAAGCAGCAACATTTCCAATTTCCAATATTTATTTAATTCTCAAATCTTTTGGCCAAGACTGTATGAGTCTTTTTGCTGTGGTTTAAAGGGTTAAATGCTTGAGACATAAAAACAGTGTAAAATGTATTTTAACAGTAATATACTGTTAATATAAAAGTACAGGAGTAGACTGTAAGAACATAGTATGTGGCTGGCAAACCAAGCTGCCAATATTTTACTGTAAAACCAAGTCAAATTTCTTCTGTCCCTTTTGTGTTCTACATGCATGTGAGTTGCAAGAGGGGTTAAACTGAATGTTTAGAAAAAACAAAAATAAGTTATCGTTGATATCATATCATATAATATCATGTGTTATTCATGTAACAAATTAGAAATATTTCTTCATAAACTTAAACAGCAGTTGGCTAAATTGAGGTAGTCTATTCTGTAACTGGTTCATTCTGCTGTGGCGACCCCAGATTAATAAAGGGACTAAGCCGATATGAAAATGAATGAATGAATGAATATTCTGTAACTGAAATTAGTTTACTTGTGTTTTAATTCAGTGCATGTATTTTTACAGCAACAGACTTTAAAATAACAGTACATTACTGGCAACTGTAACTGCCAGTATTTTACTGTTAATTTTCAGGGCACATTTTTACAGTGAACAGAATTGACAGAAGTGGTGCTGTAAAAACACAGTATGTGACTGGCAACCCAGCTGCCAGTTTATTCTGTAAATTTACAATGAAAAGTTTTACAGTGTAGTGAACTATTGACATAAAGCAGCCACATTTGACCAGATGCTGGCTGAGAGCTTGATGACAAATGGAGGAGAAATATCTTTTGGGACATGGCCTAGAGGAGATTGAATGGTAAATTCTGCTTGCAGTAAGGCTGTGGTAAAACCCAAAGCCACAACATGAGGCACATGGCAGAAAATACTATGCTCCTACCTATTAGTCTGACATAAAAGCAAAAAATTATCATGAGGGCAGGAATCTCAAAATACAGCATGCATCAAATTTGCCAATGTACAGGGCTGTTTTATATATGATTATTTTACACCAGAAATCTTTAACTATGTACTTGGAGACCCATGCACTGAGCTGTAACTCCCAGTGCAAACAAACTAAAAAAAAAAAAAAAATCACACAGGGGGGAAGGGGGAGCAGGAACAAACATTAGCCAAATAATAAATTGTGGCCGAGCACAATGGAAACCACACCACACTGAAATAGGATATCCATATCTGCTTCTGAAAGAACCACATTGGAAGTCACATTTTCCTGCTTGTGGTAGAGTAATCATATATTACACTGAAACAAACAATTGGACTATGGAAGCCCAGGAGAAAGAAGGCTAAATAAATCCATGTGTATTGAACCAGGTGGCCACAAACACCTCAGCTGCTTCCTGCACGAACCTGCCTCTTGTGTTACAGGTTTTAGTGTGTCTGATTCTACATCAACATGGAGAAAATGTTGCAAAACCAGAGGAAGTAAATAGCCACAGGATGTGATGTTTTCCAATATGGGAGCTTTAAAATAAGACATCAGTATTTGATAGTTTGCATAAGATGAGTGGAGGTGTACAATCCCCCAAATCCTTTACAGCAAAAATGACTTTACAAATGGATACTTTGAATTCTCTTTTTATACATATTATAGATACCCATTATACAGTATATTTACTGGCCTCTTCACACCCACAAGTAGGATTTTAGTTACTACTTTTGGTTAAAACTTCCTTCTGTCTGCACGGACTCAGCTCTCCTGACATCTGTGTACTGTATGTTCTGTCACGTGTCTTACATCATACTTTGAGGATATCTATGCAGACTTACATTTAGGCAACTAAGCATTATATAAAGGTGGGGTATCATAACATTTTTCTACTGTTATAAACAGTTGGAAAATCATAAACCAAATTTTAAAAAAATAAATAAATTGTCTCCCCCAAACATGCGTGGAACTTCTCATGGTAAAATGCTCATATGCACACAATGGCCATCAACACGCTTCACTCAGGATAAGGAAGCCACTGGAGCTGCACAGGACTTGCTGTAGAATGGCTCAAAAGTAGTGTTTTTTTGTTTGTTTTTTGATCAGAATCAGAATGGGTTTTATTGCCAAGTGTGCTTACACACACAAGGAATTTGTTTTGGCTACAGAAGCTTCCAATGTACATAAAGTGACAAGTGACAACATGAAATAAATATGAAAAAGACAACAAACATTAAACAGAGATGCAATCAGTCAAAAAGCTCTGGATGATTAATTGTATGTACAGTTTTGTTATAAATATACAAGTTATAAGGTGCTGTGTACAACTGTGTGGAGAAAGTATTGCACTGTAAATTGTTATAAGGTGCTGTGTACGAGTGCGTATGAGAAAGTTTATTGCACAGTAGGGGAATATTTAACTGTTCATGAGGTAGATGGCCTGAGGAAAGAAACTTTTCCTGTGTCTGGCTGTTTTTTGTGCTTGGTGCTCTGTAACGCCGACCAGACGGTAACAGTTCAAACAGGAAGTGCACTGGGTGTGAGGGGTCCAGAGTGATTTTGTAAGCCCTTTTTCTCACTCTAGAAGAGTACAGTTCTTGAAGTGTAGGAAGGGTAGTGCCAGTGATTCGTTCAGCTGTCCGGACTATTCGCTGTAGTCTGCGGAGGTCGGTTTTGGCAGCTGAGCCGAACCAGACGGTGATTGAAGTGCAGAGGATGGATTGGATGACAGCTGAGTAGAACTGTACGAGCAGCTCCTGGGGCAGGTTGAACTTCTTCAGCTGACAGAGGAAGTACAGTCTCTGCTGTGCTTTCTTCACAATAGAGTCTATGTGAATATCCCACTTCAGATCCTGAGAGATGGTGGTGCCCAGGAACCTGAATGACTCTACTGCAGCCACAGTACTGTTCATGATGGTGAGTGGGGGGAGTGCAGGGCGGGTTCTCCACTATCATCTCGCACCATAAAGCCAGCCGCTCCACCTCATGTCTGTATGCAGACTCGTCACCGTTCCGGATGAGGCTGATAACAGTAGTGTCATCCGCAAACTTCAGGAGCTTGATGGAGGGGTCTTTTGCAGTGCAGTCGTTGGTGTATAGGGAGAAGAGTAGTGGGGAGAGGACACATCCCTGGGGGGCACCGGTGCTGATGGTGCAGCTGTCGGATGTGATTTTGCCCATTCTGACTAGCTGTTGTCTATCTGTCAGAAAGCTGGTGATCCATTGACAGACAGAGCTAGTAACAGAGAGCTGGGTCAGTTTGTACTCGAGCAATGATGGGACAATGGTGTTGAAGGCAGAACTGAAGTCCACAAACAGAATCCTTGCGTAGTTCCCTGGTTTGTCTAGATGTTGTAGGGTATAATGCAGTCCCATGTTAACTGCATCATACACAGACCGGTTTGCTCTATAAGCAAACTGCAGAGGGTCCAGCAGAGATCCAGTGATGTCCTTCAGATTTGCTAGCACCAGTCTTTCAAATGACTTCATGGCCACAGATGTTAAGGCCACAGGTCTGTAGTCATTGAGTCCTGTGATCTTTAGTTTCTTCGGGATTGGGATGATCGTGGAATGCTTAAAGCAGGCTGGAACAGTGCACTGTTCCAGTGATCTGTGTAAGATCTGTGAGAAAATGAAGGCCAGCTGGTCAGCGCAGGTTCTCAGACAAGCTGGTGAGACACCGTCTGGGCCTGGTGCTTTCATTCTCTTCTGTTTCCTGAAGATCTGACGCATGTTATCCTCACTGATCTGAAGTGCAGGGGGGGAGAGGGGAATGGCTGGAGGTGTTGATGGCTGTGTAGAGAGATGGTCATGGCGGGTGTGAGGTGTCTGGTCGGCTGTCTCAAATCTACAATAGAACATATTCAGCTCGTTTGCAAGATCTTTATTGCCGTCAATGCTGGGGGTGGTGTCTTGTAGTTAGTGATGTCCTTCAGGCCTTTCCACACTGATGCAGGGTCGTTGGCAGAAAACTGGTTTTCCAGCTTTTTGGCATAGCTCTTCTTAGCCACACCAATCTCCTTTGTCAGTGTGTTCCTGGCCTGATTGTACAGTACCCTGTCCCCACTCCTGTAGGCATCCTCTTTGGCCTGATGGAGCTGTCTAAGTTTTGGTGTGAACCATGGTTTATCATTGTTAAATGATAAATAAGTCCTGGTAGGGATGCATAACTCCTCACAGAAACTGATGTATGATGTTACAGTCTCTGTGAGCTCGTCCAGGTCGGTGGCAGCAGCTTCAAATACACTCCAGTCAGTGCATTCAAAACAGGCTTGCAGGTCCTGCTCTGTTTCATTGGTCCACCTCTTAACAGTCCTTAGTACTGGCTTAGCAGTTTTAAGTTTTTGCCTGTAAGTTGGTAGAAGATGAACCAAGCAGTGGTCGGAGAATCCTAGAGCTGCTCTGGCGACCGAGCGATATGCATCCTTTATTGTTGTGTAACAATGGTCCAAAATATTATTGTCTCTGGTGGGGCATGTAATATGCTGTTTGAATTTAGGCAGCTCATGTGTGAGTTTAGCCTAATTAAAGTCACCGAGAATGATAAAAACAGAGTCCGGGTGTTGTTGTTCTGTGTCTGTAATCAGATCAGCCAGCTGTTGCAGTGCAGTACTTACGTGTGCTTGTGGTGGAATATAAACACCGATAAAAATGCACGAGGAAAACTCCCGCGGCGAGTAGAATGGCTTACAGTTAATGAAAAGCACTTCCACATCAGGACAGCACATCTTCTTTAACACAGTTACATCCGTACACCACCTTCTGTTGATGTAACAGCATATTCCGCCGCCGCGTGTTTTGCCCGTTGACGCCGTATCGCGATCTGCTCTGAACAGCAGCAGAGTTGGTAAAGTCCTTGTTATTGCGTGTGAGCAGAAGTAGTTTGTCCGTTTTGTTAGGAAGAGAGCGGACATTCGCCAGATGGATGCTAGGCAGCGGCGTTCTAAAGCCGCGTTGTCTGAGCCTGACGAGCGCGCCGGCTCGCTTCCCACGCCTGCGCGTCTTGCAGCATTTCCACAGTGCCGCTACTCCGCCAACAACAATGTTTTGCAAAACGCCAGAAAAATCAATTGGTGGTTAAATGGTGTGCACTGCCGAATGTTCAGCAGTTCGTCCCTGGTGTAACTGATCGCATATGACAAACATAAAATAGGACAAACTAAAAAAAACATTAGGAAAGCTGGAGAGCTCCACGCCGAGGCAGCCATCCGCGGCGCCATCTTATGACGTAATCATAAGATGAGATGTTGTAAAAGGTGACCTTGTTTAGCCACAGTTAATTTAAGTCTTTTAAACATAAGTTTTAACAATTGCAGCTTACCCCCTGCATGAGTTTTTTTAATGAGACCATTATTTAGAATGCATAATTTTTATATTTCCATGGCAATGATTCTGGTTAATCATGAAACAAGATTAGAGCTGCTGGATTTATAAAGAAATATTTATAAAATGAAAGTTTCCTCTTAATCAGTGTGTATCTGTTGTGAATTACACACAATTAATGATGTGTTAAACGAATATCATTGCCATCTCTATAGATATCAGCATGCAACTTACAATTCACAAATGTAAGCAGTAGCTATTGAGTCAGTAGATCAGCCCACAGCACATCTCCATGCACTCTGTTGTGTGTCCATATTGCACTAAAATGCGGCACTGCACTTTCTCTGGTCTGCAACAACAGATCCCCCATGTATATAGTTGACTGGATGAATGATTCTTAACTTAATAAAAATCTAAACAGACATACACAGAGATTCCTTCCATTATTAGAGATGAGAATATGTTCAGCCCCCAGCTTCTAAAACTTCATATATTCAATGCTGATTCCTAACAAAGCTTCAAAGCTCACAAAATGTATTTGGACCAGCCCTAGAAAATAGATGACAACTAATTTGGCCATTGGATGCTACTCATTGATCTGCAAGCAGCACTGCTTACAAGTTCATCTCAGAAAATAATCTAATGAAATGAAATACATGTTGGTTCTCCTGTGCATTATAATTATTCAAAACTTTAGCTATATGTTTATTATAAACCTTATAACACATATACCACATTTTAAGACATCGTAAGTGGCCTCTTAATTTGAACTCTATTCAAAGAAGGCTTTTGGCAATGCACAGGAAAACGGATGAACTGAAATGTATTCCACTCAAAATAACAGCATTTGTGTTTTGGTGTCCTGATGTCCAACAGAGAGAACATCCTCTCCCATTCATTCACTCTCACCTCTAAGGGAGAGTGCCATTTCAATCTTTAAAGTTGACCACAACCTAAACTAGAAATGGCATTTGTTATTGCAGACAAACAGACTTTTAAATGTGCGGTCCAAAGAAACAATATAGGGGAAAAGTGCATGACCCAAGTGTGACTCTTGATGGATGCAGAGCTGCCGGGGAGGCAAACAGTGTCCATGTGACAACAAATGATGCCATTGTGGCACATAGCAAAGGCCAAGGGGAAGCTTTTCTACACAAGTAAAAGCTTGTTTTTCTAAACCTGTGGCAGGAAATAAAGGAGAGGGATTGTGAAAATGCTGGGAGAAGCATCACCGTTGCATTTTAAAGTCAAAATAATGCAATTATGGGGTACAATATGGAGATTATATAATTATCATAACTTAACAATATAACTTTGCTGACAAACCTAAATGTTGCTTGCTTCTACAAACTATACAGAATATCTCAGTGATTTCATTCATTTAAACATGATGGGAAAAATGCAAGGAAATGTCTTTTTTTTATTATAAAAACAAAATATTAAATAATAATAATCATAACAACAACAACAACAACAACAAAAAGGTGTTTTTTTTTTTGCAGAGTAACTCATTTATATTTATTTCTTCAACAGAAACTTTTATCCAACGTGAGAATGTATTTAAGTTTGTGTATTCACATTTAATCAGATGTCCAATTTGTGCTGAAACTGTGTTTTAGCACATTTTTTGGTCATTATTCTTTTGACCAAACATTATTCCTAGCATTACTCATCAAGTTTTTTTTTTTTTTTGAGTATTAACAGCGAAAAACAAATCTCCTCTTTGCTTACACCGGATCCTTGGTACAAAAAGAAAGGACTGATCTGATTACCTTAATGACCTACTGGGACTGTATACATGCAGGAGATCTGATAAATAAGGAGGTGCCAGACCATTTAAGGATTTATAAACAAAAACGAATAACTTAAAACCACTCTGAGACCTTCTGTCTACCATTATCAGTCTCATTCAATTTATTTTTTCTGAAAATCTTGATAACACCATTGTGGAGTTGTTCTTTTATTATTTCAGCAAATAGGATTGTGAAAAAAAAATGGTGTACTCTTCCATTCACTGCGCTCTAAGTTTACACAACTCTGATGACGTCTGCTACTGAGATAACCGGTAATGTGAAAAGGGTCCATGGATATATTATACACAAACTGTTTAGAGTGTGAATGAGGCAAACTGTTTGCAACATTTTGTAAAATGTCAATCACTTAATTAAAACAGCTAGCAATGTTAACACTTGGCTAAAGAGATTGTTTCAAATGCAAGAGGCGATTCCATGGCTGAAAATTTAAAGGTCAAGTGTTTTTTAGTTATGAAGTCATTGCTAAAACCCTGAGAAACCAAGGAAAGTCAAAGAAGGAATGCAAACAATGAGAAAAGCAAACACTGGTTAAGGCCAAGTTCATGACATACCATAGTTCTCAACATTTGATCATTACAAATCATAAATCCACACAGGGCAAAAATGCTACCTTAATATTTGGAAAGCAGATAAGCAATCATATTTTGCTTTCATGTGGCAGTGTGCAGACATTTTTGCACAACTGTCGGGAATACTTTATTTTAATTAGCCAACAGAATTCTGTAGCAAAATATATTCTACCACATAATTTTGTTGTTGACTAACCACAATAAAGTGTCAATTTTAAACAAAGCAAAGTACAGGTGCTCACAAGTTAGTTAAATAAAATAAAACAAAAAACAGAAATAAGTTCATCCAATAAACAAATAATACAAATTAAAGTTAAAGTTAGTGATTATGGAAGGGAGTTAATTTAGTCTCTTTTTTTTTACCTTAACATCTTTTAAATTAATAGACAGGGAATACTACACAGACAGAAGCTGTTTAATGGATAAGAGTGGGTGGCCACAATTACATGTGAAGAGAAGCTTCCTTCTCTACCTGCCAACGCAAAGTCCAGAGTTCATCTCTCTCTGTGCTAAAAGCCATTGCTGATAACCAATAACCTGTATGACACACTCCTTTTAATGTTCATGTGAATGTTAAAGCCATTTTTCAACACTTGTTATACAATATAACCTGTAAGCATGTGTGGGATGAAAAACCAGATGAACACAAGGCATTCACTTATAAAACTGTTGATTGTGAGGAAAATGTTTCTGAATTAAACAAGGTTTTCTGTTCTTACTAATGCAAGCTTTGAGTTTATGAGATCTTGGTTAAAAGCCAAGGCAGATATGAAATCACCTGTTGTATACAGCATACATCTTTTACTACTGATTTACTGGGAGATCAATACTGTCATGGTCTGACATCATCACTGACATGACTGATACAAACCTGAAACAAAACAGTGTAAACCCAAGCAATATCAATTCCACAGTGTACTTAGAAAATAATGTTGTAAAGAGATTCTGGGAAAACACACTTCAGTGGCTCTGTAAATAGCAGTGGTAGTGGAACATTTCCTTATTTCTAACATTTTTATTACTGAACTAGATTTCTTTGGCACTGTTACTGATACTATTAAATACTTTTGACTACTTTGATTGCTATCTCTGTACAGCTGTTTTTATAAAATCTGTATTGTATAAAGCAGTATAGAAACAAAGGTGACTTGTCATCTGTACGTAAGCAGCTGAAGAGAAAAACGTATTACATAGAGTAATATTTTACATGCATTGTCATATAGTTTCTCTGACAATGTAACTATATAATTTGTGCAAATTATCATAAAGCATTATTATTAAATAATAAATGTAATTTTATGGTCCGAAAAGCAGATAACAACCCTTGTCCACCTGCAGCTTAAAAGTCCAAATTAACATCAGGATTCATGAGTCTTATGAAGCAGAATCATTCTTTTTTTAATTACCATTAATTATTATTATCTTTTTCTTCAATATATCTTGTTTTTACATTTACAACAACAAAAACATTCGTATTAAGGGCACCTTTTTGGTTTGATTTAGTTTTATATGCTTCATTCTTCAATAACATACTCTATGCAACAGAATATTTTGATTATTAGGATCAGACTGAAATAAATCAAGGGTGCTGGAAATAAAATTCAATTACTTATGCCATAAACTGGGATAGTTGCGAAGGATTTACAGAATTATAGGTGGTACACAGAGCTAAACAAAAAAGGCTTGAACTTTTTTTGAAAAATTTTAAACTCTCATAACTTATTCCTGATTCATCATTATACAAGCCCAGATTTAGCAAGTTTGTGCCAATTTAAAGTTTAGGCAAAGGTGTGATGAGAGAAGCAGACATCTGGTTCACACCATGGCTAAAACCTGCCTCCTGCTTCCCAAATGTGTGTGGCAGTGAGAGAATAAGTCAAATAAAGAAAAGTTTCCTGTACAAAAAGCACTATCCAAATCCACAGTCCTGTAAGGCATGGGGACAGGGTGATAATGATCTACATTAAATCTGAGATAAAATTATTACAATACAGATATGTTGGAATTGTCCTGTAATTTGGTAAAGATAGTTAAGCAAAGAGGAAGAGACACACCCTATACTGCAGTAGTAAAAGCTAATGTTAGAGTACATGTAATCAACACAACATAAAAATACTCAAATTATATATTAAGCTGGACCATCCTAAAAGTAGGAGTAAGGTGCCTGAATAAGATCAACCTGAATACCCATTTTCAATCTCAATGAAAGTCACGCTAACTTGACCAAAAGGCACAACCTAAATATGATTCATTCTCAAACAAACAAGAATAGCCACAATCTTTCTATTGTTTTTAAACCAATTTTACAAGCATCATTTAGTCAGAAATACACAAAAATATTTTTATATTTACAAGCAATATATACATTTCCCCCACAAGTTCCAAACATGTACTAAGCAGCATATCATAGGGAAAAAATGCCTTTTGCTGATTATCCACTCATGAAAACTTTTTTCTTTTTTTCTACATGGTTATGGAGTTAGCATTTAGACAGACATTTGTGAAAAGATGTCACGTTATTAACATGAACCTAACAGCTAACAGTAAGTCTAAATACAACAAGGTTTTGTGATTACACTAATGGCTAATGGATAAAACATCCATAAGGGAAAATTTGCCCCGATATAAAATCACCAGGTGTTTTTTTTTTTAGCTTAATTGTGTCAAACTAAATAACATGTACCCAAACACGAGCCAAGAGAAATGTCCACAGATCTGCGAAAAAAAGTATAACCTGAGACACAAAATTAAAGAGATTCAAATAATTTCATACAGGTCCTGCTTAGTGTCTCAATGTACTGGTCTGTGTGCTGTTGCTTTCATAAGGATCACTTAAAACACTACAATTTGTGCAGTACAGCATAATTGTAGAATTTAATAAAGCAATAAAGTTGTGTCAATCTCTTTGTTTGCTGGACAAAAACATGTCTAAAGAAATGTCTACCCATCAATTCATCAATTTTTCAAACCCTAAGGTTAAGTCATGCATTGTGTATTTAAGATATTAAAAAAAAATCCCATTCAAGCTTCTATTTAGTAGGCTTGGCTGTACAATCAGCAGGGTGCAGTCTCTCTGCAAACAATGCCCTGGTGCTGCTCAATAGTCCTGAGAGGTCTCATTACATACAATGTAAAATAATCCCACCCCTGAGACTCAGGAGCTCAATCAGGACATGACAAAGCGACCAAAGCCCCCATCTGTAGCACTATTTTCACACCATCCAATACCCCATCTTCCAGAACTGAAATGAGGATAACCAGCTGCCACACAGTTGCCACTCCTGTCATGAAAAGTCATAAAAAACATTCAAAGCCACACATGGAGGCTCATTGGCTTATAGGGCATTTAATGTTAGTGTTTAATGTGATGAATTATGGCACTCATGTGATGAGTTTCTAGAGCCGACATGATGAAATGAAAGCGACATCACATACAGGCCATTGTGATATTCAGACTTCCCTACATAATTTGTTTGGTGCAAACTTTAAGATTTTTGATGGGTTTTAATGTAAATTATTGCATGTTTCATGTAAATGTTATCATCTGCAATATGTCTATTAGACATCTCTTTTTGGATGTTGTCTTTATGATGTTTAGAATTTTACTAAAGATGTTCATCAGATTTTTTGTACAGAACAGAGGTTTTCCATACCAAATGCTCTTAAAAAAAATGGGTCATAGCTGAACTGAACTATTTTCATTACATAATACATTTAGTTGGACTGAATTTACAATGACTGTACTGAAATTGAATATAGGGCTGCACGGTGGCGCAGTGAGTAGCACGATCGCCTCACAGCAAGAAGGTCGCTGGTTCGAGCCTCGGCTGGGTCGGTTGGCATTTCTGTGTGGAGTTTGCATGTTCTCCCCGTGTTTGCGTGGGTTTCCTCCGGGTGCTCCGGTTTCCCCCACAAGTCCAAAGACATGCGGTATAGGTGAATTGGGTAGGCTAAATTGTCCGTAGTGTATGTGTGAATGATTCCCAGAGATGGGTTGCAGCTGGAAGGGCATTCGCTGTGTAAAACATATGCTGGATAAGTTGGCGGTTCATTCCGCTGTGGCGACCCCAGATTAATAAAGGGACTAAGCCGAAAAAAAATGAATGAATGAATGAATTTGAATATTTATTATTTAATGGAGTCTGAATAGTGATTATTTTACCATTCATTACAGTAAAACCGCTTTGAAAAAAATCTTTATTGCATTAAGTGCAGTGTAAATAAAAGTAACTGGACACATTTTGAGAGAAAATTTCAGCAAATATCAACTAGACTTTTTTTTGTTAACAGTCTAAATACTGGAACAGAGAACATAAATATGACTGTAATGGCCACATATTGTGCTCCTCTCTAATTAAACAAAATTAGCCTAATAAGTTGGAACACAGCTGCATACTTTCACTGCATAATCAGCGTGATGAGCCAATCGGGTAGCAGATGCAAGCAGGTCTGCAAGACACAGAAGACATCAGAAGATAAAAGGACACCACCTAGTCAGTTAAGTGTTAAGACAGTGTTTCTAATGGCAACAGTTTATAATGAGTGATATTGTCTGTTTACTACAGACTTATTGTAGTCTTCAAACTCGAACTGAAACATTGAGTTGTATACAAACAACAAATAGTATGATCAAAAACTCATACTACATTTACACATGCATCATTCTTTTTGTTTTACATCATCTCATTATAAACCATTTGATGTGTGCTCCAGAGAATATGTTCAGACCTGAACTATGAACAGCACTGTTAACAACAAATTTTAAAAAGCTCAATGTGATGAACACACGGGTCTACAATCTTGCATGAATCAGACAGATCATTAGGGGCAGTTTACCTCATAAATTCTGACAATTCTGAGCCAATCTCACTCGCACTCTGAATCAACTGATGTGTTATTACCACACACACACACACACACACAGCAAGCCAAAGAAAGCAGAGCAGTGTTAAATGCTGTTGTTTGGGAAGGAGAAGTGAAACCAGGGATCTTGAACCATTTGCAATTGCCAGAATGAAGTGATTCTCACCAACTCGGAGTCATAAAATAAAACAGCCACAACACCAAAGATCAAGCTCACATTCCAGCAGTCAGAAAAGATCCAATGCAGAGCATTTCCAAACATCCCATAGTTTACACACAATTTACACACAATTTATTTCCAAATGCACGTACTGGTTCTGAACTATACAATTCTTCACTTCCACTTGTTTATTTTAACAATAATACATTTAAACTTACATTTATGCATTATCACAATTACAGTGTGAAAACAATCTAATAATAATAATAATAATAATAATATATAATTTTCAATAACATATCATCAAATCAGAAAAAGTTGTGACAGTATGAAAAATGAAAAGAATCTGAAGATCAAGGTAAACTACACTAAATTTGTGTTTCGGGATGAATCCAAGTACAAGCACAACCTGTGCTCCAGACCAAAGAAGAAAAGGATCATCCAGACTGTTACTAGAAACAATTACAAAAGCCAGGGTCTGTCATGGTATGGGGCTGTGTGTGTCTGTGCCCTTGGCATGCATTATTTATAT
>CAIGQW010053877.1:595776-626136 GCA_903798125.1 Danio choprae | reverse complement strand
TATAGGAAATACTGTGAAAACTTCCTGGGTCTGTTAAGTTTGACTTGTTTATAAAAGAATACAAAATTCACAGAGGGCTAATAATTTTGACTTAAACTGTATTTAGGCTAGACACTTACATTTTGCAAGTCAGAATCAATGCATGTAAGTTTTCTGGGTTATATTTTGACCTTGCACATTTTTTCTACCAGATGTCCAACCCTGAGAGGAATATAGACAATTCCTTTGAGGTTGGAGATGGCCTGTCAGACCTTGCAGCATTGGGAAAACAGTTTTGCCAGTGGTTCTTTTGCCTTCTGAACTCTCAGAACCCCAGTCAAGGACATCCTGCGCAGGACTGGGGACCTCAACATTTCTGGGAGAATGTGAGACTTCGGCTTCTCTTGTGCACTGGAGAGCAGCGTGTTGATGAGTTCATTGGGGCAGAGCTTGTCAGCAAGCGGCTTCAAGCACTTGCAGGAGAAGAACGTCTGTTGTTCTGTCCAAACTTGGAAGGTCATGGGTTAAAGTGTATGTCCTCCCCTCATGGACTAGTATTAGTGGTCGTAGCAGGGACTATCCACCGTGACAATACCTGCCTTGGGATTTTTGAGCAAGTGTTTGGGCTCATTCGCTCACCAATGGACAATAACTTCTGGAAAATAAAGCTAGTAAATGTAAAATTTGAAGCACAAAGTGCTATTACAGACATACAGTTACCAGTTGTCACATATGATTTGAAAGAGTTGCTGAGTCTTTGCAATTGAGAGTCAGAAATCCATACAAGGTCAGTTAAGAAAGGTATGATTTTCAGAAATCAAGGATGATGTACTGTTCTGTGAAAATGGCTTTATTGTGGGATATATATTTGCCTATAAAGCTCTTATCTAGTTATAAATATATTTAGGATACATTTAGTTAGGATCTTAGAATCTTACATTTTTGGTTGACCTAAACGTTTTCAATCAGTTTGACATCTAGCAATTCTCAACTTAATTAACAGGAAGTTTTCTTTATTTTTCAGAAATATTTTTAAAATATATATTTTTTAAATGTTTATTTCTATGGACTGACAAATTTAAAGTTAAATTCATCAGGAGATTTTCTGGAAATTGACATTTTATTTTTGGCCAAACAAAAGATTGTATGTTTACTTAATAGCGGGCACTAAAAGAATTTAACTTTAATAATTTTAGATTGTATGTGAAATATGCAAGATTGCCATTTTATTTTATTCAGATTTAGCTTAAATATATTGAGATCTTTATTAGTTTTTTATTACATATGGTTGATGTACCTCCAAATTATTTGAACATAACAGTTTCAGAGATGAGTGGTGTTTAATTCTCACAATAAGGCCTCATGATCATCAGCTCTGTAGCTTTATTGCAGAAGGAGTGTTTTATACTTTTCGATCCTTATGGGAATAAAGCACCATTTGTGGTCTTTGAGAGGTGACAAGCAAGTTCTTTGACTCATCAGGCCCTAATTGGGCAGTTCTCTGGAAGAATATGTAAGTAATTATGAGCTGGGCTGGGAGGGGTGTTTAGTACCACAGCAATGTGTGGTTTTAGTGGGGAATGTTATATATGGGAAATTATTCTTGGCGTTTGCTTCAAAGCTTGACGCTTCGGTAATATTTTTACTTGAGCTGTTTTTTAATGCCACAGAGTGCCATAGTTGTGGCAAAAGAGGCCACCACAATCATTGATCTTTTTCCTGTTCACCTCTCCGAAAGAAAAATAACAAGCTCTCCGCCTTATGTCTTTATAGCCTTTTTCTTTTTAATAAGTGGTTTGGCCGAACTCACAGTTATGACTTGCAGGTTAAAAAATACAGTTCACTGGCGTCTGCGGATCATTGTCTTTAATGTAGAAGTGTGTTTCTCATAAAGGACATGTTAACATCTTGATATTAAATCTCTAAATGTTTTGTAGTAGTAACCGATATACTTTTTAATTGGCAAGTCAATTGTTTCTTTTGATTGATACTTTTAAATTATTGCTTTTAAGCATAAAAAATAGCACATAAAAGTTAAAAGTTTTCTCTTGTTTGTAGCATTTACAAGTAAAATCAGACTGGATGGCTATCATTAAAACACTTGTCTAGAAATTAATTCATTCATTCACGCGAGTCTGTTTCATAGTGTTGACCTGTTGTTGTTTTTTTTTGACCTGTTGTTTACAAATTACAATGTAACTTAAATTATAAGGTGAATAGAAAACAACCAGTTAAACTTAAACAATTAGCTCTGTTAATTTACCATTGCACACTATATAAATTTTTTACAGTAGTTGGACTATTTTGTCACAAAAGCAATGAAATGTCCACATGGGGGCACAGTTGCACCATCATTTGTGTTCAATTCAAGAGGCAAAGCAATCATTTAAAGAAATCAATTTGCTTTATGCAACCCCAATGTTTTATAGTGCTGTTCTTGTATCAAAGTGCAAAATTTAAATTTTATTACTCATTGTTTGCTAGTAAATCAATCACATTCTGAGTGTATTGTGAATTCCTAAATGATTACCTTTGGACGCTATGGTAAAGTATATTCAAAAGGACCAATATTCATTGATGTGGTTGACGGTGTCCTTAGTAAAATAAATAAATTAATTGAATAAATAAATAAACTTCTTGAACAAAGAAATACATCTACTAAACCTTTGACAGCCCAGACAAATCAATTGCTTAATTAAATGAGTTAAGTCTGAGAGAGCTTCATCCATAAGAATTTGAACTGCAAGGCAAACAGGCAGCTTGCTGTAGTGCATCAGTGTATTGTGTTGTGTTTATACATGTGGGTAAGGGCAAAACCTGAAGAAATGATCAACATTTATCTTCTGACCTCTGCTCACCCTATAACATCTGAGCACAGTCGTACATTATTCTTTGGAATGCTGCCCTCTGCAGCAACTGTGATCAAAACAAACTCTCTCCTATAAAGTACAGGCTGATTTATTAGAATGTGAATGAGTTTTTTTGCTTTGGTCATATTTTTTAATTGAGTTTTCTGTAGTTTAAAAGTGATTACTACAATTATGGATTTCCAAGCATTTAAAAAAAAAAATAGTTCTTCTCATTGGTGATTAGTGATTAGTTTACTCTAGGGCACTTTCTACAAATAGGGTCAAATTTATGGCCTAAAACTATGAGAAATTTAAATTAAATAGATTTCATTTACATGTATTGCATTACATTACAGTTGATCTTCTTTAAACCTAATCCAGAATGTAACGAAGATTTCATGAATTTTGGATTTTATTTTCTAGCAATAAAATAAAATGTAACATTGCGGTTGTTAGTAAACTACATCAAAATATCCACAAAGCATTAAAACAGTGATTAGTGAGCATGTTCTGTAGGGAACTTTCTACAAATATGGTAATATATGAATTTTGAAACCTGAAAAGTGGTCCAAGAGGAGGCAAAATTAAATGTCTTTAATGTGTCTATTACCTTACATTACATTTGATCTCCAATTAATGAAATATCAATTTTAATTTAGATTTTTAGATTCTGTTTTTCCTACATTTTTAAATAAATATAAATGATTGGAACAGGGTCCTTACGAGGAGTAAGTTTGTTTTTAGTTATTTAACATTTATTACATGCGATCATAAATAAATTGTAACATTCTATTGCTAAACTATTCAATTTACAAAAAGTAAAATAAATAAATAATAAATATATTTGAAAATGAAATAAAGCAAGTTAGCCATTTTTAAGCAAAATATGTATTTCATAAACAATGAATCAGTGCAATGCCGTTCATCAAAGAATAAAAGGTCTGTCGGATGTCCTTTTTAAGGAAATTCACAAAGTAGCTCCTTACAGTTCTGAAATATGAGGGCGAGATGCTAGCAGTTGGTGTTAAAGAGGCTTGAGAGTGTGGCTGCTGATGGGAAAATGATCATGTTATCTGGGAATGCCAGCAGACTGTCAGGTTGGCTTTGGCTGGCTGTCTGTGCTGCTGTCCTCTAGCTCTTCCAGGACATCTGCTGCATGCTGAGGCAATGCTGCATCTTAATACTGATCTCCGGCCTGCTGGTAGCCTGTTTATATTAATTGCCCTTGCCTCCTTCGCTGTTTGCAACTGATTACTCTCATTAATTTCAATTCCCCATGAATCACCCCCCTCCTCCCCCCCACCCATGCTCGCAACATATTTTTTTCTCTCTCTCTCCCTCTCTCTCTCTCTCTTTCTCTCTCTCTCTCTCTCTCTCTCTCTCTCTCTCTCTCTCTCTCTCTCTCTCTCTTTCTCTTTCTCTCTCTCTCACCGAGTTTGGCACCCCTGATCTAAAGCATTTGATAACTTTATATTTAATCACCATTTTTAAAATCAAAACGTGTATCTATCTATGTTAGTTAATGCACTGTGAACTAACCTAACTAAGAATAGTATCGTGTGCTGTAAAATTTTGATGTTAAAAAAGTTTTTACTGCATTAGTTCAAAAGAACAGCATCTTTTATTTCCTCTTTTTTGTGCATTGTTGCTTAAATAATAAAATAAAGATTTATGAGCATTTCGTTTTTATTTGTTGGTCTAAAACACGAAAACTTTATTTATATATATATTTTGACTCTCATTCACCTCCAGGGTTAAATAAAGCTGTAAGATGTTGGATTCATATTTATGCAGTATTAACTATGGTGATTTTAGACATGATTAAGGAGGTCAGGTTTTATTGTTTACTCACCGCCAAGGTGGTCATCAAGTCAGAGCTCAAAAAACATTCTTTAATTCCATGTTTTATTTCTCACTCATTGTTTTTCTCACAGCTTTTACATGGCCCAGCTGTGTTGGTCTCCTGCTTTGTGTTTGTCACCTCAGTCCATGGCCATTCTGGGAAAGTAAGTGTGAAGGAATGATTTATTTTACAGCAGTATTGTTACTGGCCTCATGAGGGTGACACTTCGAGGGTCAGTGCTTTTTTGGCAGAGAAAAACACTCCCACCCACTGAAGCTCCACATCTGATCAAAGACCTAATCCAATTAGAGCAGAGTATTTTTACAGAGGAACTATAATTGCAAAAGTTAATTTGCCAACTGTGGTCTGTTGTACTGCAGCCCCTCTTTGCTCAGGAAAAAAAGAGGAAATTTTGCTATGATATCCTTTCGTAGTTTATTTACCCATGGACATCTGTAATTGCAGAAGAAAGTATCCATGAAGTTTTTAGAAACATATTTTTAGGAAGTCACCTGAGCCATAAGTGTGACCAATAAATCTAGAGTCACATGAAAATAAAACTGTTTGGCTACCAGCAGCAGAGAATATATATCGTGCATCCATTACTGTTTAAATGTTTACTGTTCTGCTAACCAACATTTATTTGATCAATACATATTATTTTATGATTAATTATTATATAATTTGCTTATTACTTTATAAACTCGTATTAAATTAACACTGGTCATTTTTGTTGAAGTCAAACTGTCAGTTTAGTTTGTTCATTAGAACAAGGTCATTATTCAGTTCATTTCAAACTGAAGTGCTGCTTTTTTTGTGCTGCAGAGATGTAATATGATCAAATTGAATGTTTGATTAGTTAGCGAAGCATGGTCTGCAGCCTTTGATCATTTGAAAGGAATGCAGAGGAAAGTTACGAACACCAAACTCAGTTTGTTTAGCTCCAGCTGTAAGGTGCGTGTCTCAGCTTGGCCCAATAGTTTTGTTGCTGACATTTAGGAATGTCTTCATTCATCCTCATCTAGCTAGGCCCTTGGGCATCCCTTTTTTTATTTCCCATGGTGCTCCTGTAAACCAAATTCTCAAGCCCAGAAAAGCACAGGAGAGAACTGCATCTGTCAATACATCATCATGAGAGCCAGTTGGCAGCACGCACAGCAGAGATCAGCAAGTGAGTGTCAGCATGTTTGTTTGTTTTTTTACCTCCTGATTCAGTCTAAGGTTCAGCCAAAACTCTTAATATTGTTATGCCACAGATCTTTCTTAAAAGTGAAACCAAACACTTAAACAACGTCAAGGAATTGGCATACATTACCATACATTAATCATCTGCCAAAAATGTGAAAACTAAAATAAAACAATTCAAACGAACAAAAATGACAAAAGCACATATAATTGCTCTAATTAAAACTGAAAATCTAAATACATAAATACATGACTTTATAATAATTGAATATAATATTTAAATAACATATGTTATAGAACAATATAGGTAAGGTATACATATTTTTTTACTAAAAGTAATTTTTATGTTTTATTAATAATAACAACAAAAACAACAACAGAATTTAGAAGTAAAATGTGGTCAAACTGCATTGTCTATAGTGAGCTGCAACCAGTTTTGCTGTTATCACTTTAGCTCTCTTTTCTCCCCCTGCCACCTGTCATCTTGCTTCACTTTAGAGAAAAGGCCTGCCTGCTCAGGAAATAAAGATCTGATAAAATGAAAAGACCATTACTTCTAAATTACAGGAAATTGCAACTTAGCTACTATACTACTGAATTACACTGTGCTTAAGAGGGAAGAAGAAACACATGTTGCCAGACTTAATGTGTGGCAATGTAATTTTAATGGCAAAAAAGAAGTAAATTTAAGCTTTGTATAGTCAATGATTAAAGTACAAGACAATTAAGGAAAATTATGTATTGCTTTATCCTAATTAAGAAAATATTTTCAAGGTTTACACAGTGACTCATCCATTAGCATTTTTTCACTATGTTTCAAAATTGTTATGAGTCCTCACTCTTTTAATGCCACATGCAGTCTGAAAGATTAGGACTAAATGGTAACACTGCAAAATGTTTATCATTTAACAAACTTTATGATAGCAGTTAATACTGACCTTGGATGTTAGTATGAGTGTATTTGAAAGACGAAGGCACTGTATTCATATGTGAGGGTTGTGAATGAGGGCGGATTACACTAAAATAGCTGTCATGTAAATTATCTCTTTCCATTTATGAAGACAATTTAGCTTCATTTCTAATCTTTCTCTTTGCTGTAATATTATTTCAATTGTATAGTATTTTTGTTACAATTGTCTGAAATGTTTTCTATCACACTCAGTCATCGACTAATGTACCCTCTCGGAAATAAATGTACAAAACTTTGAAAAGGTACCGCCTCAGTGACAGCTTTGTACCTTTTTTTCTGAGTGTAAGGTTTCTAGGTGTTCAAGCAACATTACGGTCAAATCCAGACAGAGTTCTATCAGCTTCATTTAAGAAGAGGTTCAAAAATATCATTGATTTTATTTCAGGAAATGCTACTTAAAGAGGGAACTGTAAAATGTGCAAGCTTTCAAGGAGTTTCAAGGTGGACACCAGATGAATCTGCGACTCATCCAGGTGATGTTATGAAAATAAATAGCCTACCTATCACATTTATGGACGTAGCATTTAAATTTACTACCTTGCTTGACAATGTTATTTGTAGCTGCTGTAAATCATGATAATATATTTAACTGTTAGTAGAAATATAAATCTAGAGACATTAACAAAGTAAGAGTAAATGCGATATTGGCTTTATCCTTGAATCAAGTCTTCATACCATCTTGTGAGGCCACTGTGAAAAAGACAGTTTAATTTGACAACAAACGAAAGAAGTGACAGCTACCTGATGTCTTCTAAGTGCTTTTAAAGAACATAAGTGATAGGAAGAATTTTCTGTTAACACCTTGCTCTGTGTAATGTGAATACAAATGAGGTGAACAGTTAAAAGCAGTGTGGAAAGTTTCCAATATGCCTCAGGTGATGCTTCCTTCAGTGTAGTAAATGATATCCATTGCTCCAGATCAGTGTTATACAAATCGTTATATTCATCCCCCAAAGAATCATATTGACTTTTTTTTTTTTTCTAAAATTTTCCCACATTTCTATCCCCTGGTTATAAATCTTCACATGCCATCGGGCAAAGAAATGAAGGTTGTATCTGGTATTTTTACAAGGCTATGACAAACGGTGGCCTTGATATCAGTCACTGTTTGCAGTGTCATACTGCAGCCATTTTAATTTGCTGTGGTCAGAAACTGCATGCAGGTGAGTCATCGGTTTAGTGCACAAATGGACAATGATGTACTGCTCCTTGGATGCAAAACACGGTTGTCATGACAATGATATGGGAGCAAAATCCATTACAAAGCATGATTTATTAATCTGTTTTCACTTTTAAATAAGTAGGCCACTTGTATGGCCTCTTTATGTGTAGCTAAATTGTATTAAGTCGACTTCCTGTTTCTCCCCCCACTTTTGCACTCATTTTACTAAATGACCAATTGAGCTTTAATTGCACATTTTGAAAGGGAAAGAATTACTACTTTCTTTCTTTTTACCCTTGAGACCGATATTGCCAGGCGGTGAGTACAGTGGGGTTTCTCAAAACAGCTTTGACCTTCTTTGGGATTTACTGTGCTATTCTGGAATATGATGGCTTGGTGACAATGTCCAGCCCCTCTGGCAAGAGATTGACAGTTTTTCTGTGGCTGTGGGTGTGTATGCAGTAAATCTGGCCTGACTCCACCATTTATTGGGGGGTCACTGGGCAAGTACCATTTCAAAAGATTCTAGTAAAGTAAGGTTGCCATCTGTGCGTTTGTCTTTAAATGTTGATGTGCATATGACACACGTGCATGGCCACAGAAAGTTAAGAGAAAGCCTTAATGGGTAAGTGAATTCTTTTGCATTTTTATTTATTTAATTAATTTAATTTTTTGTATGAAAGACATACAGTAGAATGAAAAAATATACATGATAAAATAAACCTAATATCCAAAAATAAGTATTCATATGAATATAATAATTTTTGAATGTTATAAACATGTCTCAGAAATAGTTAAAATATATATATTTTTATTCTTGTTGCCTAGTTTTCTAGTAATATTTCTGAAAATTGTTAAACAAGATAAAAATACTAAACTGTGTAAGATGCAAGTACTTGATATGTGTAAAGAATATAATAAATATTATAATTTATAGATGTTTTATAATCTTATAATTTAAGAATATTATATCTAAATCACCATTAAAATATTAAGGTTTGTAAATTAAGATTTGTAATTCTCTTATACTTATTAATCCGCATTTAAAACAGCAACCATTATTACAAACTAAACTAACTGTTACAAAATAACTTTCTCAATTTATTACAGAATGTGATTTATTTCAAATCCGTTTTGTTGACAAAGCTGAATTATCAGAATTCAAGTGCCAGATGATCCTGCAGCAGCAATTTTAATATTCTGATTTGCTCTCAGTGAAACATTTTTTTTTTTTATCAAGAATTTAGCTTATTTATTTAAACATAAATATATTGATGCATTATAGATGTCTTTACTGTCATTTTTTTACCAATTGAATTTATTCTTGCTAAATAAAATAATTAATTAATAAACATTTTCTGGCGACGTGGTGGTGCAGTGGGTAGCACAATCGCCTCACAGCAAGAAGGTCGATGATTCGAGCCTCGGCTGGGTCAGTTGGCATTTCTGTGTGGAGTTTGTATGTTCTCCCCATGTTCGCCTAGGTTTCCTTCGGGTGCTCCGGTTTCCCCACAAGTCCAAAGACATGTGGTATAGGTGAATTGGGTAAGCTAAATTGTCCGTAGTGTATATGTGTGAATGAGTGTGTATGGATGTTTCCCAGTGATGGGTTGCGGCCGGAAGGGCATCCGCTGCGTAAAACATATGCTGGATAAGTTGCCGGTTCATTCCGCTGTGGCGACTCCAGATTAATAAAGGGACTAAGCTGAAAAGAAACTGAATGAATGAATGAATGAATAAACATTTTCTTGACTTAAATTTGGAAATTTTGGCATACAGAATACTTTCTACACAAACTATAGGTACTGACTATAGGTACTGAAACCAACAATCGTTACAAAGCATCGTGCCATTGGAAAATAAGAAACAGAGAAAGAGACAGCAGGAGAGAGTGGAATATGTGTTTGGGAGAGTGCTGTACAGGGCAGAGAGGCTAAACACTATTGGCTGTGCTGTCTGGAGGGGCATTAATCTACAGCAGGAACGTTGAAGCTCAGAGAAGTGGGAGCCTCTTAACGCCAGGCTCTTGTCACAAGGAGAATTAGACTCTGACAACTTTCTCTGCTTAGTTAATTGAGGTGATAGAAACTCTTGACATTTATCTAAGCACTGCTGAGCAGATTAAGACATATTTTGTTCTGTTGCTTTCCTCATATTAGAAGAGGTCACTTGCTGGGGTCTGTTTAATACGCCTATGCAATTAATAATGCCTTAATTCTGCCCTGTATCGCAGATTGTTTTAAGTTCTCTCGTCAGTGGCAGATAACACCCATGCTCCCTCATTGCTCTGTTTGCTTGAAATTAGTCTAATCTCTTTCAAGTTTACCCTCTGGGTGTACGCTCTCCTCGCTCGCATTTTTTGCCTTCCTTCTGAAAATGAACTGGCTGGAATAAATAAAAAGATTATTTTCCACAAGGTCTCAGCTGAGGTGCTCATGAATGTGAATTTGATTATTTTTCTTCCTGTATCTTATATTCGCATATCTTTTTGATTTTTTTAATGTTTTTTTTATTTTTTATTAGGATCAAGATGTATCTCTTGATCTTGTTGACTCTGCACTAAAACACTACATATTAACTGCCTACATATTGGACCCATTCAGGGCGCAGGGCATTTGGGAATATCAAGTTATTACTGCAACTTTTTTCTATTTGCTCACATTTGGAGAGCTCACACACATATTCCCTCGACTTAGTCCCTTATTTATTTACTAATATATATTTCCCAGTACTGGGTTGTAGCTGGAAGGGCATCTGCTGCATAAAAATTATGCCAGGATTAGTTGGTAGTTCATTCAGCTGTGGCGACCCCTAATAAATAAGGGACTAATCCGAAAGAATTTTTTTTTTTTAACCGTTTTTCTCAGTCACTTTAGGTACATTTCGAATTTGCAAAACAGTAAGTCCATATCTCAAAACGTGTTAATATTATGGTGTAAATACTCCTGCAAACTCTACCACAGCTAAACCAGATCATATATGATTCATGTCCCTGCAAAGCTAATTTGGTGTACTGAACGATTGTTTACATTTTATGTTAATTATGTTAACAAATGCCCATAAAACTTCCTATGGAAAATAGCTTTCCCATTGGTTAGCTCAGCTCTCGAGGGTGTTACAAGACCACCCTTATAAAGGTGACTAAGGCCGCACCCCAAAGAACCCCAGAGAACACCCAGGAAACTCCAGAAGAGAACTGACACAGACCCCAGGAGAGAGAGTTATTCTGTTCCAGCTCAGGATAACTTCTCTTCAGGTCCAGTGGTGTAAATTAAATGAAACCCTAAAGAAACCATAGAAGAATTAAATTGATTATTTTTTGGTTTGCTTGGTTTGGTCTTACAAAATCCCAGGTTTTATAACATTACACTCCTGTCTCTACAACCTGTATGAATGTGTGTTTGCGTTAGGTGTTAGTGTCGGTTAGATTAGTCAATAAAGTTTCATTTTGTATAAAGAACAGGTGCCTGTGCATATTTATGAATCTAATGTCTTAAACTTCGATCTTGTTACCCTGATTAAACATAAATGGGTTTTTAATTTTGATAGCAATAGTCGCAGTTGAAGTCAACTGTCTGTTCGAACGATCGCTGGACGATTTGTTTGTTCAGATTTAAAAAGCCCCCTTTCAAATTAATCTTCAATTCACTTTGAGCTATACAAAACACCAACGATTACCTGCAAAAGCCACTGTCTTGCTCAAAATCCTTAGTGTATCTCTCAAAAATAAATATTTTTCTCAATGAACATGTCACTGCCATCTGAATGACAAGTCCTTGTGTTATACGGATATGATAGTCAAATTGCTTAGTCATGATGTCAGTATAACAGTGTACATTAAAGGGATGTTCTCATATAAACTATATCTAATGTTTTGATGACAATTATTATAAATTGTAGGTTACTTAGTGTACATGGGAGTTTGATTGCAAGAGACTGGACAAGATTCACATTTACACTTTTTCGGTTTGTACTGTAATTTGTTGACAGACCATGTCATTGCAATACAAAAAGGAAAAGACAGCACATAGCACATAGTATCGTATAAAGTGCTAAAGAAATAAAAGTTACTTGGTATTGCCCAAGCAGCACATAGTAGACAATTCAGCAACTTATGATCTGTTGGTCAGTACAGTTCAAATTATTTAAAATAACAAAGTTTATATCTGGAATCTAAGAACATTAACCAGTGGGTTTGTGTTTCTGACAAAGCAAGTAATATGGGTTTACATTATTCAGCTTGAAAGTATTGCTAAAAATATTATTTTGTGTCCTTAAAAGAATAAAAACATGAGTTTGCTTAACTGATTAACTGATGACTGCTTAACACTTTGTTGGATGTTATGCCTGTTCTTGTCCTCATTTTGTTCATATTTTTACCTCATCAGCAGAACAGATGGTTATATTGTTATAGTTGTAACAGGTGGGAATATCAGTGCTATCATTTATCAGAATAGTCATTGGAAGCAGTCATTCCCATGATAATTATTAGCAGAAATAATCACTCTACCACCATGTGACATCACTAAACAACATTGTTTAAACAATGTATGTACGATATTTTTGGGGAAACAGTCGTGACTAGTTAAGATAGTTAAGTGCTAAATTATGTCATCAAGGGATCGATAATTAACTGATACAAAATGGTTATGGCACATTTTTGTAAAATACATCAATCAAGATGTATGAGATCAAGTAGATCAGAAGATCAAGTACACTTCTGTACTTATCAAATCATAATGTGGACTACATTCTTTTAATAATTAAATCCATAAATATGTGTTTTAATTTTAACAGGTATAAATTGGGATTTAAGAAACAGTAAACATAAACAGTAAAATAAAAACAGTAAAACATATTCTAAAAAACAAAAGCAAATAGTTGTAAATAGTTGTTAAACTGAATAATTTTGAATATAGTCTAAAAATTCTTAGTTCAGTGCACTGATTAAACTCTTAATGCTCATGTAGAATATGGGAGCCAGTTTTAAAGTTTTAAATTAACACATTTAAAAAAAAAAAAAGATTACATTATTAACACTGAACACAACCAGTGTTAATAATGTGATCTTTTTTTTTTCAAATGTGTTAATTTAAAACTTTAAAACTGGCTCTCATATTCTACATGAACATTAAGAGTTACAAACTCTTAAGGACTAACAAACTCTTTAGCAGGGGTTCACAATAAATTTGACAAGACCCTGGATAACTGGCTTAAAAATGAGGTCGCAAATATTAGGTCGCTCAAAATACCTTAAAGGGCTTAAAGTACCATTATATAACAGAGTTTGGCCCGTGTTTATGTTTATACAAGTATTTCAAATACGGATTTTAAAATACAAAATAGTATTTTGTAATTTGTATTTGATAGGGTTGATCAAAATGGGTTAATATTTTGTATCAAAATACTTCAGTGTATTTGTATTTGTATACTTGTATTTTTGTATTTTTTAAATACTGTAAAATACTTTGTAAGAAATCTACGCGGCCTCTGATTGAAAGAAGGTGGTCAATGCTTGGAGTATGGGTGGAAATTATGCAACACACATAAAGAAAATAACTGACACATGTCAATGGTATATTTGAGAGCCAGTCAACAACCATTGAAAATGGTATACTGCACAATGCTAATACCAGTAATATGTAATGACAGCATAGTGTACAATGCATCTTTGCTTTAGAAATGAGATGGAATAAAATATCAGTCCGTAAGAACAGTATGAGGAACCTACAGCACATAACCATTCTCAGTCTCAGTGGGAATGCAGAGGAAGTTTAGAAATATAAAACACCTAAAGATGGTGTACTGGTGGTCACTAAGGGTGTAAACTGAGACTCTTCCAGTTAAAGAAGAACTGAAAAGATCTTGGGAGAATAAGTAAACTGCACAAATAATAGTAGTTTTGGATGGATTGCCAATGTAGATGCCTAGAAAATAAGACAAACAACATACACAGTCCTATACAGCGGCGATGATTTCTACAGTACTTCATTGGCTGTTTCAAATGCCAGTTGCTGATCTGCAAGTGATCTTTAATGAAGTGGAAAAATGTCTACCTAAAGATGTCAAAGTGGCACAATACAGTATATGAGACACAAATATTTAATAATACTCCAGTCTATACAGAATGGTCAAAAACTCCAGACTCCCGTTACACGGCAGCAGCAGGATATATATGAGGAGTTAATTTGCAAAAACAGATAACTCCATTTTTAGAGAAATCATGTTTTTACATTAAGCATTAAAGATTTCAATTGCAAAAAATATATTTATTTAAAAAAAATGAAACCCTCTTCATATCACCCTTTTAAAATAGAAGATGGTGTCAATTTTACTGACCATGCAATGGATGGAAACTGCATTATTATCTGCATTACATAGTTTTTACAGTGATTAAAGCGACCATCTTCAAGACAGGACTTTCATATTCTGTACAAAATTTATGCTAAAATGAAAGAGAAGCAAACCTTATGAATACCTACTCATGTACAGGAGTGAAGGTGAATGAGTTGGCAGATAAGCTGTCTTAACCCTTGCTCAGAGAAATGCTGTTGCTGTCAAACACTGTTTATTTCAATGAGTCAGTTTAATGGTGAAGAGACTGATCCAATAGGCCTGTTGATGGAAGGTTTGTGAAGAAATGTCATGCTCCCTTGTAAAAATATTTTGTAGTATTTTCAAAATACAAAATACAGTATTTTATTTTGATACATGTTGTGGCTGCTGTATTTTGTAGTTTATTTTGATACACATAAAATTTAGGTATTTGGTATTTTATTTTAAAAATACATTTCAATGTTTTTTTGCCCATCCCTGGGTAATGGAATATCCAGGAAATCGACTTGAATCTTAGAATGCTCTTGTATGCTGACAGGGAACCAGGAACAGAGAAAACCAGACAGTGTACCATGAGAGACCAACATGTTATAATCATGCAGTCCCTTGGTACATGCGATGAGGCCAGACGCTGAGTGCAAAGTGACTGGGGTTTTTATGAGGCTAGATGATGATGAGGTGCAGGTGTGAGACTAATCAATATTCAGGTGAGGGTGATCGTTGTGATTGTGAGAGGGGAGAACCTGGTCTGACTGTAGCATATTGACCTTTTTTCATAGAATGCAAAATTACCCTTTATGCTTTTCTTATATGCGAAAAGCATAGTATGCTTCGAACTTCCGGTTAGCAGCTTGATGCGTATAAACAGTCACATTTGGACAGCTTTGAAGCGATAATTTTAATCTATTTTACTTGCTTTTAACATCTTTGAACTAATACTGCTGTTTATCAGCACCACTTCATGGACTGATTATTTAATAAAAGCGATAGGAATTAAAAACAACATCTGTGAGTTACCATCAGACGGCATCTTCTGCCATTTAAATGGAGCATCGTCATCACAAAAGTGATAATTTTCTCTTTTTTTCAAATATATAACCAGCCCAAAACAAATGTAACTCACCAAAATGTTTGACACCCACACATACTGTCTCACTGACACATTGATTGAAAGAGTGGCACAAAGTGAAAATAAAGTGGCATTTTGAAATGACAGAAAAACGCATACCATACCATATACTACACAATACAAACTAACAAAATAAAACATAAACTGCTCCTGATTGGAATAAACATGTAAATCAGCCAGCATAGTATCAGTAATGTACTTTTATTTTTTGAAAAATGCATGGCTTAATGTTACATACTTGTTAAGTTTCATGCCAGTATTGTGTGTGATGTGTGTGTGCATCGAAAAGCCCACTAAGTACAATAAAACAGCTGACAGGTCGGGAACACAACACTGATGCTATTTCAGCATCTTATCTGACGGCAGTCACTGAATTAGGAGTATCTGACAGAAGTAGGCTATAACGGCTTTAACACACACCTTTCAAAATCAAAGTTGTGGATCACAAAAACACTCCGTAAGCCACTCAAAACGGTATTGACAACCGTTTTCGGATCAAGATTTACCAGTTGTAACGCTATAAACGGAAGTTCTAATCATCGTACCGGAAGACGCTGGTCGCTATGGCACCCTCCATGCAGCAACGAAGAAAAAGGTCTATACAGTAGGGCCCTCAGAATACTCTGTATACCATAAAACTGCTCCCTTTCATTTTCATATACTCTAAAATGTTATTGGCTAAATACCACTACTATACTATACTATACTATACTATACTATACTATACTATACTATACTATACTATACTATACTATACTATACTATACTATTAAATGCCAGGATAATAGTAATAATAAAAGCATGCTTTTAAATATTTTCCTTCAGCTTTTTCCCTTTATTCATCAGGGGTTGCCACAGTGGAATGAACCGCCAACTTATCCAGCATATGTTTTTACACAGTGGATGCCCTTCCAGCTGCAACCCAGTACTGGGAAACCAAAGCACCCGGACGAACCAGGGACTCGAACCAGCCACCTTCTTGCTGTGAGGCAACAGTGCTAACCACTGAGCCACCGTGTTGCCCATAACCAAATTATCAGGAGTTAGTATGTTAATAACTTTGCAGGTCAGCGGCCTCCACCGTTTATGTTTTCTACGAATTATTGAGTTAACGTATTAAACGAGCATTACACCTTGATGCTCATGACAAGATCTTCTTTGAAGTAAATTGTCACTGTCATGCATGAAGGAATAATATTTTTGCAATTTTACACATAATGATCCACAATGATCACATTACACAAAACTGAAATCACATGTCAAAATAACACATTGTCAATAATTGATGAGACCCCAAAACATGCCACAAATCACATTTTCAGGGGATACCATGTCTTATTACCTATTGTTCGCACCCAGAACTTGAAAATGATTGAAAGTGGGCACCAGGTGTAAGCTGGAATGGTCTCTCTTGTCTTTTTTGATCTGATCAATCTAAACGCATCTAAATACCATTTGTAAACAGGCCTTTTCTAGTACAAAGCCAGTGGTGTCCCCTGTTGTCAGCTTTATGTGAGGCTGAGCCATGTGGTTTCCTGCTGTTATAAGTTATAGCTGGTTTCTTCTGGAATGCAGGTCTGCTTTCAGCAGGGCCTTTTTAAATCCTGTGAGTCTTCACAGAAACCCAGTTCACTTTCATCTCTGCTTGACCATCCCTTTACACGACAGCCTTCTGAGACCAGCGCTCCTGGGCTTTGCCACATTGACTTCCCCCACTGGAGTATGGGTTCCTTCAAACAACCAATCTGCTATTTAATCACTCATTGAGTGATCTGTTTTGTTCTGTTTAAACACTCTATTAGAGGTTAGCAATAAAAATGGCTTGGTTAGATTGTTAATGGTGTGTGCTGTGGTTCAGCTCTGCTAAATGATATCATAGAGTACGATAACTGCACAGCTATCAGAGTCTGGATCTGAGAGAAGATAATTCAACTTATCAGATTGCCTGTGATGAGGGACTGTACACAGCTCATGCCACACATCAAAGAAGTGTTCTGATCTTGCTCAGGCTGAAGCTGTGGAGGTATATTTCAGTAAACAGACTGGAGTTGAAATGATTTTTGGTCCCAGTTCGGCACACGCCATACAACGAGTGAATTCTGTTTGCAAGCCACATAGTGAGCAATGTAGGGATGAACTGACTTATACATCGGTGAGGCTTTCAATTCCCCATAAGGTCAAAAAAAAAAAAAAAAAAAAAAAAAACACTTAATTTTGACTTTCTTGAGATCCAAATTAAGAAAATATTTGATTATGTGCTATTTTTGACACATTGAAAGTCATTAGAACCTTTTTGTGAGGAAAATAATGAAAATCATTATTATCTATACAGTTCACAAAACATTTATGAATGATTTTCAAGTTCAATTCAATTCATCTTTATTTCTTTAGAACTTTTACAATGTAGATTGTGTCAAAGCAGCTTAACATAAGAGATTAAAGTATATTGAAACAGTGTCAGTGGGCAGTTCAAGTGGGCGACGCGGTGGCGCAGTGGGTAGCGCTCTTGCCTCACAGCAAGAAGGTTGCTGGTTCGAGCCTCAGCTGGGTCAGTTGGCATTTCTGTGTAGAGTTTGCATGTTCTCCACGTCTTCGTGTGGGTTTCGTCCGGGTGCTCCGGTTGCTCCGGTTTCCCCCACAAGTCCAAAGACATGCGGTATAGGTGAATTGGGTAAGCTAAATTGTCTGTAGTGTACACTGTAAAAAATGTCCGCAATTTTAACAGTAAAAGTGTGTACAATCTACAGTGAAAACCTGTTAAATGATTAACAGCTCATTTCTGTACAAAATACGAAAAATAACTGTAACAGATCTAACCTTTGTTTTCACGAAAGTAATTAGAGTGTTTGAAATCTCACCATACACCCTCATTCACTAGTCTCTAAATTAGTTGATTAGTTTAGTCCACCACACAGAGTGAATGACCACAAATGAGTGAATTCAGACACTGATGAACACCTGCTGGTAACAAGCACAATCACTGAAGGAAAGAACAAGAACTAAAACTATACAGCAACAGCCTCACACCAAACCAACTGAATTAAAACAGAGTATTAAACGACTCCACAAACAGCATTACCAGGTTCACTGATTAAAGTTTGACTTAATTTCTGCAAAAATATTTGATAATTAACAGAGGTTTATATTTTTTTATTGAAATTTCTTTTGACCTCACCATCGTGGAGATCAGAGGCTGCATTAGTAACACTCTTGATGCATTTTCTTTTACTTAATGTTTCTCTTGTTGTTGTAATTGTGTGTCTGAAACTCATTAGTTATTGTTTGAAAGGCAGGGGAGAAACCGCCATGTAGTTGTTATAGAATTGATATTGTAAGTCATACAGAATTTCTGAATGAGTTAACTTATTTTATACAATATCTTATGGGACAACAGTACAGCTTACCAAGAGGGTCAACAAACAATTATGAAAGAATTAGTAACTAGAGTTTCATGTACAAATCCTTGAGAACTCCAGAGATACATTTCAGACACACTGACATCAAGAATTGTGATCTGAACCACAACCATGGTTGCTAAAAAAAAAAAAAAAAAGCTGCATAATTTATTCATGCTGCAATGCATGCTGGGTGCCAGCATAGAACAAAACTCCCAGAATGCATTGCATCATAAATAAGTTATGCAGCTTAAAGTTCTTAAAATTTCTTTCTCTGCCTTTAATTTATTTTGTTTTTGGGGTGTAATATTTTAGTAGATTCTTTTGTATTGTTCTGGATTGATTTTTATTTTATTTTTGATTGTCACCATTGATGAGATTCAAAGACTAATTGTTGATGTCTGTGTGTTTTTAAATTATGCTGTAGAGCAAACATTTTCATTGAGAAGGGAAACTTTAGGCCTGCAATTACAGTGGTTTCATTTAGGTATATTATTTATTTTCCCACATAACTAACAAGATATTCAACAAATACACAAGTGGGTGAGGGTGGCTTTGACATCATAGATAATAGATAATCAGACTTATTCTTATGTTTTATTTAGGCTTTTCATGCTATACAAATAGTGTAACTAACACAATAAATTATATTAAAAATAAAAAAGTTGAAGAGCCCAACTAAAGCAGATGCTGGCCTCCATCATGGTGACTTCAAATAAGCAACAAAAATTTAATTAAGAGCTTTTGTTAATGTGACAGAAATAAGTGAAGCTTCTGATGTTTGTGGAGTTGTTTAATGATCTCTGCTGAGATATTGAGAAATAAGATTTCATTCATTCATTCATTCATTTTCATTTCGGCTTAGTAATCTGGGGTCGCCACAGCGGAATGAACCGCCAACTTATCCAGCATGTTTTACGCAGCGGATGCCCTTCCAGCTGCAACCCATCACTGGGAAACATCCACACACACCCATTCACACACATACACTATGGAAAGTTTAGCCTACCCAATTCACCTATACCGCATGTCTTTGGACTTGTGGGGGAAACTGGAGCAACGCCAACACAGGGGGAGAACATGCAAACTCCACACAGAAATGCCAACTGACCCAGCCGAGGCTCGAACCAGCAACCTTCTTGCTGTGAGGCGATCGTGCTACCCACTGCGCCACCGTGAGGTAATACGATTTTTATTGTGTAATTTGTTTTATTTTCATTAATTACTATTTTATTTTCAGTTGATTTCATCTTTGGTTTTGTTTTTCTTTCCTTCAGTGATTCTGCTTGTTAACAGTTCATCAATAATTATCAATCTTCCTTTAATTAGACATTATCTCATTAACTTCATCACTGCCTTAGTGTTTAACCTCTGTAGAGAGGACACTAGTGAGGATTTTGCTCTGTGATTTTAGGGGTTAAATGTTTAAGGGGTTGACATTTTTTGTCACCATTGTGCAGGATAGTAGCATCTGTGTTCAAGTCCAAGATTAACTAAGAAAAATCTGATGTTATGCTGCATCATCTTTTATTTAAATATAATGGTGTAGTTACTAATGCAGTAAAGATCTGTTTGATAATTGCAATCACACATGAACACAATGCATTTAATGACTTTACATTTTTGTGACCTGAACATTGTATCAGTTAATGAAATGCAGTTATTTTCTGCAAATTCTATAAAACTGAAAAAATTCTGGCAACCACAGCAGTTTTTTTTAACAGTGTAAGTCTGTGAATGAGAATATATGGGTGTTTCCCAGTGATGGGTTGCATATGCTGGATAAGTTGGCGGTTCATTCCGCTGTGGTGACCCCTGATTAATAAAGGGACTAAGCCGAAAAGAAAATGAATGAATGAATGATTTTCAAATCAGACTGATCTGGTTCACAAGATTGGCTTACTGACATATGATCTAGTGGACAGCATGAATAATGGTTAATAAAATAATTAGTATGACTATAAAATAAGTAGTTTGATATCGACTATGCTTTGTTAAATTTGAAGAAAAAAAGCCAATACTGTCAAAGTTGAGATATTATAGTTGAATATAGATGTTTTACTTGCTAGAACTGAAAAAAGGGAATATGTGTGAAGTTCTTTTTCAAAATGTTTAATTTATTTCGCAGAACTGAGTTTAGAGCAATATAATATCTAATCAGCAGTTAGTAAGACAAATAACTAATTATTATTGTTATCTTTATTCTTCTTATTATAATTATGTTTTGCTGAAAAATCTATGATGGACTTAACAAAAAAATCTTAAAAAATCTTAACTTACTGTTTATAAAGTAAGTCTCACCTCATTTTTTATCAGAGCAGAAAATTCTGTTGACTATTATGCAGCTGTCTGAAAACGCATATCCCTCAGCATACTCGTATCACCATGTTCTTGTCTTTGATGTGCAATTACCTTGCAGTTGGGTGTTTTACTGTGATGAGTTGCTTGTCTTCTTTTTTCCCCCACTGCCATCATTTCCCCATCATGGCCTGCAGCTGCATCATCTGCTATTGTCTCTGCCACCTGTGGGACAGTTTATCGAGCAAACCAAAATCTCATATTATTATAATTAACAAGTACCTTTCTCATCTCACCATGGCAAATGCAATGCTTGCATAGCCAAGTCAAACTCCGCTGCCACTTATGCTTGTCAAGTCATTAATTAAGCTGTCATACTGCACAATAGAGCTTCATTCATACCTTCCTAAATAACAGCTTTAGGAGCATGTGCAGAGCTTCTGCAGGTGACCCCAGACAGAAGCACATGGGGACAGTACTTTCAAGTATCTGCTAAAAATGGCTCTTCGCACCAACAACAGAACTCATTATCACCATGGTGGGGGGCTCAGTGGGTTGGTCTTTGGGGCTGGTCTTTGGGGTCCCTATTAATATCTCTGGGGGCCCCAAAACATCTCTGGGGGCCTTTAGAATCTGTGAATTTGTGCAATTTATTATATGGTTTCGCTAGATTATATGGCAGCTCGCTAGATGACCAATCACTGAAAAGTAGAAAACGAGCCAATAAATGCCTATAAGTTGGCAGAACTCTGCAGGTGCTGGTGATTAAACATTAGTAGAGTATATAATCAGCACGTGCAGAGATAATTTTAGACTTTTTGCTTCAGAAGCCTCACAGGGTGACTAAAAAAAAGCATCTGCAAACCTGAGTTAATGATGTAAGTAGTGGTGGTCAAGCTGGATCTGTCCCCTGAGTGTTTCGCTGGGTGGCTAAAAGAGCAGTTTTAACAAAAAGCAGATTTCCAAAGAGAGCAACCTGGTCAAGCACCATGTCTTTTTAAAGATGTCTTTCCGACCGTGTGTTTCTGGGTGTGGTGGTATCATTTCTCCAGATGACGGGCACGAGTACTGCATCACATGTCAGAATGTAGAAGTCCACTACTTGAGAGGATTCCAGAGAACAAAGTCCAATGAACTTTGGTTTTGACCACAGTTGTTCCCAAGGGTTTGAATATTGCGGTCAATGGATTTCCAGTTATTTATGATGTTTTCTTAGAGACATGAATAATAAATTACTGATGTGCAATAATGTTATGTTTGTTTTTTTTAAAGTGGAAATCTCATTCTAACTATAACAACAGTACACAACGGTATTGCTGCTTTAGAATATTTCAGACATATGGACATATATGATAAGTGGAGCAAAGCCACAGCACACACAAATTGATCTTCCATAGTTAAATGAGTTTGAAAGAAGTTTATTTTGCTGATATGCTGCAATGGCCCCTTTAAATACAAGATCAATGTAGAAAATTTTGCAATAATATCTGGATGCAGCCTTTATGATGCAAGCTGAGATTGCACCTCTCAGTGAGGCAATGTCAGACACAATGCATTCAATGGAGTTAGTGACTTCACTGTGAGGGGTAGGGGTGGGGTTAGGTGAGCCCATTAAAAAGTATTGCATGCAGCTCAGATCTGCAGCATCTGCATGACCATGTCAGACCCCTCTTAAATTTTGCTGCTCTTGCTAAGATGTCCTCGCTGCAGCCCACAGCTTGATGATGTAGACGATTGTCAACTACGTAGCAGACCTTGCTACTGTGATGGTTGGGTTTACGGTAGGGGAAGGTCTAGGCAATCGTCAACTACCTAGCGAACCTTGTACCGCACACTAAGGTGACGCTCATGCTACTGTGATGGTTGAGTTTAGGGTAGGGGGAGGTGTAGGCGATCTTCAACTACATAGCGGACCTGGTCAACTACATCATCAAGCTGCGGGCTGCAGCGAGGACTGTCTCGCTCTTGCCACTGGAGCTGTGAAGGCAGGCAGCGTTGTCGCCAGGGTGGCCAGAGTGAACTTTAATGTTCTCACCACCTTCAGTGTGAACGCATGTTTCTGTTCCCTTCTTCGGGGAACGTGAGTTATGGACATAACCAGAACATTTACCATTATATTTTTTCTTTGTAACATTTCACATAACTGAACATAAGAGCAGGAGCGAAGAAGTGACTGTGAAAAATAATCTTAATAAATAACCAATAATGAGTCCGATCCTTCTGAGCAGTGAGCAAAAGGAACATAACTCAAAAACAGATTTACTCTAATTGTGTCCATAATAGTATGTGACCATTTGTGATGTAATTTAGATATATTCAGATTCTTTGTATTAAATTAACTTTAATGCAAATGAACATTTGGATGACTTCCAGTAGGAATAAAGTCTGTCTCAGCTCAAGATTCTAAGAATCAAACAAGTCTAAGAATTCTGCTAATTTCTTCATGTTTTTTAAATTAACAGTAAAGCTATAAACACTTTTATTTTATTTTTTCATCATGTCCTGTTGAGAAATAGCAGTATAAATGCATTAATTAGTTCATTAATTCAATTATGTTAGATATATGATTTATATACAAGCTAAATGAAGGAAATGAAATGAAGGCTAAATACCAATGATTCTCTAAACTGAGACTTCTTTTAATAACATGGCAGCCTTACTAGGATGCATTCTTCTATTTGGGCAGCACTCTATAAGTTTTAACTGAAATTAATAAAGTACCATAATAATTTATAGTAAATACTATAGTGTTTTTAAACCATACCATGTAACCATACCAAGTATTTGGCTTACTCTATTGTGGTAATTACATAGTATCCTATGTAACACAACAATAATAGTAATATAAACAAATTACGCAATGTTGTAGTTTTGTGCAACTATAGGAAATACACCACAGTTTACTGTAGTAAAAAATAAAGTACTGCAGTATGTAATACAGTTTATCTGTTCCCTATAGTTTTAGCATTTTATCATTTACAGTATACTGTAAACTCTAATGTTGTTTTTACTTAAACACTACTTAACTAAACGTTACTTAAACTATTGCATTATGGCACTGTAACTTGTTAATATTTGTTAGGGTAACTTATTTACCTTTAAACCATAAACTCAAGATTTCAAGTGTTTTTGCCTCTACAGTATCTGATTAATATTTCTTAAACAGTAATATTCTGTTAAAACAGTGCATTCTGGGTAATATTTTTGTTTTCGAGAAAGTAACCAACAGCAGTAAACTCATTTAACAGAGCTCAGATTCGACATATGAAGTCTGTGTTTGAAATCACACTTTGTGCTCTCGTGCTCACTATTATGTACACTACACTGTAAAACATGTCAGTGATTTTAACAGCAAAAGTCTGTACAATCTATACAGTGAAAATCTGTTAAATGATTAACAGCTAAATTCTGTACAAAATATGGAAAATAGCTGTAATAGATCTAACCTTTGTTTTCTGAATGTAGGCAGAGTGTCTGAAATCTCACCATACACCCTCATTCTTTAGTCCCTAAATTAGTTAATTAGTTTAGTCCATTAGACAGAGTGAATGACCACAAATGAGTGAAGGAAAATAAGTACAACTATACAGCAACAGCATTACACCAAGCCAGCTGAATTAAAACAGAGGATTAAACAACTTCATTCAATAACAGCATTACCAGCTTCACTGATTACAGTTTGACTTAATTTCTGTCATATCTGCAAAGAATATTTGATAATTAACAGAGGTTTATATTTTTATTGAAAATGTTTCATTAAATCTCACCATCTTGGAGATCAGAGGCTGTTTTAGTTGGGCTTTTGATCTTTTATACTTTTTCTTTAATGTTTCTCTGGCTGTTATAACTGTGTTTCTGAAACTCACCAGTTAAGACAAGAAAGACTGTAATATTTCAGTAGATTGTTTTGTATTGTTCTGGGTTGATTTTTCTTTTTTGATTGTCAGCAATGTTGAGATTCAAACACTAATTGTTGACATCTGTGTGTTTTTAAGCTCCACCATAGTTCAAACAATTTTGTTGTGAATGGTGCATTTAGGCCTCTTAAACAGTCATTGACTCCAGTGGTTTCATTTATGTATATTAATCACTTTTCACACATAACTAAAAATGTATTCAGTGAGTACACAAGCAGGTGAGAGTGTCTTCAACATCAGAGTTAAATTCTTTAGAATTAACCTTATATTTTCTTTTGGCATTTCATGCTATACAAATAGAATGAATAATACAATTAACTATACCAACCAATTTAAAAACTTGGGCAGTTGAAGAGCCCAAGTAAAGCAGATGCTGTTCTCCATCATGGTGACTTCAAGCGAACAACAACAAATTTATCAAGAGCTTTTGTTCACCTGTGGCAGAAATAAAGTCAAAGGTTAATAATGTGTGAAGCTCTTGATGTTTGTGGAGTTGTTTAATGATCCTCTTTTTTTTTTTTTATTATTATTATAAAAAAAAATTCAGTTGATTTCATCTTTGGCTTTGGCTGTAAATTGTGTTTTTTTCTTGTTTTTATTTCCTTTAGTGGTTCTGCTTGTTAACTGTTGTTCATCAATAATTCTCAATCCTCCTTTAATTAGACACTTGATTATTTCATTAACTTTATCACTGCTTTAGTGTTCAACACTCTGTAGTAAGGACACTAGTGAGGATTTTGCTCTTGTTCGATGAAATATACACACTGTTGAATGTATTTTTAACTGAAATATACTGTAAACTGAATTTACGAATGTAAAATGTTAAAACAGTAGATTACTGGCAACCACAGCTGTCAGTATTGTTTTGTAAAATCAAGAAAAAATGCTGTATAAGCTTTGTGTGTCACCAAGATGAACTAAGAATATCTAATGTTATGCTGCATCTTTTATTTAACTGTAACTGTGTAGTTACTAATGCAGTGAAAATCTGTTTGTTAAATACAATGACACATGAACACAATGCATTTATGACTTTGATTCAAGAAGTTTTCTTTTAGTCAACTGAAGTACAATGGTTCTCAATATTAGTATGCTCACATTAATTAGACAATTTAAATGTGAGTAAACGCAAATTAAAGTGTGAGTTTCTGCAAATAAAAATAATTAACTCAAAGGTTTGTAAATTAACATTCCACTGTAAAAACTGTTTTACAGAAAAACTGTTACCAAAACCAACCATAGCTGCCAGTATTTTACCGTAAATTTTACAGAATCTTTTTTACAGTGTAGTTCACTAATCTAGCTCACTTAACAGAGTTCATTCATTCATTCATTCATTTTCATTTCGGCTTAGTCCCTTTATTAATCTGGGGTCACCACAGAGGAATGAACCGCCAACTTATCCAGCATATGTTCTATGCAGCGGATGCCCTTCCAGCTGCAACCCATCTCTGGGAAACATCCATACACACCCATTCACACTCATACACTACAGACAATTTAGCTTACCCAATTCACCTATACCGCATGTCTTTGGACTTGTGGGGGAAACCCACGCCAACACAGGGAGAACATGCAAACTCCATACAGAAATGCCAACTGACCCAACCGAGGCTTGAACCAGTGACCTTCTTGCTGTGAGGTGAACGTGCTACCCACTGCGCCACTGTGAGGCCACTTGACAGAGTTATGAACACAAATGATTGAGTTAAGACACTGATGAACACCTGCTGTTAATAATCACAATCACAGAAGGCAAGAGCATAAACACGAGGAAGAGAATAAACCCAAACAGTCAGTTAATAAATACAAACAACTTCAGCTAACAATAAATAAAATCAACTAAAATAAAACACCTTCAGTCTCAGCAGAGGATCAATAAACAACTCCACAAACAGCATCAGCAGATTCACTTATCACTGACCGCAATTGAGAATTAACAGGTGTAGGTGTTTTTTGTGTGTCACCGTAATAGAGTGAGGGACTGGTTTAGTTGGGATCTTCACCCTTGAATTCTTAAATTTTGTTTTTCATCTACTTTAACACAGAGTTTCTGAAACATTTCTGTTATAGCAAAAAAGCTGCACAATCAATAATTAGATAAATCTAGTCTTGCTCTATTAAATGTTTTTAAAGATTTGAACAACTGGTTTCATGCGATGCTTTTTTTTTTTTTTTTTTTTTTTTTTTTTTTTTTTTTTTTTTTTTTTTAAGTTTAGTTGCAGATATTTTATTTATCAATAATGTGAAGTAGAAACAGGAAAGATATCTTTTCTTTTACATAATTAGAAAATAACATAAAAAAACAGTTTAGTTTTGATGAAGACACAGTCAGACCACATGAATCAGACCTTGTACATCAACAATGGTAACAATTAAAATGTTTCATGCTGCAATGCATGCTGGGTGTGGCACAGTACAAAAATCACAGCATGCATTACGGCATGAATAAATTATGTAGTATAATGGTCTTACAGTTTTCTTTATTTGCTTTTGATTCTGCTGTTGTTTATGTTGAGCCTTTTAGTAGCCTGTTAGTGAGTTAAACTCTAATTGTGTTACTTGTCAACATTGTTGAGGTTCATACGTTGATTTTTGACGTCGCTTTGTATCTAACTTACAACATAGAGCAAGTTGGTTTTTGTACAAGATATTCCTAAAAACTTCAAGAATTCAATGGCACATACAAGCATGATATTTTATATTTAACAATAGATTAAAAATTGGATAAAAACCATGAATTATACTGCATTGGAACAGGCTTTGCCTCACTAAAACAATTATACCATCATCAGATCTTATTTTGGCTTGCTTGCTATATCAAAAGAGCTTTTTTAACAAAGTTCTTAAAAATTGCAACAACCATAAGAAATGACTGTCAGGGTTAAGAGCCCTTAAGCAAACTCTATTCTCCATGATGGTGACTTAAAATGTTAACCTTTATCTCAAGAAGAAGTTCATTCATTCATTCATTTTCTTTTCGGCTTAGTCCCTTTATTAATCTGGGGTCGCCACAGCGGAATGAACCGCCAACTTATCCAGCATATGTTTTACACAGCGGGTGCCCTTCCAGCTGCAACCCATCACTGGGAAACATCCATACACACCCATTCACACTCATACACTTCGGACAATTTAGCTTACCCAATTCACCTATAGCACATGTCTTTGGACTTGTGGGGGAAACCGGAGCACCCGGAGGAAACCGACGCCAACACGGGGAGAACATGCAAACTCCACACAGAAATGCTAAATGACCCAGCTGAGGCTCAAACCAGCGACCTTCTTGCTGCAAGGCGATCATGCTACCCACTGCACCATTTTTGGTGTTATTGTGTGTGGTAAGACTTACGTGACTACTTGACAAGCTGTTAAAAGTAGTAGTCAGCATGTCACTGTTTATTTTATGTAATTGACTTGCTGCGCAGAATCAGCAGTCTGATGGCTAGTCGGAGAGAGTGGCTCCTGGTTCTTCATCATTGCTGCTTGTGTTGTCATGAATGGTAAAAATCAGACACATCCCAGTTGCTTAAATTCTCTGTCAGTAGATATTGAGCTGCTTTGAACATTTTACAAGACTTTTGTCTTGTATGTAAACAGATAATGAGAAGCTCTGTGATTAGTAATAAATCTCCAAAGGTCAGAGGGCACTCTTGTGTGGAAACTATAAATACACCGCAAAGACGAGAACTGGGAAATCAAACAGTGTTTTTTTATTGACAGCTGTTTTAATTGATTTAACATGACTAATAATCAGATGAATAATTTAACTGAAGAATCTATTTCAGACACTTGATTGAAGTGAGTTAACCCATGCTAACAAATGTGGTATTTTCACATACTTTATGTTTAGCAGCAACACAAAGCATAGATCACTTAGATGCAATTCAGACACTGAATTGTTATGATATATTTAATAGCACATGAACATATTGTTGCCTGGTGAAGTTCATCTACTGTGAAACCTGCCAGAAGCAAAAGAGCATAAAGTCAGGCCATTTTTCTAATGATCCTGGATTTGATATAAGATATACATTGTTCTCTTACATAGATACAAAGAAGTTACCTTTATTTGCTTGTATCTATTTTTGCCAATGTGCCAATGCATTTTTGATAACATTTGCCCTTGTGAAAACTGTCATGAAATTGGTTAGCATACTCGACCACTCAAGGGTGAGTATGACTTTCTGAAAAATAACTGAGTAATCTGTTACTGTAGCATGACCACTCACCTTTTTTTCTTTTTTTTTTTTTTAATTTGGCTAGACTGGCTTGCTAAGTAAGTATTTGCACGCAAACTTGTGATATTTGATCCACCTCAGTGTCAAGTGCTTCCATAACTTTAAAAATTAAATAGGAGGAAACTCTCCAGTGGCTTTCAGCTGGCAGTTTGATTCAGATTTTATTATCCGCAATGGTTCTATAATAAGCGGGAACTGTCCTTTTGCATTAGCCATGCTTGGCGGCACTGCATGTTAACCCCCCCCCCCCCACATACTCTTAGCTGGAGGAAATGGAAGCTCCCACTGCCAGACTTTCTCCTGGTGAGGTAGAGGTGCATGAAGTGGAGCAGCCAGACAGACTTTGTTGTGATGTCCCAGCATGCACTGGAGGGAACGTGTGCAATAGCAGCAGTACAGGATCAGGTGACCATATGGCACTTGCTAGCTGGGCATCACACAATCGCTCAAGCGACACCAAACTGGCAGTGAACATACATTAACATGAGAAATGATTTATCTTTTAGCAAACTGCATTGCGGTATCTAAATGCATTGTACTAACAAATAAGAGCATGCAGACTTTGACTTAATTTCTTAAACAGAAGCTGTCGGGAAGACCACCAGTGATGAGGCTGCTGTTTTAGGTAAGTTAATTTATGTTTTTTTAAGTAATGTTTTTTTTGGGGGACAAATAATAATAATAATAATAATAATAATAATAATAATAATAATAATAATAATTATTATTATTATTATTATTATTATTATTATTATTATTTGCTATACTACTACTACTAAATATATTTTACAATGTATTAATGTAGCAACAAAGCTAAATTAAAATATATATATATATATTTGTGTCCTGCTTAATATTTCTGTTGAAACCATTATACATTTTGTGCAGGTTACTGTACTTTAATAGAAAGTGTTTGTGTGGGGGGGAGGGAGCAAAATTATATTTAAAGATGTCTATGTTGTCTGATGTAATCGATTTAATGCATATTTAATCAAATTTTAATTTTCAAAAAGTAAATTCTCTCTCTCTCTCTCTCTCTCTCTCTCTCTCTCTCTC
>CAIGQW010053877.1:552626-580054 GCA_903798125.1 Danio choprae | reverse complement strand
ATATATAGTGAGAAATATCAATGAATCTGAATAAAACCATTGAAATTGTTGCTTAATTCTGAGTTTGAAACAAAATGCTTCTAGTGAATAGTGGATTTTTTGTTGTTTTTTTAAATTACAAATATTACAAACACAGAGCCTTACTTGGATTGGATGACAAATATTTATTTAGGGGCAGCAGGCTTTAAATTAGGTGAAATTTTCCTAAAGCAAAAAAATTAAATAAATAAAAAATCAATTGTAATGGATGCAGGGTCCAAAAGGGTTAAATTTTTTAATTGAATGCACTTTTTAGACATTAATTCATATTAATTAGACAAAAACAAATACATAAAAATGTATTGTATATTAAATAGCTGAACTAAATTGCTGCTCATATTTAAGTAATTATTTTTTAAACATCTTTAAAAGATGGTTAAAATTTACTGTTGTACATGCAATAGTTAAAATTTTATTACTGAAATCATATATAAACTATAGATAATGCACATCTTTTTTCAGCTCATTTAAAAGGTGCTACTTGTTCAATTAATTTAGTTAAGAAATACAATCTTTTGTAAGTATGCTTACAAAAGTAAGTGACCTTTTATTTAGTTTAAATTATACTGCATAAAATACAGTTGTTTATTTAAAAGTACATTTAAGATTTGATGTACACGACATACACATTTAGTTCATTCACAAACCTATTAAACTTGATTAGAACTTAGTTCCTAAACCCTCTAAAACAACAACAAAAAAACAAGACTCTCCCTGTTTCAGATGAAGATAGTATTATGTTAAAAAAAGTTTTGCAAAGTATACAAAACTCTGTCCCTGTAATTAACTTTATATATTATCAAAATTAAATATAGCATGTACAAAACATGTTTCTTCTTTTTGAAAGACTGCATTCCTGCCTTTTTGCAAAAAATACATAGTTTACAAATTCAAATGAGTTACTGTCACACCCTCTGCATGTTCCATCAGCCCCAGTCACCATTTACACTCTCCATCCACTACACACCGTACACAGTCACCTGATTACTGATCACCATCACCTGTGCACTAACAACACTCACCTGCTCCAGCCATCACCCACGCACTATATATACTCACCCATCCTATTCACTCGTCGACTGGAATCATCAACGTATGGTCTTACTCTCCTTGTGCTCACCCTGATCTTCTGCCAAGTCTTCCACGAACAGACCCATCATCGAGGCTAACTCCTGTTACCTGTTTGCTCGACTGCAAGGGAAGTGACTGTTTCCTTATTGACTGTTATTATCCATATGCCTGCTTGCACTACGGTGCGAAGACATTATTGTGTTTTAATAAACACCCTGAACTTATCCTTTCATCTCTGCCTTCTGTGACCGTAACAGTTACTACATGAAAAGACTGGGAATTTACAAATAAAAACTACTACTACTAATAATAATAATGAAAATATTTATTTAAATGCAATATTTAATAATAAAAAAATATTTCTTATTTGTCATAAATGTTAAACTCTTTTGACTGTTTATCTTGTTGTAAACAAGCCTTAATAATGTTATATGATATGACCACAATATTATAAAGCACATATTATCCATATATATATATATGTGTGTGTAAATATTGCAGCTGTTTGAGAACCACAAAACAGATCTAAATCATTAAAGTTCATGCCAGGTTACAGCATCTAAACCAGACAAACCGCAGACTGTTTTCTACTCAGTGTTACTAAGACATGCCACAATGTCAACATGTAAGCCATAAGATTCAAAAACAATTTCCACCCGCAAGCTATTTACATAAGTAGCCACAGCAAGATTGTCTAATATCATGTCTGCATTTTACCTCTTATTATATGATGCCAAGCAGCTACACGTCTGTCATATATAGTAGCTCATTTCAAATATATGCTGTTTGTTTATTGTTTTATTATTATTACAGTACGCCACTTTGTAATATTGATAAATGTGTCTGCTGTTTGCGGTGGGTTGTATATTATATTGCACTTGCATAAAGTGCTGTACTTCACTTGGCAAGACTTTAATCTATTTACAGTGCATTGTGATTTTTCTGGTTTTTTTATTTTTAATAAATTTGCAACAGTTTCAAAATTTTTTCACATTGTCATTATGGGGTATTGTGTGTAGAATTTTAAGGAAATACATGAATTTAATCCATTTTGGAATAAGTTGGCTGTAACATAAAAAAAGCGCTATGAATACTTTCAGGATGCACTGTATCTTGCTTGCTGTAACTGTACTTTTGCTCTGAGAGGAGTAAGCCACTTAAAACATGGTGTATTTTATTTTATTAACAAAAGTCAAAATCATTAACTTTGTTGTGGAATTTTAATTATTTTAAAACCATTTCCCAAGTGTTGTATAAAGTAAACACATTTTTAAACATAATCGTTTCCTAATTCATTTCTAATCAACCTTTTTGTCTTTGCCATGATGACGGTCTATACAATTTTTCTAGTTATTTGGCAAGATACTAGTTTTCAGCTTAATGTAAATGCTTAACTGGGTTAATTAGGTTAACTAAGCATGTTAGGTTAATTAGGTAAGTTATTAGACAACTATGGTTTGTTTTGTAGGTCATCTAAAAAAAAAATCTAAAGAGGGCTAATAATATTGAGCTTAAAAATTGTTTTAAAAAATGCTTTTATTCCAGACAAACTAAAAGAAGACTTTTTCCAGAAAACAAACAAACAAAACAAAATATACTGTGAAAATGTTCTTGTTCTATTAATCCTAATTTGGCAAATATTTGAAAAATAAAAAATGGGGGGAGAGGTGGAGGGTAATAATTGCATTCAACTGCAAATACATAAAACATATTTAACAACGACAGCTTAAAATGAAGTGTTATTAATATTTTTAGCTTTCTGTATCACTTACACAGCTGTGCTAGTTCACAATGCATCCTCACACAATGTGAGCTATATAATATTGTTATTACACATGTACTTACATTGTTACTAATGTAAATCTTGACATCTTGAATTATGATAGCATTGGCTGAATATTAAATAGCAAGGCCTGCCAGATGAGGTCAGTGCAGCATTAGGATTCTGTTTTGTTTGACAGGGCAAGTCAAATGAAAGTGGCCAGCTTTCATTGAGGTGCTTAGGTTCATATACAGACTCCAGATGCTGCTTTCAGCTAGAGGCATTGTATACTTATCTTTTTCCTGTCTCTTTTTCTCCAGCCAGAACTCGGGGCTACAGAGACTGTTTGACCGAATGTGAATTTCAATAGGCTTTGTATACAGCAGATCAAAGACTTTGGCATGATGGCTGCCAGTGCTGAAGTGTATTTTCTGAGCAATTCTGCTGCATCATAATTGCTATAAATAGTTCATAGAAAGTGACCCTGCAAAGGCATCAGTAAAGTAGATCTGAAACAGCTCTATTCCTCAAACGCTGTACTATATATATATATATATATATATATAATTTCTTTTTTTTCCCCAAAGGTGTAACATTATTATGTGGTTTGGGATATATTTCACAAGAAAATTACTATTTTAGTACTTTTAATATAAAATGATGCATTTAATTCAGAGTATTATTTGGTATTTCTTATAATATAATTGTGTGGAATTTATACTGAATGTTTTTGTTTTTAAATAAATTCTAACAACAGCAATACTTAAGCAGTGATCCTAAATAAATAAATAAATAAATGTTTAATTGAAAAAACAGTAGAGGCTGTTGGATATTGTGTATGGTAACTAGACGTAAAAAAAACAAAAAAACAACAACAACGACATCAATAACAAAAAAAAAACAATTTATATATTTTTTTCGGCTTAGTCCTTTTATTAATCTGGGGTCACCACAGCAGAATGAACCACTAACTTATCCAGCATACGCAGTGGATGCTTTTAAAATATTATATTATTTCAATTATTATATTATATTATATTACATTATATTATATTATATTATATTCCTTTTTTCCAGACTATCTGATTGTCTTCTCTGTGTTTCCCGGTCGTATGTTCCCCAGCGGGAGGGGAACTACAATGCTATGTGGATACTTCTACTATGGGGATTTCGCCAGAAACCACTCACTCTAAAGAGTACTAAAATGGGCCAATGAAATGCCAATGAGTTGACGGTGTCAGCGTACCCAGCTGGCAGCAATCACAATCAAATCGTGTATATAATGCCAGCTGTGCTCTGAAACAATACCGTTTTTTCGCTTCAGTAGCCTCACGTGTAGACTGAAAGAGATGTTTTTGCTGTCATCCTCCAACTTCGTTCGAGGGAGAGTGAGAGAAATCTGTCGTCTTCTGAGAGGCTGATTTCTCCCGGTTCCAGTGCGAGCGATAGCGCGAGCAGCGGCGGTCGAGCTGGGCTTCTCCTGTTGCTGGGCATTTTGCTGGACCGGTACTTCAAAAGTGGCTAGTATAAAGCAAATTCTCCTAAAAGAGCTACACGGTCGTGCATCGCGTCTTTTTAAAGACGTCGCCCGGACTGTGCATTTCTGGATGCCGTGGTTCCCTGTCCACGAATGATGGGCACGAGCACAGTGTTGCATGTCTGGGGGTTCAGCATGTTAATGCGGTGCTCGCGGGCAGCGCATGCCATCACTGCGATGGTGTCACACCCTCTGCACTTTCCATTAGCCCCAGTCACCATTCACAGTCACCATCCACCACACACCGCGAACAATCACCAGAATACTAATCACACACACCTGCACTTGTAATCACACACACCTGCACCTGCAATCACCCACTCACTATTTAAGCTCACCTCATTCATTCACTCACCGGCTGGAATCAACGTTGGATGGTCATCTCTTCCTCGTACATCTTCCTGTGTTCTCCTTTGCTCTCATATACTCTCCTGTGCATCATCAAGGCTTACTCCTGTGATCTATTTACTCGACAACCTACTAAGGGAAGTGACTCTTGTATTTACCACGAACTTTGTCATTTTACCACCACTGTGTTTTCCACGTTTGCACCACTTGTGTGAATAAACACCTTGATCACTAATTCCCTGTCCTCTCTTTCTTGTGTGACCGTGACAGGGCACTATTGAGTGCGAAGACTTCTCTTGTGTGAATAAACACCTTGATCACTAATTCCCTGTCCTCTCTTCCTTGTGTGACCGTGACAGATGGCATGTCTGTTGTGCAGCTAAGATCGTGGCTCGCTCTTGCAATAGGGCGAACCACCCCGTTGTCTCCTTCAAGTAGCGGTTGGCACTCAGGCAGATCTGAGGGTCACAGTGGGGGTCAATCCGCCGCCCTTGGGCTTGCGGACCTCCCATTCCTCAGCACGCTCCATCCAAGCTTCGAGTGAGAGAAGAGCTGGTCGTTCTCTCACTCGATAACATCGAGGACCAGATGTCCATCACTGCATTGGAGGGTGGGCTGTCATTTCTGATGACAATTTAGACCCGCTTCCTCTCTCCGGGGTGGTAAGCGAGGCTCCAGATAAGGAATCTGATATGATGGCTGTGCTAACCCGGGCTGCTTCGGTGGTGAGGCTGGAGATGGCTTGTCGCCGGACTGATTAGACGGGTGCTACGTGGTGGATAAGAAGGGGAAACCCTCAAAGCCTCCCATCCCCTTCTTCCCGGAGGTGCACTGTAAGTTCACGCAGCGCTGAGGGCACATTTTCTGCCCGGTCTGCGTGTGCTCCGCCCTCACCTTCCCCGATGACGGAGCAGCCAGGGGGTACGAGGCAAATGCTCAGGTCGAGCATGCAGAGAAAAGAGAAAAGGAGGTGTGCTCTTTCCCCGGCGGAGGATCTGGGCATTAACTTATGCCGTATGGCTACCAAAATCTTGCTCGTGTTGTGCCCCTTCCTGGCGTGGTTGATAAATTCTCTAACTAAACCTGGCAGATATTCATGACGTTGACAAAGTTCGCTTTCTTAACACACTCATATCACCCTGTTCGGCAAAACCAGGGGTGAGTTTACCCAGGAATTCACCACGGTGAAAAAGCAGTCAATCGCGATCGGCGGGCTTAAGAAACCGTCCACTTTGACTGCACCTCGCAGAGGGCGCTCGTTTGTGTCTCCAAAATCTGCTCCACCACCCTGTCTGTTAAACGGTTAAACGGCGGCGTCGAGCACCCCACAGACAATCACCGCCCCCTTTCTCTCAGGGCGCCGCTAAGTCCGGTACGGACCGCGAAGCATCCCTGAGATGGACCACTCAGAGAAAAGGAGGTGTGCTCTTTCCCCGGCGGAGGATCAGGGCATTAACTTATGGCCGTATGGCTACCAAAATTTATAAAGAGAATTTTCTCCTTTCCCTGGGTGCGACAGCCCGAACACTGCCAGTATGGGACGATATGCCTTCCAACTCGCAGGATCGGTGCTCTTCACCAGAAGCTCTGAGAATGCCAGAGGACGGGCTCCTTTCTCTTGCACTCCCAGCCGCCGTGCAGACTCTTGGGAAGAAGTTAGGTGAGCTCTCCCATGCTGTACTGCCACACCGCTAGTGTGTCATTGATTGCGTGCGATCACCAGTTCCCAGAGGCGCACGACAATGGATAATTAATTCAATTCTGTCCCCCTCTCATACCCACTTGGAGATTTCTCTTAGGAGAGGTCTGCTCGATCCACTCGACTCAGTATCATTAAGATTTCTGTCCAAGTAGACAGCTCTGCTAGTTGCGTTGGCATCAGTCAAGAGGGTCAGGTATCTGGAGGCATTTTTGGTCAGCAAAGTGTGCCAGCAATTCGGGCCGGCCCACGTTTTCCTGAGGCACCCACCTAGGTGCCCGAGGTTCCTATAGTGCTTCTTTTAGATTAGGTAGTGAACCTGCAAGCGCTGCCCACGGAGGAGGCAGACCCAGCCGCTTTCTTGCTGTGTTCCATTTGCTCTCTGCAATATGTGACCGCATTAGAGCTTACGACTCTAAGCAACTCCTTTTCTGTTATGATCGGCAGACGGGAAGTGCCATATCCATTCTAAGGTTGGCCCACTGGATAGTGGATGCCATCTCCCTTGCTCCTGTGCCAGGGTGAGCCGCGTCCCCTGGCAGTGAGAGCGCACTCAATTAAGTATCGTCTCCTGTTGGGCGTAAGTACGTGGTGCCTCTCTAACAGACAGGGCTGGGCAACATCTAGTACATTCGTAAGAGTGTATAATCTTTGAGTGGAGCTGATTTTTCTCATGTGTGCTAGATATAGCCAGTGAATGAGGAAATTCGGTACGGTGTTGAAACACGCTTGCTGTGCCTTTCTCTCTAACACAGAGATACGTGTGCTTTTCTCACTCTGTTCAGTTGAGTTGCCCATCTGGCGAACCCTACAGAGTTCCTCCGAGGTCCCCAGCATCTGACTCAGCGGAGAAATCAGGTGCCTGGCACATTACGTTGTTGGCATTTCCACTTGGTCAGCCCGCGTTCTGGGTATAGGTGATTGCTATGCGCGATCCCCACTGGCGATCCCATATGTTTCACTCAGCCACGGTATAGTCCCCGCGCTCCAGGCGTGCCCATGTTTTCCCTCCCCGCTAACCATCCTTCATATGTGTACTCCCCCTTCTCAGGGTTAGTTCATATGTCTTCTTGCCACCAGGTCTCCCCATTGGGCAGCAGGTGGCCTCCGCAGCATCCTCCCAATCGGGACTGTCGTATTTTAAAATTCCTAGAAACTTACTAGGTGTATTTTTATGACTCCCCAAAAAATATAAATAAGCTTCACAGGTAAGTAAAGTAAGTAAGGGCCAGGGGACATGTTGGAGGGCTGTGTCTCTGGTGATGATGGTGCACTTACGCTGGAGCCTGGCAAACCTCTCACCAGCGACATGGTAAAGTTCAATCACTGTGGCGTTTTCCATACATTTCCCCATAGTGGAAGTTTCCACATAGCATTGTAGTTCCCCTTCCGCTGGGGAACGTAACGGTTACTATGTAACCCTCGTTCCTCGAGGGGGGGGAACGGAAATACTATGTTCCTTCGCCACAGTGATTGCGCCTTAGCTGACAGCTGTAGTTCGGCTTCTTCAGCTAGAAAATATATTGTTTCAGAGCAAAGCTGCCATTATATACATGATTTGATTGTGATTGCTGCCAGCTGGGTGCGCTGACACCGCCAACTCATTGGCATTTCATTGGCCCATTTTATTACTCTTCAGAGTGAGTGGTTTCTGGTGAAATTCCCATAGTGGAAGTTTCCACATAGCATTTCTGTTCCCCCCTCGGGGAATGAGGGTTTTGTAGTTGTTACGTTATGTTGATTTTAGTTCAATGTGCTTGTGTTTTGTCATGCAACTCCTTTGTTCTCCCTTTTTGTCGTCTTTAGTGTTTACTAGTTGCACCTGTGCTCCATTATGTCTCAATGTATTGAAGGTTGTTTAGTGTTTGTTTAGTTCCTTGTCTGGTCTTGATTGTCATCCTATCGTCATCCCTGTGTGTCATTCCATTTTGGCTGTTCCTGTTCCTGTTCATTAGAGTTTGTTAATAAATGTTTTATGTCTTTTCTAAGCTGTTTCCTGAGCTTTTGTATGACAATCTGTGACACTATTATAACATCACAGTTGAATCATTCATATTAAACTGAACTGAACTTCAGGAGTGACATTTGTATTAAGCAGACCTTAGTGTGTTTTAATGTAACTAGAGCTACACCAGCATTCTGTCACAACCCTTTCCCCTACCACACTATGTCTTTTTATTATAATTTATTTTTCATCTTTGGCACAAAGATGATTATATTGTAAAATATATTGTATCTATATTGTAAAAATCACTATTGATTTAAGGATGAATTTAATTGAAGCTGTGTCTCCTCATAATTTACAAATAGATACAGTAATTATACAGTATATTACTTCAGCTTCACTGAAAAGCATATTGCACCTTTTTACAACCATGGACTTACTTACTTTGCTTAGGCTTGTGTACAATATGTGTCATGGCACATTGCAGTTGTGAGTGAATGCTATTAAAAAATAAAAATAAACTTTTGTTCCTGTCATCAGTCGAGACGCCATCTCGTCAAGGTGTTTGTGAGGCTATATGTGAGATGGCAGTATGTAATCATCAGAGTCTCTAAACGTAGTGCCTGTCTAAAACAACCTTTTTTCACTTCCACTGCACCCATCTGGCAGCTTTGGAGAGGGTGGCACATCAGCCACACTGTATTACTGGGAGAAATCAGAGCTGGCTGTCATCTTCTTATTTCTCAGTGTGACTATTCTCTCGTAACAGGCAGCTGGTATCCCGGCATCTGTCTAAGAGATGTAGAATACAGCAAATACTCTTAAATTTCATTACCAGCGGGGGTTCAGCCTGAGAGTTGACAATCTTGATTATTCAGACAAAATATTCTGGCACGGGTCAGTTGATGGCTTTTAATGTACACAGACGAAATGATTATGTCTGATCTCTCCAGAAGTCAGCGTAATGCTTCTTGAGATTTCTCAACTAAAGAAACTTGGACTGTGTTCTTTGACTTTGGCGGCTGTAGTTTCTCTCTGGAATTAAAATCCAGGATGGATTTGGATAGGATTCAGGAAACAAACCCTGAAATTCTGAGGCGGGAGCCTGTTCTCCACCACATGCAATGCTGCCAACATTCCTTTGCTGGATAATCAATATCTGTTCTTTCTCTTGGCATATTGGTATTGCTGATGGTTTGGCCAGACAAGAATCTGTAGAAACATAAATCAACAAAGACCAAAAATACCCCAGATTGATGATCCTGATTGTTTTAGCAACAATCTCACAATTACGTCTGCCAAAACCATGCTGGGAGTTGACGGATTTTAATATTCCAAGTGTCATGAGTCTACCATTAGACAAATTTGAAGTCATAAAGTCATAAAAAATAGCTTATATTAAAATAGCCATAAAGAAAGCAAACCGGATTACACATTTTAGACTCCTTTAGAGAGATCTGTCAGCAAATCACTTTTTTCCTTATTCATGTCAACAATAAATTAGAATAATGTTATAGCCATTATATTAAAATATAATATACTTGTTGGATTGACATCACAAGTTGCACATTCAACATTATAAGAGCTGGAGGAAGCAGAATGTTCCCCAGTTGCCCATCTTTAACAAACCTGGCAGAATGAGAGCGACCTTGTACCGTTACCTGTCAAAAGGCATTTACACTGAAACGGACACATACAATTGATGAAGGGATGATTCAAAGACTCAAGCAATTACCTTGACTTGTTTAGAGATGTTTGGCATTCATTGCCAGTCCTGTATGCTGTTTATCAGAAAAAAACTTTACTGCAGCGAACTTGTGATCACCCTGATAAAGCAGCATGTTAATTAAAGCAGGATGAAGATACAGTGTTTGTAATCCGCAGAGCAAACCCAGGCAGTTTCTCGGTGCTGTGCGGCTTGTTATCTTGCCAGTTCCCACTCTGCCTGGCACTGTTGAATGCCTTGTGCTGAAAGGATCGCTTAAATCTGACAGTCCCTTGGATCAAAGTTAGCCTGCAAGGATGAGAGAACAACAAACCAGAGGTGAAATTGGGGGCAGTGGAGAAGATTCATGGGAAGGAATAAATAATTGCAAATAAAGATGATATGTAATTATTGACATGTTGATTTCACGGGCTAATATCTTTGACAATCTGATGGTTATTTCATTTAGAATAACTTTTAGAAGCTTTTAAATCTTAAAAAAAAAAGCTGTAAAAGTTGTGCTCACACTACATCACGTACGGTATATGACCACCATGGTAATTAATTTAATTTACAGTTACAGTGAGGCACTTACTTCATAAAAAAAAAATCATAATTGAAATTATTGAATTAACCTGAAAATAGTTCTAACAGCAGATCCAGAAGACATCAACAAAACATATAAATGACTGTGGTTCCCCAGCGGGAGGGAAAGTTGTGGTTATGTGCATAACTTCCACTATGGGGATTTCGTCAAAAGCCAATCATCTGAAAGAGTAATAAAACGGGCCAATGAAATGCCAATGAGTTGACGGCATCAGCGTGTAATATACTGTTGTTTAAAGATGCCCGCTGTGCATCACAAAGAAACTTTTTTCGCTTTCAGAGACTCACACTACTGAGAGAGAGTCTTTGGGTTCCTCCAAACCTCCTTCGAGAAAGAAAAAGAGAGAGAGAGAACAAGAAACCTGCCGATGTTTGAACAGGCTGTTTCTCCCAGTTTCAGAGTGTGTGACACACAGTGGCAGATGGTCGTGGTAAGTGAGGCTCCGGATATAGAATCTGAGATGATGGCCATGTTAACCTGGGCTGCTTCCGTGGCAAGGCTGGAGATGGCTTGTCCCCCAGCCTCTCGTCCCCTTTTTCCCAGAGGTGCACAGTAAGTTCACGCAGCACTGAACGCACCTTTTTTCTGCCCGGTCTGTGTGCGCTCCACCCTCACCTTCCTCGATGACGGAGTAGCCAAGGGGTACGAGGCAAATCCCCAGGTCGAGCTTGCTAGCGCGGTTAATCTTGCCCGTGTGGTGCCCCTTCCTGGAGTGGTTAGCCTCAGCTCCCGTCCAAAGCGTGTAGGTTATCTGCGTCCCTCGGGGCTAGAGCCTACACTACTGTGAGCCAGACTGCTTCCGTTTTGGTTGCTATGGCTTGGCCCAGCAGCACGAGGAAGGTTCTGACCCAGGCTTAACTTACAAATTACAACCAACTTTGCTCTGAAAACACCAGGTTGGCTGCGAGTGCCCTGGGAAGGACGATGATCACACTAGTGGTCCAGGAACACCACCTCTGGCTAAAACCTGGCAGATATGCGTGACATTGACAAAGTTCGCTTTCTTAACACACCCATATCCCAGACTGGCCTGTTTGGCGACACCGAGGGGGAGTTCAACCAGCAATTCACCATGGTGAAAGAGCAGTCAAGTGCGATCGGCGGGCTTTAAAAACTGCTCTCCCCATCAAACCAACCACTTTGGCTACTCCTCGCCGCGGGCGCTCGTCTGTGGCTCCAAAATCTGCTCCGCCGCCCTGTCCGTTCCCCGGTTAAGTGCCAGCATCGAGCATCCCACAGACGATTACTGCCACCCGCCTCAGGCCGCCCCTAAGTCCGGTACTGACTGAGAAGCGTCCCTGAGACGAGCCACTTGGAGAAAAGGAGGTTTGCTCTTTCCCTGGCGGAGGGCCAGAGACACCCATATCATTAAATACGGCTGTATATGGCTACCAAATTTTACAAAGAGCAATTTCTCCTTTCTCCGGATGTGACAGTCCGAACACTGCCAGTATGGGATGCTATGCCTTCCAGCTTGCAGGATTGGTGGTCTTCGCCACAGGCTCCGAGAGTGCCAGAGGACGGGTTCCTTTTTCTCGCACTCCTATCCGCCCTGCGGGCTCTTGGGATGAAGTTAAGATTAACTTCTTATTTTCCGCTCTTCCTTGGGACGCGCGCCTCCCGGGGTGAGATCTCCCATCCCATGCTGCCCCACCGCTGGTGCGTCAGTGATTGTACTGATGATGTCACTCGCACGGGCTCTACCAGTCTGGTTATCGCTGCCCAGCCCGTCGCGATTGCTCATTCGGACAATCAGACTCAGCTATGCGATTCAGTTCACTAAATGCTCCCCCAAGTCCACGGACATGTATTACACCAAGGTCAGCCCTGTGTCCGCCTCTGTCTTGTGCGAGGAGATTGCTGTCCTACTGGCGAAGGACGCAATCGAGCCGGTCCCTCCAGCCAAGATGAGGTATGGACTTTTTAGTCTGTACTTCATCGTACCCTAAAAGAGTGGTGGGTTATGACCAATTCTAGTTCTGTACATTTTGACTCGCTGCCTTACAAGCAGCCGCTCAGAATGCTCATGCAGAAGCCCAACCCCCGGTGCATTCGTCCTCAGGATTGGTCTGCAACGATAGATTCTCCAATTTCCCACATCACCGGCAGTTTTTGCGGTTTCCGTTGACGGTCAAGCATGGTAGTACAAAGTCCTCCCTTCCAGGCTCTCCCTGTCTCCGCGGGTTTTCACCAAGCTCGCAGAGGATGCCCTTAACACCCCTTCAGCTCTCGGGCATCTGCATACTCAATTATCTCGATGACTTGCTGTTTTTTTTGTTTTTTTTAGCTCACAGGGGATCAATTGGTTATGCACAGGGACTGGGTGCTCGGGCACATCAACCTGTTAGGGTTTCGTGGCCAACTAAGAAAAGAGCAGGCTAGCCCCGTGCAGAGCATCTCTTTTCTCGGGTTGGAGTTTAACTCTATCACCATGACGGCGCGCCTCCCCCAAGAGCGTGCCGAGCTGATACTGATCTGTCTGAGAGAGTCGACAGGAAAACTGTGGTCCCACTGATATAATTTAGAGGCTCCTGGGCATATGGCATCCGCAGCCGCTGTCACGCCGCTCTGGTTGCTCCGTATGAGACCGCTTCAGCATTGGCTTCACGATCGGGTTCCCAGACACACATGGCATGCGGGCAAGCACCGGGTGACTGTCACTCCACAGTGTCGCCGTGCACTCATCCTCTGAAGGGACCCTGCATTTCTACAGGCCTGTGTGCCTTTAGAACAAGTGTCCAGTCATATCGTCATTTTGACGGATGCTTTCAGTATGTGCTGGGGGGGCCGTGTGTTGCGGGCATGCAGCTGCGGGTCCGTGGAAGGAACCCAGTTGCATTGGCATATTAATTGCCTGGGGCTGTTGGCAGTGTATCTCGCGCTGCACCGTTTTTTACCGATGCTAGAGGGGAAACATGAGCTGGTCAGGACTGACAGCACGATTACGATGTCGCATATCATCCGCACAGGGGGTATCCACTCTCGCTGCATGTCTCAGCTCGCTCGCCGTCTGCTCCTCTGGAGTCATACGTGGTGGGAATCGCTGCGTGCCATTCTTTCACTGGTGAGCTCAACCTTGCAGCCGATGCGCTCTCACATCAGTTTACACCCGGGAGAATGGAGGCTCCACCCCCGGCTGTCCAGCTGTTATAGGTGCCTTCGGTCACGCTGGCTAACACAGCTGGACCCGGGCATGCGTAAATACGCATTTTCTCCAGTAAGCCTACTTACAGATACTGTGTAAAGTCAGGGAGAACGAAGAGCAGGTCTGTTTTTTGTACCTCTCTGGCTCAACCGGACCTGTATTTCAGCTCTCTCCTTGTGACGGCCCCTCCCTGACATATCCCTTTACAGGCAACATCTGGCACCTACGTCCAGATCTCTGGAACCTCCGTGTGGTCCATAAATGGAGCGCGGAGGAATTAGGTGACCTACCAGTTCGGTGGTTAACATCGTCTCTCAGGCTAGAGCACCCTCTACGAGGCATGCCTACATCCTGAATTAGAGTCTATTCGCTGTGTGGTGTACTTCTCTCCGAGAAGGACCCCGGACATGCCAGATCAGTGTGATGCTATCCTACTTCAGCTGGCTGGGGCTAAGTCTGCCTCCGCACTGAGGGGTTGGCGTTACGATCATCCCTGCTAAGGACGCGGGGATGGCGGAGCGCTGGGAAAGCATCGCCTCATCACCAGTTCCCAGAGGTGCGAGACACTGGATAATTAATTCAATACTGTCCCCCTCTCATACCCACTTGGAGATCTCTCTTAGGAGAGGTCTGCTCGATCCACTCGACTCAGTATCTTTAAGATTTCTGTCCAGGTAGACAGCTCTGCTGGTCGCGTTGGCATCAGTCAAGAGGGTCGGGTATCTGGAGGCATTTTCGGTCAGCAAAGTGGTAGTGCCCGAGGTTCCTACAGCGCTTCTTTTAGACTACGTAGTGAACCTGCAAGCGCTGTCAACGGAGGAGGCAGACCCAGCCCCTTGTCTTGCTGTGTCCCATTCATCGCTCTGCGCTATGTGACCGCATTAGAGGTTACAACTCTGAGCTGCTTCTTTTCTGTTATGTTCGGCAGACGGGAAGTAGACAGCTTTTACAAGTCAGGCCAGTAAAGTATGGGGTGCCTCAAGGACCAGTTTTAGGCCCTTTGCTGTTTATGATATACATGCTACCCCAGTGAGACATTATTAGAAAACACGGGATCAGCTTTCACTGCTATGCAGATGATTATATATTTCAACAAAACCTGATGAGACATCTGAACTGTCTAAGCTAACTGAGTGTATTAAAGATATTAAAGACTGGATGACCAACAATTTTCTTCTCTTAAATTCAGACAAAACAGAATTATTACTTAATGGGCCTAAATCTTGTACACAGCAGATCTCACAACTCTACCTGGAATTAGAGGGATACAAAGTTAGCATTAGCTCTACTGTAAAAGATCTGGGCGTTAAATTAGACAGCAATTTAACTTATGCTATCCATCTCAGATGCAGAAAAGCTAGTTCATGATTTTATGACTTCTAGGCTGGATTAATGTAATGGTCTGTTTGCTGGTTGCCCAGCATCCTCTATTAATAAATTTCAGCTAGTACAAAATGCAGCTGCCAGAGTTCTTACCAGGTCTAGAAAATGTGATCATATCACCCCAATTTTATCCTCCTTACACTGGCTGCCTGTTAAGTTCCGTATTGATTACAAAATATTGCTTCTTACCTATAAAACTTAAAATAATCTAGCTCCTGTTTATCTAACCATCTTTCTGTCTTGCTACAATCCAACCTGCTCTTTAAGATCTCAAAACTCAGGGCTTCTGGTAGTACCTAGAATAGCAAAGTCGAATAAAGGAGGTCGAGCCTCCTCTCTCTCTTATGGCTCCTAAACTCTGGAATAACCTTTCTGATATTGTCCGAGGCTCAGACATACTCTCTCAGTTTTAAACTAGATTAAAGACCTATCTTTTTAATAAACCATACACTCAATGCATCGCATAATGGTTGTCAGTGTTCTGTCCTGTCCATATGCTTTTTGTTATCATCATGTGCTTTCTTTGTCCTTTTCCAGCCATCATTTGTGTTCATTCATGTCACCTGTGTTTTATCCCCTTTAGTTTAGTGATTAGTTTAATCATCCCTGTCTATTTATACCCTTTTGTCTGTGTCCTTTGTGTTCCGGTATTTTGATTCGTTTGGTTGTGTCGTCCTTGTCCTGTCTGCCCGTATCCAGTGTTTGTTCCCAGTAAGTGTTCATTTAATAAATCCGTTTTTTGTTACATCCCGTGTTCAGTCTCATAATGTCATCGTCTACCAGCAGAGCGTTACATAATACCGGACACAAAAGTAGCGGCGTGTTTTCCCCCGATTTTCTTTTTATAGTCTTTTTGCCCCTCAGTGTTTTATTTTTTCCCTTTCGTGTTTCCCTGGACCCCATCCACCTTCCTGTTCGTCTTCACCGCCTGCTGGAGCAGGGGAAGAGCAGCCCTGAGGACCATATCCGAGCGACTGCCAACAGCTTTCCGGGCGACGTGCTCTGCATGCCCATCATCTCTAGCAGAGCACGATCGTCCGAAGATGGTCCTCGGGGCAACATCGCCGCAAGTATGGAGTGGACACTGGCGAGTAAAAGATGCCAACTCACCGCCTTCCTGGAGGAAGATCTCGTCAGTGTTACTCCCGACCCAGTGACCAGCCAAGCAACACCATCCACCTGCAGGGAGCGCTTGCCAGAGCCCACCGCAGACGGAGAGCCACCCCCAACGTATGAGCCATCGCCCCCTAGAGCGACAGAGCGGAACTGCGCTGAGATGGAGGAGCTTAAAACCCCGTCTGACCAGGTGTGTGAGCCGGCAACACCGCCGAAAGGGGGAGTCCTGGTGGATACCCGCGAGACCAGCGAGAGTCCCGCCCACCCCTCCTCTGCAGATGGACAGCGGCTGGACACTGCGAAGCTACTGATTGACTTATGGGGCTATAGCTTTAACCTTCCGCTGTTTTCAGACAGCAATAACCGTCCGCTGTTTTTAGACAGCAATCAACTGTTTCCATACAGTTTTTTAATCTTCCTTTCAGAAAAAAGCCTCAGCTCCTGGGACATGAGTAGCTTCCCACGGTCCCCCAGAACTGCAGCCAGTCAGCCAGCTCCAGCACTGCTGCAGTCAGCCAGCCCCCCAGCTCGCCCTCTAGCTCTGGATATGGAGCTCGCTTGTGGGTGCTACCTGCCTGCGTCGCCCTCTGGAGGGTGTCGCCCAACGTCAGCTCCTGCAACCTCTGAGCTGCGGACTCCACCTCGGCCCTTCGACCCTAGGGCTCCGCGTTGGCTCACTCCTCCCTCGTCTTCGTCGTGGGCCGTTCGCCCACCATCTCCGCCAGGCTCCCTCGTCCCTCCGGCTCCACCTTGGTCAGTCGTCGCCCTTCCTTCGCCTCTGGACTCCACTCCTCTGGCTGCACCTCGTCGCACCGTCCTACCGGCTGCGTTGAGCTCCTCCTTCCCTCCAGCTGCGCCTTGGTCCTCTGTCGCTCTGGCTATGCCGCGGGCTTCCGGAACCCCGCCGTCGCCTTGCTCGGGTGAGCCGCCTGCTTCGTCCGGCACTTAGAGACCACGGCGTCACCTACGCCCTACGACTCTCCATCACTTCCTTGGGCTCCACCGCCATCAGCGGCTTCTCCCTCGATCGGCCCCCTGGAGTTGGCAGCCACTCCTCCTCCATGGTCCCTTCCTCGACTCCGCCTGGGGCCGTCCTTCTGGCTGTGTCCTGGGTCCTCCTTCTCCAGTTCCCTTCTAACCTCCATCTTGTTTTTTCGTGTGGGGGTACAAAAAGGGGGGGGGGTACTGTCAGTGTTCTGTCCTGTCCATGTGCTTTTTGTTATCCTCATGTGCTTTCTTTGTCCTTTTCCCGCCATCATTTGTGTTCATTCATGTCACCTGTGTTTCATCCCCTGTGTGTGATTAGTTTAATCATCCCTGTCTATTTATACCCTTTTGTCTGTGTCCATTGTGTTCCGGTATTTTGATTCGTTTGGTTGTGTCGTCCTTGTCCTGTCTGCCCGTATCCAGTGTTTGTTCCCAGTAAGTGTTCATTTAATAAATCTGTTTTTTGTTACATACCGGGTTCAGTCTCATAATGTCATCGTCTACCAGCAGAGCGTTACAATGGTATTATGCATGAGTGTGCTCCACACAGGTGAGCTGGCTTGACAACCACCTGTTGAACACACTCCTCCTGTCTTAATGCACCAGACATTGTGTTAGAAACTCTCATACGCTTTACATGTTTGTTTCTATGTTTGTTTATATAACTGCTATTTTCATCTATAACAATCCATTTTTGCATTTCGTTTAAATACACTATGAACTGCAGCTACGCTAATTATTTTCTTTATTTTCTATTTCCACCTTGGGATACTCATCCCAAGGCCCCTACAAACTATGCAGCGCCATTGATGCGATCCAAGACCAAGAAGAGATGATCCCAATGTATCCTGGACCAGGCCGTATCCCGAGCTAATGATGTGGTGGTCATGGAGGAATGGAGTGCATGAGACTGATTCCTGAAAGGCCACAGTGTCAAACGAGTCCACGCATCGTTCCTGTGGGCCAGCCTGACCTCCCACCGGTGCCCTACCCACACCTGCAGCTTTTCCAAGATGGACGTCCAGCTTCTCCAGCCTCTGGCGCCTAGACTGCAGCTCCACACAGGAAGTTTGGCCAGAAGAATAATGATCGTGCCCAACAGAGCCTGGTTTCTCTCTAGGTTTTTTTTTCCCTTCACTTCGTCAATGGGTGAAGTTTTTTTTCCTCGCCACTGTTGTGACTGGCTTGCTCGGATAGGGACTTGTGGAGCTGCGCTTTGGTGGATTTGCTCTTCAGCAGTGAAACTTAAACCACACTGAACTGAACTGAACTAAACTGAACTTCAACTGTGAAATCTGGACTTTACTAGAACTATGTTAAGCTGCTTTGACACAATCTACATTGTAAAAAGGGCTATATAAATAAACTTGAATTGAATTGTATGTCCTTGGAGCCCATAAGACCATAAAGTGTCCCCTTTTTCATTTTAGGTTTCATATAGGTGCTTATAAGTACCCCTCTTTGTAGCTGTTACAGTATATGCCCTTGATGACCTTTTCCCTGTGCCTGCTATGGTGTGGATTGACAGCAAACTATTATACACACTCCTTGTGGCAAAGTATTGATCCCTCAGAGAACTCCGACAGCTGAGGATACCATGTGGGATAAAGCCTTAGAACAGATATTCTGTTAAATGAAGGGACTGATGGGTAGAGAACATGTGGTAACACGTTACATCGTGACACTTCTATGTCTGAGAGACCTAAATTTGATTTTCATTTATTTTTTCCACAATTTCTGTTTAACATAGAGAAGATTTTTCAACACATTTCTAAACATAATAGTTTTAATAACTAATTATTAATAACTGATTACTTTTATCTTTGCCATGATGACAGAACAGTATTAAAATGACATTTAAAGGCTTAACTGGGTTAATTAGGTTAATTATTATTATTTTATTTATTTTTTGGTTGCAGTAGTTGTTATCTTTGTCTCAATTAAATCAACTATTGACTCAGATTATTCATACAGAAAGTGTGTCTTAAAACAGCACTGGTAATCGTACTTCCTCTGCGCTGATGTTGAACTGGTATGTAATCCTCTTGCTGTTGATTCCTCTGCGGATGGCAGATAATAATAAGTGTACTGTATGCACCTCTTCAGACTGTCAGCACTCACACTCTCAGACATTCTCTTGCAGCCCGTGGGGACACTACTAAGGGAAGGTCAATAAATTCAGATCAGTTGTAGAAACTGAATGGATAAAAGATTAAGAATAGTTCTAAATTCTGAGCGAGGCCAAGCTTATTTTGATTTAAAGTTCTGTTAAACCTGAAAAGTATGAGGCTCGTTCTATGGGAAAAAACAACATCATGGTACAGAAAATAATCAAGCCACATTATTAAACCTTAAATTAAATTTTAGGAGTTCATATTATAGGAATAATATTGGTCAAAATATATTTCGTGAAGAGTGAAGTTTAAAACAGATAATTTAGAACAGCACTTTAAAACAGTACTCAAATTAAAACCGATAACTTAATATTACACAAAAAGTCACTTAGGATTAGTTAAAATATAGTCTTTTTATGATTCTTAAAACATTTACATACTGTCACACCCTCTGCTCGCTCCCAGTCACCATCCACCACACACAACACACGTGAACCCTCACCAGATTACTGGTGATTACCAGATTACCCACACCTGCACCCGCAATCACCCAGGCTAACTCTGCTATGACCGGAGTTTCTCCGGATCCGTTTGCCAGCATGGTAAACTCACTCAGGCAAACTTTGCCTACCGCCCCCCTGGGTGCTTGTGCAAACCCCACTACCATCACAAGCACACCCCTATCATGACCAATGAGTTATTCCGGCGAGCCAAGCATCTGCAACGGCCTTCTTCTACAGTGCTCTCTCTACATTGAAGCAAATACTCACCAATTTCCCGGCGAAATTTCAAAAATTGCCTTTTTGGCTTCTCTCCTCACAGGGAAAACCCTCCAGTGGGCAGATGCTCTCTGGAATGCCGGCAGCCCAGCGACATCAACATACCAAGCCTTCTTCAGCCATTTCAAGGAGGTGTTCGCTGTCACACTCACACCCCTCAATGTGCACGATGAACTCATTACCCTCCGTCAAGGTAACACATCCATGCATGAATACACATTGCACTTCAGAACACTCGCCGCCAGTAGCGGCTGGAATCAGATAGCCCTACTGGCTGCATAACGGAAGGGTCTTAAACATCAAATCCGCAAACAAACAAATGCTTGTCAAGCTTGCTGGTCACTATTCTTTAACTGCTTCGACTTCCAGATCACCTATCAGCCGGGACATAAGAATTTGAAAGCTGATGCCCTCTCACGTATGTACTCACCAGATCCCAATACTGATGCTCCTGACCCTGTTTTACCCTCTTCTGTCTTTCTGCCCATTTTTTGGCAGGTGGATGAAGAAATTTGTGCCGCCACCACCGAAGAGCCGGAACTGCCCCAGGGCCATACCTATGTACCTACTAGGCTCCGTCTTCAGTTACTGGATAGTACGCACACTTCCCTGCTCTGGACACCCTGGCAGCAGGCGAACCATCTCGCTCCTCCAACATAAGTACTGGTGGCCGAACATGACCAAGGACGTTGCCCAGTACATCCGGGGATGCTCTGTCTGTGCCATCACCACTACTCCTCATCACCTTCCTGAAGGTAAATTACAACCACTGCCTACTTCCCGCCGGCCCTGGACACACCTAGGAGTGGATTCAGACTTTCCTCCCTCACAAGGGTATACAACCATTCTTGTAGTAGTCCAAAAGCATGTCAACTAATCCCTTTCAAAGGTCTTCCCACAGTTCTCGTAACCGTTGAAGCACTTATTCACCATGTCTTCCGCAATTATGGGCTCCCCAAAGACATCGTGTCCAACAGGGGGCCTCAATTCATCTCTAGGGTCTGGCGGGCATTCTTCCGACTTCTGGGCACATCCATCAGACTATCGTCCGGGTACCATCCTCAAACCAATGGACAGACCGAACGAAAGATCCAGGAAATCTCACGTTACCTTCGGACGTACTGCGCACACCACCAGAACACCTGGAGCCAGTATTTACCGTGGCCTGAGTATGCTCAGAACTCCCTTCGCCAAACCTCCACAGAACTAACTCCTTTCCAATGTGTCCTAGATTATCGGCCATCCCTGTTCCCATGAACCGGCGAAACCTCAGAAGTACCCGCGGTAGACCACTGGTTTCAGGAAAGCGAGAGGGTGTGGAACTCTGCACACGTCCATCTACGGCAGGCAGTACGGAGGTACACTGACGCTGCCAATCGCCACAGGTTACCTAACCCCGCTCTTTAAGATCTCAAAACGCAGGGCTTCTGGTAGTACCCAGAATAGCAAAGTCCACTAAAGGAGGTCGAGCCTTCTCATTTTTGTCTCCTAAACTCTGGAATAGGCTTCCTGATAATGTCTGAGGCTCAGACACACTCTCTCAATTTAAAACTAGATTAAAGACTTATCTTTTTAGTAAAGCATACACTCAATGCGTCGCATAACGGTATGATGTATTAGTGTGCTCCTCCTGTCTTAATACACCAGCCATTGTGTTAGAAACTCTCATATGCTTTACATATTTGTTATATAACTACTATTTTCATCTATACCAATCCATTTTCTTTCTGGTTTAAATACACTATGAACAGCAGCTACACTAAATATTTTCTTTATTTTCTATTTCCACCTGGGGATACTCATCCTGAGGTCCCTACAGATTTGCAGCGCCATCGATGCGATCCTAGACCTGTGAAGAGATGATCCGAAGGTATCCTGGACCAGGCCGTATCCCGAGCTGATACCGTGGTGGCCATGGAGGAATGGAGTGCATGAGACTGATTCCTGAAAGGCTACTGTGACGAACAAGTTTACGGTTAATCCTGTGGGCCAGCCTAACCTCCTGCTGGTGCCCTACCCTCACCTGCAGCTTCCACGATGGATGTCCAGCTTCTCCAGCCCTGGCGCCTAGAAGAAATTTCCTCTTGGCCAGAAGAAAATGATCGTGCCTAACATAGCCTGATTTCTCTCTAGGTTTTTTTTCCTTCACTTCGTCAATTGGTGAAGTTTTTCCTCGCCACTGTTGCCACTGGCCTGCTCGGATTGAGACTTGTGGATTTGCTCTTCAGTATTGAACTTTTAGCAGTGAAACTTAAACCACACTGAACTGAACTAAACTCTGAAATCTGGACTTTACTAGAACTTGTTAAGCTGCTTTGACTCAATCTACATTGTAAAAAGCGCTATATAAATAAACTTGAATTGAACTTACCATTTGGGAGATAAGGTATGGCTCTCTACTAGGGACATCCGCCTCCGTCTGCCCTGCCGTAAGCTGAGTCCCCGATACATAGGACCGTTCACCATCCACTCTCAAATTGACCCAGTCACATACCGTCTCAATTTACCTCCCCGTTACCGAATCTCCCCCACATTTCACATTTCCCTACTTAAAGTTCCATACATTTCACAAAAGGACATTTAAAATTAAAGCCCATGTATTGAATTATCAATGATTACAGTTTTTAAATTTCCTTTGGTCTTAGTCTCTATTTCAGAGGTCACCACCGAGTACTGGGAAACACCCATACACTCTCACATTCACAAACACTCATACACTCATACACTATGGCCAATTTAGTTTATTCAATTCACTTATAGTGCATGGGGCGGCACAGTAGCACAGTGGGTAGCACTGTCACCTCAAAGCAAAAAGGTCGCTGGTTCGAGCCTCAGCTGGGTCAGTTGGCATTTCTCCCCATGTTCACGTGGATTTCCTCTGGGTGCTCCGGTTTCCACCACAAATCCAAAGACATGCGCTATAGGTGAATCGGGTAAACTAAATTTGTAGTCTGTAGTGTGTGTGAATGAGAGTGTATGGGTGTTTCCTACTACTGTGTTGCAACTGAAAGGGCATCCACTGCTTAAAACATATGCTGGATAAGTTGGCGGTTCATTCCGCTGTGGCGACCCCTGATTAATAAAGGGATTAAGCCGAAAATAAAATGAATGAATGAATTTATAGTGCCTTTGAACTGTATAGGGGGAAACCGGAAACCCATGCAAACAAAATTGAAACTTTCTTATTCATAATATTTTACAAAACTTTAAATCAAAGACATCTAAATATTATTAGTAATGTTGGTATTCAATTATTGCATTTTACCATGTATCCTGTGTTTTCAGCTGTAACCTACTCTTAAATAAAATAAAGTTATTATGAAAGTTTTCTGAAATGTACTTACAATTTACATATATCAAAACAACACTATAAAGGTCAGCTAATTGAATTTTCAAAGTGGCTCTTTATTTATTTTTTTTAAACATCCTAACCAATCTGATTTAATTATTGGTTTAATTTTGGGGCAAAACTATCTTGACCAATCAATTTCTTTTTTTTTTCTTTTTTTTTCTCTTTGCTTTTTTTTTGTGATTAGTGTTAGCATTTAGTGACATTTAACTCTGTTCCACTTGGGACTTCAGTTGAACTCAGCCAAAGCCTGTCTTTAGACATCAGCCTCACTATCTTTTCTCAGTCTGATGTTAATGTGGAGGTCATTGTTTAAAAGTGAGAAAAACTAGTGAGTCAGCAGCATGTATGTTCACAGCCTGGCGAAAAGTAGACATATTAGACAGGCCCTCTGAACTCTGACCACAAGGCCAAACTCTATCTGCTTCTGACTGACAGGCCCTGAATCATCTGGCTCCAGTCAAGGACCGCCACCAAGAATGCAAACCAGGGCTTATCATAGAAAAGATATGTCATTGCCAAATGTAAAACGAGTCTGTGATTCCACATATAGTTAATGATAGCAGAGCATCAAGGGGATTTTTTTTGCTATCATAACCAGACAGTTTTGAGGACCAAAGCACATTCAGCTTTATCTCTATTTGTCTCTATAAATTAAATGCATCTATTTCATTTAGTGAATCAAGTTTTGATTAGGAAAGGATTTTTATTACATAAATAAAATGTCTGGGGTCTATATTGTTCTGCACAGGGAGTTTGATGAACCCATAACTGTATTTTCATTTGATTGTTATTGGTGCTGAGAGACTTGCTCATGCTGGATGGCATTACTGGATCCAAAACTGTGTTGAAACCAGCGTAACCAAGTTGTTAACATGAGCTCTCAGAGGGGCTTCTGACCCAGACCAGCCATTGGTTAAGCAGCACTATCTCCAGTAAAACATGGGTTGAAAGAAGACACCACTTTTTCTCTCATTGCTCCACTCATGCCAGTGCAATGCAAAATTAATCGTATTTGAAGCTGTAATAGGATTATGTCATTTCATTTAAAGGGCGTCTGAAGCAGTTAACAGTGTTATAGTGAAAGTGTTCAAAGAAACATAGTTCAAAAGGTCAAACTAATTTGCAAGAACAGTGTCTTTAAAATAAATTTACGAAATATATTGTATTAACACTTTCACATTTTATGCATACTGATTAATGATAAGAAGTGCAGATGTTTTTTTCACATGCATGGATATCTAAATACGCTTATATGTAATTCCTCTTTGAATGGTAACTCTAATTGTAGCATTTACACATTGTGATATTATTAGCCGCAATCATCAAATATCACAAAGTCACAATCATGAGAAGAGCTGTAATAATAAACATCACTACTATGAAATACATCATAGTATCATGATGAGGTATAATGATCACAATTTAAAAATATTGAAGAATGAAAATTACCAAGGACGTTACCCAGGAAGTCATTTATAAGTTATTAATTTTAGAAAATTTTACTACAGCCACAATATATTATCATTTTATTGAACCTTTTAAGTACATTTTTGATATTTATATAGTATTATTATTATTTCAGCATTATGTATTATTTTGGTTGCATAAGAAAGACATAAACATATGCATTTACTGTATGCATGTGCATTTAGAGATGTGTGCATTTAGCAGATATATTAACCCTGTGTTTAATAACAACTTTACATTTATGTTAAATCAAAATTTGCCATATTAATTTTTCTAGTGCACATTATTCTTTAGGTCAACAATTATTCTGTTCAAATTAATCCACTGAAAAAAAAATGTTTTGATAATCTTTAATCACAATCGGGCAATTTGTTTCCACATTTGTAGTGCCAGTGCTTCTCAGTTGATATTAGTTTGATGCTTCAGCCACAATATTCACACCCCTCTTACCATTAATTTGCTATGAGGGAATGATACACATAAAGCAAGCTCCCCTACTCAATATCCCATTTCAGTTGAAAGTACATCAACATACTGAGAACTGAACCATGACCTTTGTGTTTCCAAAGCCATGTGCTATACAGTAGTCTGAACAACAAGAATACTTGTTTTCTTTTAGGTGTCTTTGTTTCTGATAACCATAGCAACAATACTGTCTCATTTTGTCTCCATTGAAATGCCAACACTTTGCAGTATTTTGCAAATGTTTTTCTACATACATCCCAATCTCTGTCTGATGTTTTAGAACTCTCATAATGCATTACACAAGTTTGTTTGTAGGTTTCATCTTATACATGAAATGGCAGTTGCCTGTGATTAAGGACAACTCAATCTTAAGATTATTCCTGTCCTGTAATACAGTACAGATTATACAAAAGACTTCACGCAGTTCCTATAATAAGGTACTGCAGACAGAACCTGGCTAATGTGTCACAGCAGGATGCATTCTGTCATCTGTAAAGCGGCGAGACTCCAGGCACTGCCATTGTAAAAGTGCTTTCCTTTCAATTACCTGCAATGAAGATACAAGGCGGCGTTTTGTACCAATTAGCTGTCGCACTAAGCGGAGGGCACTGGCAGAGAGGGGAAAGAGATGCGCCCGGAGCGTGATTAATTCTCTTCACCTTGCATATCATTTGCATTTGGCTCAGTCCACATCTAATATTACATCTCAGACTTTGCATTCCTTTGAGATGGTGCTCAGAGTGGTGATAGCTGTGCTATAACCTCCAGGGTTTATTTGCAGTTGAAGGTGCTCTCAGACCCTCTCATATTCGACTCCCTTTGTGCTTGCAGGCCTGATGAAGCTCTGCCTTTTGAATGTATCATAGTTGTGAAGTGGGTTTGAAGAGCCTTTCAAGGGCTCGTTTGAACATCCCACAGAGGAAGCATTAAAGAGTGCTTCAGGACAGAAGAATGTGATATTGTGGATTTTAGCTTTTGGTTCAAAATGAATGAATATATTTGAGATTAACATTTTCAAAGGTACCACCAGCAAGTCTTAGTTCTGAGGCTTAGTGGTAAAAGTGTCCATACATAGAAAAAAAGGGTGATTAATAAAAGCTGTTTTTACAGCATGGAATATAAACATTTAAACCAATACATTGTCAAAAAACTACTCTCAACAATACTAAAGTGATAGTGCACCTAAAAATCTTTTTTGTCTGTTGAACACATTAGAATATATTTTGAAGAAAGCTAAAAATCCTGTAACCACTGACTTCCATATAAGAAAGAACAAACAAACAAACATGAAGTCAATGTTTTTCAGCTTTCTTCAAAATTTTTTGTTCAGCTTTTGATTTTTTTTCCTGCATAGGTAAAAGAAGATATCAGTACAAAAGTCAGAGTATAAAATGTGTGGAGAAACAACAGACTCGTTGAATTATAGAAATGAGCAATTAGAATCATACACGTTGAATGATTTTTAGTATGTAATTCTCAGTGAGGAAATACACAGAAGTAATTAAGAACACATGAACTGCTTCTAGTTACGCCAGTGATGATTTCATGCAATGTTGCATTCCAAAATGGGTCAAACCTACAATTTATTTGATTATTTTGCATATAGAGAACAAAAGCAGATATTGAATTGAATATATTAAGCAAATTTAGTTTTCTCTCTTAAGAACATATTTTTTTAAACAATAAATAATAAGAACTTAACAAACATGTTTTGAAAAAAAACAGGCTAATAAAAAGTAACTACAGGATTTACTTTTTATATATTTTTTGAATGGCATAATAAACAGGTTCTGCGAGTACTAAATAATCAGGTGGCCTTGCAAGAACACAAATCATTGCACTTTCATCATCAGTTCGTTATTTTTAATTTGCAGGGTTTAATTCTCTGGACTAAGACCTCTGTGCTC
>CAIGQW010053877.1:532544-552226 GCA_903798125.1 Danio choprae | reverse complement strand
TGTATGTATGTATGTATGTGTGTGTGTGTGTGTGTGTGTGTGTGTGTGTGTGTGTGTGTGTGTGTGTGTGTGTATAGAATGTATATATACAGGTCTTCTCTCACTTTCTTTGCAGCAATTCATCATTGACAATATTAAACAATCAGTAAAATAAAACATTATTTTATTGTCCTCCAAATCCAGAATATTGTTGTTTTTCTATTGCTACCCTCATAAATATTTCAGGCTGAAATACAAGAAGGGATCAATCCAAAAGTCACTTTGTAAATCATTGCCAAGCACCATACGGTAACTGGTGTGCTTTGCAGTAATGTGCCTAGACTATAAATGAGAGTTTGCATTAACTTATTTCTGCTAACTTACACATTTTTTTAAAATGACATCTATTAAGAGATAAAATTTTCCTATTTCTAAAATGGTATTTAAATAACCAAAATATTAAATAGAAAACTCTTGTTTTTCTGTATATAAATGTATCCATTGCACAGCCAAGCAAGTGACTGACCTTATGTGCAGCTTGTTCTTAGAATGGATTTTAACAAAATCTGCAATGAAAAATAATTTTTATAGACCTTTGCATGACGCACAATTACCATACAAAAATATTTTCTGTTAAATATTTTTGGTCTCATGGTCTGAATTAAAATAGGAAAAGAGCACTTTAAAAATTGTTTAATTACAAACCATTCATAAGTACTGCTGTCTTCAAATCATTGACTGCTGTTATAAGCAAGGAGCGCTTATGAGGTGGGTCTGGAAAATCTCAGGGGATCATATCATGATGAAAGCATGACACTGATGTATCCTGTCTGCTTCCATTCTCAGGCCTAATAATATGAAGTATGGTAGAGAGACGCCCTCCATCAGGGGGGTCTGACATTCCTCAAGCATGGACTTCATGCTTCTTCCCCTGAGATACTGACCTCAAGAAAAGCAGAGCCCACATAATGACTTAATGAAGATCCGTATCCAGAGTTCTCGGAGTGTTTATGCACTATAATGAGGTGACTGACGAGCAGCAGGGCTTTATAGAGAATATTTTTTAGAATCATTCCTTTTCTTTGCTTTCCGTTGTTTGTCACTGCATAGACAAATGATCATAATATTGTCATGTCTTTGGGATTCATGATTTTAGGGAATAACAGCAGGGTCATTCTACAAAAAGGTAAAAAGCTGATGTTGATTTTACTGTGCTACAGCTGACATTTTTATAAATACATCTCAAAAATCCCCATACACTCATAACTTTATTGTATTTTAATACATTTTCCTAATTGTCTATACTGCTAAAAACAAAAACTATAATTAAAAAAATAATAATAATACTTACTTACTCATTCACCCATACACTCTCACATTCGCAGATGCACTCATAAACTATGGCCAATGAATACCGCAACTATACCACATGTTTTTGGACTTTGGGGAAAACTGGAACACCCAGAGAAAACACACACATGAACACGGGGAGAACATGCAAACTTTACATAGAAATGCCACCTGGTCCAGCCGGGACTCAAACCAGCGACCTTCTTGCTGTGAGGTGACAGTGCTAACCACTGAGCCATAATAATAATAATAATAATAATAATAATAATAATAATGATGATGGGCAGCACGGTGGCGCAGTAGGTAGCACAATTGCCTCACAGCAAGAAAGTCGCTGGTTCGAGCCCTGGCTGGGTCAGTTGGCATTTCTGTGTGGAGTTTGCATGTTCTCCTCGTGTTCGCGTGTGTTTCCTCTGGGTGCTCCAGTTTCCTCCTCAATTCAAAAGACATGCGGTACAGGTGAATTGAGTAAGCTAAATTGTCCGTAGTGTATGTGCGTGAATGAGTGTGTATGGATGTTTCCCAGATGGGTTGCAGCTGGAAGGGCATCCGCTGCGTAAAACATATGCTGGATAAGTTTGCGGTTTATTCCGCTGTGGCGACCCCAGATTAATAAAGGGACTAAGCTGAAAAGAAAATGAATGAATGATTATTGTAATAATAATAATAATAATAATAATAATAATAATAATAATAATATTATTATTATTTAAATTATTAACTAAAATATAATGATATCTGGCCAAAACGGTGGCTTATTGGTTAGCACTGTAACCTCACAGCAAGAAGGTCGCTGTCCCAGCTGGACCAGTCAGCATTTCTGTGTGGAGTTTGCATGTTCTCCCCTTGTTCGCGTGGGTTTTCTCCGGGTGCACTGGTTTCCCCCCCACAGTCCAAAGACATGCGGTATAGGTGAATTGAATAAACTAAATTGGCTGTAGTGTGTATAGATGTTTCCCAGTACTGGGTTGCAGCTGGAAGGGCATACGCTGTGTAAAACATATGCTGGATAAGTTGGTGGTTCATTACGCTGTGGCGACACCTTATGAATAAAGGGACTAAGCCAAAGAAAAATGAATGAATAATGATATCTCAGTTATATTTCAACTTCTACATATCAGAAAATATGCACAGTTCAATAAAATATAATGACAAAAAAATGCTTTTATTTCTCTATGTATAGAATATATTCTATAAAATGTAATACGTATTCTGTATAATCCTTTCAAGTGAACTCTTCAAAGACAAATTTAAGTCACAATAGTTTGTAAATGTCACAGCGAGGCCAGGTTCTCCCCACTCACAATCACCCGAAGCACCCCGATCACAGTCACTTGCATACTAATCAGTCACGCACCTGCACGTTATTCCCTGCTCATCACTTCAGCCCATAAAACCCCTCACCTGTTACAGTCACATAAGGAAGAGAGGACATGTAGTTAGTGTTTGTGGTGTTTATTAAAACACAGGTGAAATCTTCGCACTGAGTGCAGGTGGTAAAGGCGTGAATACACAGTGGTGGTGACAACACACAGAATACAAGAACACTTGAGAGTCACTTCCCTTTGTATGGCGAGCAAACTGATCACAGGAGTTAAACTCGATGATTCACAGAGGGACAGATAAGAGCACAGGAGGATAAGGAAGAGCACGATGAAGAGATGACCATCCAACGTTGATTCCAGCCGGTGAGTGAATGAGTGAGGTGAGCTTATGTAGTGAGTGGGTGATTGCCGGTCCAGGTGAGTGTGATTACAGATGCAGGTGTGCGTGATCAGTATTCTGGTGATTGTGCGCGGTGTGTGGTGGATGGTGACTGTGAATGGTGACTGGGGCTGATGGAACGTGCAGAGGGTGTGACATCACCGTCCCTCACTTAGTATCTGGCCTCATCTCATGACAGAAGGACTACGCTCATGGTCAGTGAATTCTATATCGACTTAGTTATACTTACCTGTCTGTTCCTTGTGATCTCCAATCTCTGAGTCTCTCCTCCTCCTAGTGTGATTCACTCCTGGTTCCCTCCTGGTTGTGTGTTCTCCAAATCTTCCGTGTTCCTGCATCTTCATCATTCTTCAGTCCCTCTACATCCTCCGGTCCACTGCTCATCATATCCTGCAATAGACTTTAACCAAGATGAATTGATCCTCTGTTGGCCGCAAATGGAGGCCGCATACTACTAATAAACTATTGTGGTCTAAAACCAGCCATTTTCATTTCATTGTCCAACCCCTATATGTGTGTGCACTGTATATATTTACACATTTGTGAAAATGTGTGTGTGTATATATAAAATATTTATGTACTGTATCATATAAATTTTAACATAACACTTTTTTGTATGCTTTGTGCTATTTGTTTCTGTGTTTTGTCTGTAAATATTACACATTTATTATGAGATATATTTTTAATAGATGTATCACGATTAAACAGCTCTGTAATGACCTTGAGAAAAAAATGTTGTATTGTCCAATCATACTATAAAACTGTCAAACCTCTATCAGTATATTTTTATTAGATTTTTTTTTCTCATGGTTTAATTACATTGTAACATAGTAAATGTCTTATTACTGTAGCTTGATATGGTCTGATGCTCTTAATTAACCCTTAAACCACATAATTTGTCTAAAAGGATGTTTAAAACCTTATAAAATTACTTTATTAAACTGGAAAAGGCATCAAGTGACCGAGCAGTGATATGTTGACGTCCCGCTTACACACAATGCCTGTTGGTTGCAGTGTTTCAGGGTATTTTTTCTTTCTCTCTAAGTTCTAAAGCCCTGCGAGAGATCAAACAGAGTTGTCGCCATCTCCGCCTGCAGTCTGATCCCTCTGCGGTGCAGAACACTGCCAACAAACAGCAAATCTGCCGTTACAAACCCAAATTAGCACGGCACTGCCTCCCGAGCTTATCACAGCACCATGTACATCATGTGTGCATTTGCATGTTATGATTAAACGTGACATCTTTATTGGGTATGAATAGTAACAAGCCAGAATATTCCAGTGATATCTGACTGCTTTTATGTTCCCAGGAGTTCATGGGTTTTTTCAAAATGAATTTGCTCTATCATTCAAATAAGAATAAAACAAATCAAAAGATTATTTTATGTTTTTGACTGCCAACTTGATTTTCTCTTTAAGCATCTTGCTTTTCCTATTGTCTTGAGTAAAGACATTTGAAGACAATATAATGTTGAAAACCTTCAGATGCAGACCATAAAATACAGTTACACTGTCACTGAAGCACACTTCAATTGCGTAATGTTTGCATCACTTGCCCCAGACACATAATTTTGATTTCACACTTCTCTGCTGTCTTCCTCTGTCCTTGGCACTTTCTCGTTTGATGGGAACCATTAAATCTGCAAACAATTTGTTTGTATTAGCTAATCTTAACCTACAGTACTCTCTGTAAACCCTTATATCTTATGTATTTAAAATAATGCATACATATTCAGCATTTTTAGTTAATAAATTAAGCAAGCAAAATAAATTAAGAGACAAACCCACACCCTTTTTTTTCTTTTGTCTAAATGTAGCTGACAAAAGATGAGCTATTGCACTGCAAAAAAATCTGTTTGTGTATTATGTGATTCACAAGTGTTTTCCATTTATTTACGATTGTGAATTCCATTATGGGAAGTTGATCTCTGCTCTGTCAACTTTTGATTTTGAAAATTCAACTCTACAGTTTAACAAAGTGACTTTTATTGACATTTTTGTAGTTTGAAATAATATAAGACACAATATAGAGAGAAATAAGTCTGTACAATAAAATAAAATGTACTGGCAGTTTATTGCAAGGTTTTTGTAGCATAAAATACAACACCAACGCAGACAATATATCACTTTAAACTATTAAAAATGTTAAAAAAAAAAAAAAACAACACAAGAGCTTTTCCCCATACATCTCAAAATAATTTATTGCAAAATGACTTCAGAGTTTGCATTTCACACTGACCAAATATATTGTATTCCATAAAAAATTATTTTCAATGAAATATTTTTATGTTTTGGTGTGATTGCTTAAAATTTTATAAGAATTGTTTTGCCCAATCTCACAAGACTCAAAAGCTGCTTAACATTCAATGGTCATCTTTGTCGGATTCTACTTTTCATGATGAACCATATTCATTTTCTATAGCAGACAGAATATTCACTCTAAGTCTATGAAACAAGTCTAAGTCTAAGTCTGTTGTAGCACATGCAGAATGAGGCTTGATCTAATAACCATAGACTTCCTATTAAAGATGTCATCTTAATGACAGTATTCATCTCTGTTCTATCTCTTTCTCTCTCTCTCTCTCTCTCTCTCTCTCTCTCTATATATATATATATATATATATATATATATATATATATATATAAATATATATACAATTGCCTCACAGGAAGAAGGTGGTTGGTTTGAGCCTCAGCTGGGTCAGTTGCCATTTCTGTGTGGAGTTTGCATGTTCTCCCTGTGATCGTGTGGGTTTCTTCTGGGTGCTCCGGTTTCCCCCACTCCGGTTTCGACTTGCATTACTGGAGACAGCAGTGTTACTGTTCATTCAAAAACAATTTAAGTCAACAAAAGTAGCATACTTCTTTTAAACTAAAATAAGAAAGTACACTTTCAGTCTACCTTTTATGCACTTCTCTAAAATGTATTTATCTTACAAAAAATTAAGTTTATTCAATTAAATACTAATATGTGAAATATGATTTGAAAAACATGTATGTGTAATAACAATGGAATGACACAAGGAAAAAGCACTGAACTACTGAAATGTGTTTAATACTTTAAATAATTTGTAATAATTTGTTTGATAATGACAGATTCAAGATTGTATGGAGGCCTCTTGTATGGAGAATGGAGTCACATGTATTGCTCAGGTGTGAATTTTGACAGTTGTATAGATCTCTTCAATGAGCTCTGATCTTTTTTCCTATATTTTTCTCTAGGATTCAGGTCAGGTGATTGGCAGGGCCATTCTAGCAACTTTTTTTTGAAAGCAGTTAAGAGTTTCCTTAGATGTGTTTGGGATCGTTGGCTTGCTGAAATGTCCATGCTGTTAATGTCTCCATCATCCTAGTAATGTAGGTGTTGAAACTGAACGAGCTAAAATATATTTACACTGACAAGGGGCAGGGTTGCTTTCTAACTACTGAGAGATTTCAGCTGCTGCTTGGGCTTTCATTTTATTACACGTATCTTAATTTCTAAACTAATTAGTTTAGTTTTCATTGTATGTACAGTATGTTTTACTGACATCTCCTCATGTCTGCATGGGTTTCCTCTGGGTGCTCTGGTTTCCCTCACAATCCAAAGACATATGGTATAGGTGAATTAGTATAAACAAAATTGGCCTTAATGTATGAGTGCATGTGTAAATGCGAGAGTGTATGGGTGTTTCCCAGTACTAGGCTGTGGCTAGAAAGGCATCCGCTGCATAAAACATATGCTGAAATATGTTAAATTTCATTCAATTCAATTCAATTCATCTTTATTTCTATGGTGCTTTTACAATGTATATTGTGTCAAAGCAGCTTAACATAAGAGATTAAAGTTAATTGAAACAGTGTTAGTCCAGTTTTTAGTTTAAGTTCAGTTCAGTTTAGTTCAGTGTGGTTTAATTTTCACTGCTGAAAGTCCAAACACTGAAGAACAAATCCATCGAAGCGCAGCTCCACAAGTCCCGAACCATACAAGCCAGTGGCGACAGCAATGAGGAACACACTTCACCAATTGACAAGAATGAAGGAAAAAAACCTCGAGAGAAACCAGGCTCAGTTGGGCACGACCATTTCTCCTATGGCCAAACTTCTTGTGCAGAGCTGCAGTCTAGGCACCGGAGGCTGGAGAAAGCTGGACGTCCATCGTGGAGAAGCTGCAGGTGAAAGGTCACCAGCTAGTGTACAGGCTGGCCATTTAGAATACGGCCTGGTCCAGGATTATGGAAACCTCGGGAACAATAAAACAGACTTACATAAGCGCAGATGCCGTTCAAATTATAACATCATTTGGGAATTGTTCCTTGCTCCGGTTGCCCTAAATAATGCAGACTAACAATCCTTTAGAGGATTTGGATTTCAAAAGCATTTGTGTTTTATGTGTATGCTAATGCAAAGAGATGTGTCTTTAATCTAGTTTTAAACTGACAGAGTGTGTCTGCTTTCCGAACTGTGCTAGGAATAGTTGGCGGTTTATTCCGCTGTGGCTGTGTGTCTGTGGTTTATTCCCCAGATAAAATAAGAAACTAAGCCAAAGGAAAATTAATGAAATGTTACTGACATCTGGTGAAAATGTAAAAAGATCAAAATTAAAAACATTAACATCAGTTTATTTATATATACTTACAGTTCTTCTCAACTGATTTTTATTACCAATTTATTATCATTAGCTGACTTATGTGAACACAATTAATTTGAGGCTAAATGTATCCTGACTCATACATCCAACTTGTTAAGTTTACAGTGTTGTCTCAAAGACAGAGAGAGAAAAAATAATAAACCCCTGCAGATCTAACTTCTAAAAGCTTTTCCAGCTATTAAGACAAGAATCAGGAGGATCATTATAAAACGCTAATCGCTCCAGTGAGCTTGTCTGAGAAATTTGCCCCACAAAAGAACTCACTTAATTTTCCAGCAGCTTCTGATGCCTTTTTGCCCCATGACAACGACTGAGTGATTCATCAACACAAACTACTCAAACAAAACAGATTTTGTGGTAATTAAAATATCAATAAAAACAAGAAACATTTTGCGGCATAATGGAAATTTGATGGACCATGACATTATTCTTGGTGGAGATTTCCTCTCATGTTGGACTCCACTAATTTTCCTTCACGAAGTTAATGAAGCCCTGAATGACTTCCGAAGTTTCTCCAGGGGAAACATATCTGCCTAATGTGGACAATTTGCTGTTTCCATGTGTGCCATCAAAGAATTTGCATGTCATATCCTGAGATTGGCATGATAAAGTTGGAGGGTGGAAGAAATGGTAGCAGAGAAGTTTTTCCCTGCAATCTGTTCAGTCAGATTTATTGTATGATCAGAAAGGCTTATGCCCTTTAGATGTTCTGGATTTTCATCCAGCAGAGTTTGAAAGTTGGAAGCAACTTCATTTAAGGGACTCTGGTTGTTTTCTATACATCTCTCTGTCCTTAACTTATTATTATTATTATTATTATTATTTTTTACATTGACTTAAGAATGACCCCAGAATTTGCATTTAGGACCCTCTGGAATATTGAAACAGCTTATTAAACAGCTGCGAGAGAAAGAAAATCTCCATCCTCCTCATCCCCAACATATTACCATCAAGACAGTTTTAAATGTGAAAAGACTTTTAGAAATTTAGAAATTGAAAGAACAAGAATTGGTAGAAATGCTTGAATTGTAATAATTTGCAGCACTTAAGCACATGAGTTTGGGCATATGTTTTGACTTATATATAAATTCATATTGTTCCACATAGTTTAATTTCACAGTGTTGTTGACTGATTTGTCCTCCAATGTGATTGGTCAGCATAGTAACAGAAATACTGATATTAAGTAAATTTGGGTTTTTAGAGTAATGTGTCTAGATTTTCTTCTCTTCTCTTTCCCTCAGAGAATGGATAGTAACTGATTAAATGAACCAGTATTATGTAATCAGATTTAAAATAAATGTTTAACTATACATTCACATTTTCACAGTTCTCTGATTAACATATAGATTAACAAATGCAAGTGAACAAACAAAAACATATTTCCAATTAAGGTTTTGAAGTATGTTTGTTATTATTATATTTTAAATAACTTATATATAATTTATATTTTCAATGTTTTTATTTACAGACCTGGTGGTTAATTGCACTGTGGCGTCCCCAAATTAATGAAGGGACTAGGCCGAAAAGAAAATGAATGAATATTTACAGACTTGTGCTGTCAAAATTTCGCCTCATGCCTATAGCCGATCATAGCCAGGGGAGGTGAAATATCTCACTACCGCACTGTAAAACTTTTCGTTGTAAATTTACAAAATAATACTGGCAGCTGAGTTGCCAGCCACATATGGTGTTCTTACAGCACCACTTCTGTAAATTTTGTATACTGTAAAATTTTGCCCTGTAAATTAACAGTAAAATACTGGCAATTGCAGTTGCCAGTAATGTACTGTTATTTTAAAGTCTGTTGCTGTAAAAATACATGCACTGAATTAAACCTCTAGTAAACTAATTTAATTCACAGAATTGACGACCTCAATATGGCCAAAAAAACATCTCTAATGTCTTATATGCTGTACACAAGTATATTTATAACAATAACTTACTTTCGTTATTTAAAAACATCTGGTTTAACCCAAACCTCTTCTAGATCACATCCATGTAGAACTAGAATTACCATGGAGACTCTCACTGCATCAGCAACTAGACAGCTACTGTCTTTAAACAAAGAACCATGCAGCATAACAGTGTTTTCTATTCATCTTTGACTCAAACACTGGGTCTACTCTCCTCCACAAGTGTGACACACAAAAGAGACTGAAGAAATTTGACTGGTTGAATTAAAAAAATGTTTTTCTTGATTTTACAGAATAATACTGGCAGCTTTGTTGCCAGCCACACACTGTGTTTTACAGTCCACTCCTGTAGTTTACATTCACAAAATATTACTGTTAAAATACATTTTTAAACTGTATTTTTACATATCAAACCTTTAACCCTTTAAACCCCCAGAAAAGTCCTCAGTTTTAAATTAACACTTCCATGTGTCCACACTACTGAGTGCTCAAGAAACAGTGAAGCACAGCTGAAGATAACAGATTTAGAGCAAAGTGCTTCAATGTCAGCATCACTGCCCGTAGTTCCAGGGTGTTTATATTCTCTCCCTTTAGCGGGAAGTTCCAATGCCCTCTGATTAATCTGTGCTGCTAGACTGCCCCCAGCCTGAAAGAGAAGCATCGGTCTGAACTACCTCCCGACGAGACTGAATCCTGCCCAGAGCAACTCCTTGTCTTAGATAAGCTCTGCTCCTCTATGGTTTCAATGTGAGAAAACCTTTTTGTGTAACTTTGACCATCTTGTTCCTGTGTCTCCTGGGATTTAGGTGCAATCTGTCACGCATCTCTTAAAGGGACGAAGTGAGTGGAGGCCTAATGGTATGACCGTAGCTGTTGCTGCCAGCATACCCATCAGTCTGAGGAACGACCTGAATGGTAGCTTAGTTTGGTTTCCAAAACATCGGATGAGATGTAGAATAGCATCCAACCGATGTTCTGTTGGGAAGGCTATCATCAATTGGGAGTCCAGTACAACCCCAATGTACTTTATGGACTGAGTTGGAGTTAACTGGCTCTTGCTGAAATTTACTGAAATTGTATGTGGGAAAGCAGCTGAGCAGCATCTACCACTGCCTGCTCCTGAGAATGAGAACAAAGAAGTATATGGAAGTATTTGTAATTCTTTGGCCTTCATTGGGGCAAGTGCTGCTGCTACGCACCAAGGTGAAAACCCTTGGTGATAGAGAAAGCCCAAACGGAAGTACCAGGAACTGATAAACCTGTTCTTGGAATGCAAAGCGTAGGAATGGTCTGTGCTGTAGGATGATTGGAATATGGAAGTAAGCATACATTAAGTCTATTGTGGTGAACCAGTGTCCTTGTCTGACTGACTGGAGAACATCTGTTACATGGAACATGAGAAACGTACCTTCAGAAACTTGTTGAGGGAGCTAAGGTTGAGTATAGGTCTCATTCCACCATCTTTTTTTTGGAACGACTAAGTATGGCTCGATCGCCTCTTTCTGTATTAATTTTTCGATTTCTAGTTTAAAGGCATTTGCGTTGTTGGGGTCTGAGACTGTAGTCATTCTGACCCCTCTAAAAGTAGGAGGCTGCCGTCGAAACTGCAACATCTACCCTTAAATTAAAGTTGCTAAAACCCAAGTGTCTGAGGTTGTTGTCTGCCACTACTTGAGCTACTGATGAGAAAAGCGTCTGATGGACAGCTGCAGACCCTCAGGTCCTACGTCTCTGCCCTTTATCATTCCTGGAAGGTTGCTGGGTAGGTGCTCTGCCCCATTGGGGCCTGAAAAGATTGTCGACACCTGCTGGGTTTATAGGAATCTAAAATTGTGGTGCTTCATTACTCCTAGGGGTCTGCCTGTACTGCAAGCGAGTTGATGGACCTCTCATTAGGTCTGCATATTGCTGTCTGGTCTGATTGGTCTGTACACTTAGTTTTAATGTCTGTTGAGCTGCTGGGCCAAATATTTGTCCAGGAACTACTGGTAGGTCTCTCAGAGTCTTCCTACAAGACTGAGGTGATTGAGCGAGCCAGACCTGTCGCCTTGCTTATTTGAGGGTTGACATGAAAGCCACTGATTGTAAAGTAGCATCACAGAAGTCTTGGATTATAGTGTGTGTCTCAGCTGATTGCAGAGATTGAGACATTGCTAACACAAGATGAGAGAGAGAGAGAGAGTTGCCAATGCGACCCATACGCTCCGCTGTGTTATTTGCCTGTATAAGAAGATCATCTGTAATACGACACTGAGGCCTTGGGCAGTGGACATTAGGTTTCACAACCTCATCTGGAGAAAGAACAAAAGAGGCAATGATAGGATCCATCTTAGGCATCTGACCCCGCCCAAAAGTATCTGCATCTTGCATTGCAGCCAAGGCCCTGCTGGCCTTCGTATGGTGGGTCAGTGATTTTGGGTTAGCCCAACATTTATGTAGTTCCTCAATATAATCCTTTGATGGTGGAATAGTGAGAGCAGATGGTTGAACCATCCCCCTAAAGAAAGCCAGAGTTGGGGGGGCTGCTGATGGGGCTGCATCAAGACCCAGGCGGGCCAATGCTGCCCGAAGCGCTTGCCTTACTACTTCTTGCTCTGACTAAGAGCTTTACGCAGATCCACCAGTATCATGAGATCTGTCCAAAGAGAGCTGAGACTGATTTTCTGCAGTAATTTCACTTTCATCTTCCTCAAAGAACTGGCTTTGAAAAGCAATCATCGATATAGCATCCTATTTAGAAACAGGTAACTGTAAAGTGGGGTTTTCAACTGAAGAAACTAGCTTCTCTCTTGTTTGTAAATTCATAATAAGTTATTTAATTTGGGCAAACTCAGCAGTTAACACATCCATCTTCTTAGCTAATGGATCCTTTGATCGTTTACTCAACACAGCACCTGCATCCTCAGTATGCTTTCGTTTAGATGTCACTTTACGTGGTGGGGGTGGTGTTGGTGGTGTTGGTGGCGGCTCAACCAACAGCCCTTCCACAAAGCTATTAATGAAGTCCTCCTTTCCCAAGACAAAACTCTGCAATTTATGCAGGCATCCTCTGTGAGACCCTTCAAGCATGACAAGCCCAAGCATGACAGGCAGCAATCATGACCACCATCCTTATGCATAATAGCCATGCACAATGTGCATAAATGAGATGATTTTTCCATTCTTGTACAAAAAAGTTTTTTTTTTTTTTAGCCAAGTGAAAACTACTCTAGCCCCCTTTTTTATCAAACAAAATCGTTCTATAATTCATGAATCACAATAACTGACAACACAGCAGTCACTCTTAATGTAGTCTTGCACTGTTGTGAGGAATTACAACACAGTCCAATAGTACCCCCGGGCAAACACACCATGAACAGCTACAAACAACGCAGAGGCACACAGTGTTATATTCAACAGTTACGCACACACACTTGTAAAACATAAGTACCACATTCATTCATTCATTCATTTTCATTTCAGCTTAGTCCCTTTATTAATCTGGGGTCGCCACAGCGGAATGAACCGCCAACTTATCCAGCATATGTTTTACGCAGCGGATGCCCTTCCAGCTGCAACCCATCTCTGGGAAAAGTACCACAATAAAGAGCGTAATCACTCTCGCTGCAGTACCCGTGCATTCAGAATAGTATATGGTAGCAACCCGAGCGAAAACACTCTATGGCTACAACTAGGGATGACTAACGTGAAACTGATGTTTCGACACAGTGTCAAGATCTCGAAGCACAAGTGTTTCGAAACACTACACCGAAGCATGATCCGAAACACTCAGGTCACATGACTACACAGGTGACGTGACTAAAGTGTTTAGAAATATCTGGTCACGTGACTAAAGCGATTCAAAGCATTGATCATTTCAGAAGCGTTTCAAGACCTGGCAAATCTGGATTTGTCTGACAGAGTCAGATTAAGTCTCCTATACCCCAGTGGACCGTGCGTCTGGACAAAGTTATAGTGCTGCGAATGGCTTTTGGGTTCAAATCCCGACTTGTACAAATAATCAGAAATTATAATTTCATGTATTTTAATAATGTTACTGTTTTATGGTAAAGTCTAGATAGGATACAGCTGCGGATACGCCATCAATATAGCATAATTTTTGTAACATTGTATAACAATAATTAATATTTTTACAGTACTGTGATGGTTGGGTTAGGGCTGAGGTAGACATTAGTAAAATACAATAAATGATACATTTAATTAATAATATAAATAATGCTTGTTAACGTCCGACCGCATATGATCTAGCAACAACCCTGTTTTTATGACCAAAACAAGACATATTTATTCACAAAGTGTTCATTCGGATTGTCAGACCAATGTTAAATCAAAACACGTTCCAAGAACAGAGATGTTAAAACTTGACATCTATAGCAGCGCATCACTCCGAACCCATTACCTCAGCATGCTAGTCAGGAACTCTCACCACTTCCTCAAATCACTTGAAGCTTCAACTCTACAATATGGGGTTTAATACCTCGATTTGCTTAACTGTTTCTTTGCTGAAGTTATTCCAGAGCAATACATAAAAAAATGACCACAAGTTGTCACTGTAGATTAGGGGTTTTGAAACATTTTGAAGCTTCGACACATTTGCTTCAACTGTTTCAGTGTTTTAGGAAACTTTGCTTTGCCCACCACTAGCTACAACAAAGCAGATGCGTGTAAATATAACTCACCTTATATTTAAAACACGTAACTGAACCAATGCAGCCTCTAGAGGACGCGTAGTCATGTAACACCAACAATTGAATTGTTACAAGGTTGATACTGGCTTCGGCATGTCTTACTTTAATATTCTCTGACCTGTAATACATACGCTTGAGAAGATTATAGGGACAGTTTGCAGACAGTTACAGGGTTAAATAGGGGAAGATCCAAAGCCTTCCTGGTCATGAGGGACTTTGTTTGTATTAGACTCGATCTGTGCATCTGCTATGAGATTGTATCTAGTGTGAAGCACTGCCTCTGGCGGTCAGGAAAAACGAAATTGAACTACAACTGACTTCAGTCAAAGCTTTCTAATAAAATCAACTGAAGTACAACAAATTATTAAATCACAAAAAATCAGTTAAACCACTTCACAAACAGCATCGCCAGCTACACTTATTAGCCTGTTTAATTGTGTCTGACATTTACAAAAGTTTTTCTTAAAATGAAACTTTAGATTTAAAGTCACCATCATGGAGGAAAGTATTTGATTTAATTGGGCTCTTAGCCCTGATCTTTGTAATGTTAGTTTATCTGGACTGCTGTAACTTTTAAGAACTTTGTTTGAAAACTTAATTTGTTGTGACAAGCAAGCCAAGCGAAATAAAATAAAAAAAATAAATAATTAAATAAACAAACAGGTATCTGGTGATGCTGATTTGGTTTTAAGTGAGGCAGTACCTGTCCAGAAATTATGTAGTTCACTGATGTTATTCAACTTTTAATCCATTATAAGAAGTAACATATTAACATGCTTGAGTCACTAAATTATAAAGGTTTATAAACAAAAAAAAAGGTTCTATGGTTTAATTTATGTTTACAGAGACATCCATAATCAACATATGAACCTCAACGATGGTGACAAAACCAACATAAACTAAAGTGACACAGTGGAAAACAGCAAAATATTTCATAGAATCAGTCGCACAACTATGATTTTAATAAACCAACCCCAATCAGAGCAAGACTGTATTAAATTGTAACAAAGGTGTTTTATAAACTCTGAGTTACAGCACCCAGAAAAAGCTAAACTTAATAAGTCACGAATGAAGAGCCCAACTAAAGCAGTCACTGACCTCCTTTATGATGACACCAAACAAAATAAAACACTTAAACCTCTGTATAGAACTGTATAGTCAAAGCGGTCAGTAATAAGTGAATCTGCTGAAGCAGTGTTTGTTTGTGGAGTTGTTTAATGATCTTCTGCTGAGACTGAAGGTGTTTTATTTTAGTTGATTTTGTTTAATGCTGTAACTGAAGTCACTGTTTGTGTTTATTGTTTCTCTTTGCTTCAGTGATTGTGATTTTTGACAGCAGGTGTTCATCAGTGTCTGAATTTACTCATTTGTGTTCATTAACTCTGTCGATTGAACTATATTAGTGAACTAGTGTTCATAAACCAGGGCACAAAGTTTGATTTCAAACACTGACTCTGAGTGTCGACTCTGAGCTCTGTAAATTCTGAAATGTTTACTAGTTTCTCTGAAATAAAGATTTCAAAGATTACCTAGAATGCACAGTTTTTACAGAATATCACTGTTTTAGTGAAAATACAGAATTTTACTGTAGAATGTCGTTGTTTTTTCACAGCAAAGTTTTACAGTGCGCACTAAAAAAAATTCTTAGCATTATATTAATGAAATAGCAGTATAACTACACATTAACTGTGCTTTTTCAGAAATATTGTATTATATTGTAACATGTGAGGCCTATTTTATTATTATATTTTATTTATTATAAAGGTTGGAAACAGTTTGTCTGGACATAATAAATCCTGAATAATATTAGTGTTAGTAGTCTCTCATGTGCATCTGCGTTTAATGTCATGGGGTCAAAGCTAAACTCTGGAGCCTGTATTGCTAGTCTCAGCTTATTTGTCATGGTTCAAGGATTCAGCAGTTGTAAATAGAAAGTAAAATCATCTATCTAACTCTTCAAGCTGGTTCTGATTTATGTGTTTGTGCACACGTGTGACACATGATACAGGCTCATGCCCTCTACCCTCTCACACACACTATGAGAACCATTCTCAGGACAGGACAGTGAAATTCACATTGACCTCTCGATAAAGAAAACTGCGTTAGCTCATTGTGGGATGCTGACAAATTGAAGCTGATGTTTTTCAGTGTGCACTATGAAAATTGCCTTGGTCTGAAATGACATTTCAATATCAAATTGGGTTAAAGGGGTCACTGAAAACACCCAATGTTGACACACAGTTCTGCCGTAACCTTAGCAGCTTGGGCTAAGTGAGGCCTCCGGCTTTCTTGGGCTCTCTTGCTGGCAGCTAGTGTCCTATCTAATATTCATCACTGTTGCAAAACCTGGCCTTAGCGGTGTTAGAGGAAGTATTGATTGCACGGCTGAGAATGCTAGCATTGAGGTGGCATTCTGAAATGAGCAAACAAACTTATTGGAACAGCACAGATTTGTTTCAGATGAGCCTCAGTGATATGAAATCAAAAAAGGCAGACAACGTGGCTCAGCAGAAAACCTGGGAAGCATTCAGGAGGGCAGGGAAATGACTTGTTGCCTTGTGGGAGATGCCCTGGCCAGTCAAGCAAGTAAGGCGACCAATAAACGGAAGTGAAGTTCAGGCGGCACTCCAGGGTACGTCTAGAGTTTCCACCACATTGTTTCCTGACTGACACTGAAAGGCCAATGAGAGTTTATGAACAGCTGTCAGCACTCTGCTCTAAAGTGGAGAGTTGGACAATAAGCAGTAAAATAATTGTTTTCCCAACAACTCATCTGCAAAAACAAAATAATGTGTTCCCATTTATTTAAATCAGATATTTAATTAGCACAAGCATCTAACCAAAGCTCTACCAAAAAGATGGCTTTGGTTACATTACTGGAAATAGTTTTTTATTTCATTATGATGCATATTGCATGTTCCACAAACATACAAAATTACATGTCAAATTAGTGGAGCCTATTAGGTTTTATCTGAAAAAGATAAACACAACATGCAGTTTTACTACATTCAGAGGGGAGTTTAAAAAGTATTTTGTGTTTGCAAAAGTATTTACAAAAATATATCATTAAAAAATATATATTAAACAATTATTTGTTGACAAATGAGTTGACTAATTAATTAACTAACTAATTAACTAAATAACAAGCATTTATTTTACATTTTTACTTTATATTTCTGAAGACAACTACTGAATATACATAAAAATATATTTTTTTAAAATCTGTATTTATATATGTTGTAAGAAGCATGCCAACACAATCCCTATTTCAGTTTACCTTACATTGGAACTTCTTGCACAAGGAGTCAGGAATTTTGCAGGTTCCATTAAGTGCAGAATTACTCTTTAAACCAACCACAGGCCCTTTCAACCCACTATTTATTTACTTGTATAACTGACAGTGCACTTGACATGTCTCTGTCCACGGATCATTAAAGATAATTTCTAGCATGGTATCTCTGTTTTAAAAAACACTGCAGTGCTGTTTAATAAAAATCACTGATGCATGTGGCTTGAACATTGACATTGATGGAGCCACTTTTGCATCCTGTAAATTTGGAAGGTCAAGTTGCCTTTCTCGATCAATGACTCAAGTGCCTGGCAGTCTAGCCTTTGTTACATTATGTTCTGGATCATCACTGCCTTCATGTTAAATTCAAATTAATGCAAAATCCTTATGGCGCTTACATATTAGAGCTTATTATGCCTCAGAGAGCTCAGCAAATCCATTGATTTTTGTAGGGTTAATATGCAAGGACATACAGTAGACAAATTGTCCAACTTGCAAAATTGATGGGGAATGAAACAAAAGTTGACAAACTTTAATGCAGACATTCACTGAATTAAGAGGCAGGTTAAAATTCTGCCTATACAGTAGTCAAATTAGCTTCATTCATACTTGTTTTCAAACTGATGCTTGTTTCCTTTTCACACCTTCTGAACATATTATATTTTGCGCATCAGAGCACTGCAAAATGACTAACTTTAAATGGTCTCACATCACGAGTCCAACAAGTAACTACTGTAGCAATATGACATGCAGTATCAGTGGTCTTTACTGTTTCAGTGAATTCAGCAGTATGTCAGCTGTCAGTGTTTGAGTGGTGCTTGATGTAAAAGACAAACTAACAAGGCCCAATCGCAATTTCTGTCAGCTTCTGCTTTGCACTTGATTAGTTTCAGTGCAGTTTGCCATTTTTGCCTTGTGCATGAACACTAACTGGGATGACGTTAGATGTCCAAAGTAACAGTGTGGTTTAGTCAATGCAAAACACTCTGGGTTAACTTTATAAAATTTTGTTATTTTGAAATGTATTTACAATAAATTTATGTACAATAAAACATACCCCCAACCCCCCACAGCCCCTGTTGTTGCCTTGAAAATGGAAACTTAAGGCACTGGGTGACTATTTACATACTGTGATAAATATGTAAAATCATCATGGTTAATGTTTATACCACCACCACCACTAACAACAAGAGTACATTTAATTGAAAGTCATCTGAAATTTACTTAAGTGCATCTTTTTAATTCTATTTCAAATAAGATTTCCTAAAGAAAGAGGTATGAATGATTTCATAATTCCCAGTCTTTCTCATAAGAAAACCCTTTCATATGACAAATTATATTTATGACTTAAGACACATTTTCTGATTTCAGACTCATAGGATCTTACGAACAGCCAATATTCGTAACAATTATTTGACTTTTATATCCCAACTAAGCCCAAAATAATCAGTCAGAAAATAATCTTTCTTTCTTTCTTTCTTGGTCAGTCTAATTTTACACTCCTTGGGTGGGAATGCTGATAAGCATACATTTGAATAATCAGTGATTATAGATGGTTCTCTGATTTCATGCATTTTTAAGATCATTTGAAATTAATATAGCATTAATCTAGCATCTGCTAAAGACAGAAAAATTGTGCATGAGTATGTTTGCCTTTTTGTCTGAGGGAAGTCGAAACCCAGGACTGGGGTGAAGACACGATGCCAGGCTGTCCCCTTTGAAAGGTCTTTAATTAATAGGCTCATTACCTTTCAATCTAGCCTTGCTCTCCCCCAGCAGGGGCTGAAAGAGTCTTGTCTGAATAAGGATTACAGCCCCTGGACTGTTAGCAATGGTTCACTGATGGTGTGCAATTGATGTTGCTTTGAGCAGGGACACAAACAAAAGCAGAAGCTGCAGTGGTGCAGCAGGCCTCCTCCTGGTTGGGCCAATCCCATGAAGCCACTGAAACACATTATCTCTTCATCTTCATTGCCCAGCCGGTGTCAAGCCCTGTTGATGAGATGCAAGTTTATCAGCATGCAGGACACAAGGGAAATTATACCACCCAGATGATGCTTAAAGACAAGGACCTGGAAGTCATGTGTGTGTGTGTGTGTGTGTGTGT
>CAIGQW010053877.1:491111-508381 GCA_903798125.1 Danio choprae | reverse complement strand
GGCGATGTTGCCCCGAGGACCATCTTCGGGCGATCGTGCTCTGCCACAGATGATGGGCGTGCAGAGCACGTCGCCCGGAAAGCTGTTCACAGTCGCTCGGATATGGTCCTCAGGGCTGCTTTCCCCCTGCTCCAGCAGGTGGTGAAGAGAAAGGAAGGGCGGACTAAAAAAAGACTAAAAAAAGAAAATCGGGGGAATGCACGCCGCTAACTTTGGGTCCGGTATTATGTAACGCCATTGGTGGCGGATGGTGACAGAACGAGACGGAGAAGGAGATATATAACAAACGGGTTTATTGAACACTTACGGGGAACAGATACTGGATGCGGGAAGACAGGACGAGACAACCACACGAACCAAACGAAGCAGACAGTGATTTAAACCGTGTTCTATATAAAAAGCAACGGCACCCGATAGAAGGAATCATTTCATTTTTAAAAGGAGTTTTTGTCCTAACCAACACCTCGAATAGATATATTAGAAAAGGCTTCTATTTCTTGCAGCTGAACAACAGAAAACTATGACAATTGATCACCTCAGGTAAACCTCATGTGCTTTATTCAGTGTTAAATGCTAACAATGTGAGTTTGAATGCCATTTTACATAACATGTATTGCCATATACTGCAAGCAGCAGCAGATAGTTCACCTCAGATCTTGAATAAAATAAACCTTTTGAAATTGAACTTTAGAACTAAACACATGAGTGATTCAGCATGTACATATAATGTTAAAGATGGTTAATATGTATTAATTTGATTATAAACCTTGCCGTTTTGTGAGTGAGTGCGTATTCTGTGCTTCTGAATGGCTGTGTTTAAATTACTGTCATCTTGTCCAAACAGCCAAATTGATTATCACTGCGTATCTCGTCACGATGCGTGTTGTTAGGACACGCGGTTAACGTAACCTGCTCACCTAATTTTTACGTTCGGAATATTTAATAACTTCATGTTGAAATCTGCGTCTCATTTCGAAGGGTGCTACTGTCCACTGGAGGTCACATTTTGGTTACGAGCACATGCTTTCAGAGCCTTTCTGAATGAATAAATGAATGAATGAAATACGTGGTTTTCCACCAAGGCAACCCAGGGTGATGAAATATAATTGGCTTAACTGGCATTGGGCAGGTTCAAATTACCAAAACAAAGATAGTGTTCCAGCATGGAAAACACATTTTCAAAGTATATCTGACTTCAGCATTGTTTAATCCATAAATGTAAGTTTGTTTACAGTAAGTTTAAAGACTCCTAGCAAACGTTAATACTTATGATTAAAATTGAATATTTTTCTTTACAGTTTTTCTCAGTGGCTTTGCTACATTTCTCAAATCAGAATTGAAATTTACAAAACCGTAAATGCATTTCTCAAAACAGCGTGCACAAATAACAAAACAGCATAGATTACCTGCAAAAGCCAGTCTCTTGCTCAAAATCCTTAGTTAATCTCTCAAAGCGAAATTTCTGTGTCAATAAATGTGTCAGTGTCGTCAGAATAACAAGTCCTGCTGTCATTGTGAATAAGACACATTGTGTATGGATAAGGCTGTTCCGATGTTAACTGTGGCAAATTATTATTATTTTTTTGCTGTCTGTACTGTAATTTGTTGCTAGATTATGTCATTGTGGTACAGAAAAAGACAGCACTGCATACACAAAGAAAAAACTAAACAAATGTAGAAATGTGAACATAGGACAATCTCCTTTCAGATGCACCTTCGTTAGACAAAGCCAAATTCACCTGCGAGAAATTTACCAATTCTAGCCAGATTTAGAACAAAAAGTCTAATGGAAATGCATAAAAATATGCCTAATGACAAAATATTAAGACAACTTGTTCAGCCATTTTACATATAAAGACTTAAGCTTGAACAAACGATTAAATGTTGTGGTGGGTGAGACTATTCAACAGAGACCAAAATAATACATTTTGATCAACATGACATAAGCAATGGATAATATTGAAAAATATCAGAGAATTGCACATAATCATTTGTATCATTTGCACATAATCATTTGAGAATTTCAATTCTGATCTAAGAAATGTACCAAAGCGACTGAGAAAAACTGTAAAATGCTTCTCACCGAGGTGTGTGAGAACTTTTTTTTATAAGAATCTCCTCACTGTGCCAGTCAGTGCCCTCTCCTGGACAGCCTGTGGCAAACGGGCACGATTTAGAACCGAGGCACACTAGACTGAACAGAAGTCCAGCTGCTTTAGTGTAACCATCACTGACGTGGGCTGAAGGTATAATTTTATTCACTCCACTGAAGGTTTTACATAAGTATTTGTACCCACTTTCGTGTGGCTTCTTAAAAATGTAAACCAACCTTCAATTAAAACAACTCGAGATGGCAGAAACACTGCATTTTTATAAGACATCTCAACAAGAAAACAACAACAACGCACAGCACTTATTCAAAATACTCTCAGTTTAAAACCAAACCTTGCAAATCTACTGATATAGCAGATAAAAAAAAGTATTTTTGCATAATGTCAAAGATGAATAACCTTGGTCAGAAGTCATTATCATATGCAGCAGTAAATTTTACCTTCACGGCTCTGCAGAGGAAGTTGATGTTCAGTCAGATCACCTTTCTGGCGGAAGCACTTACGATCTGTGCCTGCCAGCGAACAAGACAGTAGGAATAAATGAGCCTTTTGTCAGAGAGTAATGAATAGAATTTTTTGCAGTTTGATTAAATCATAATGTGTTTCGTAATGAATCTTCTCCCCGATTCCATTATTCTGTGTGTTATCAGTGCTAAATATAGCAGAGTAATAGATTCATTTTTCCCAGCTTTACTCTGAGGTGATTCTTTTGTGCATGTGTCAGGTATATTTAACCACACTGAGAATCATCTACATGCAGCTAAGAAGCTCAACACACTGATTTATAGCAGAACCATCTGAGACACTTCACATACAGTGTGAAAGTCCATATAAAGGGAAATCATTTAACATTTTGTAAAATGGTCCCGTTTTACAGTATTCGCAAAAACAATTTTTGCCAGCTTCACATATCATCCTTGTGCTGTATATTTCATGTTTGAACCTTTTACATTTTTCATCAACTATTAAAATCTCTTAAATTCAGTAACTACTTATATATTTACCATCATAATTTATGATATTTATTTAATGTCAATAAAATGAATTCAAAGTGACTAAAAGTCACTAAAATGTCTGAAATGTAATCTAAATTTAAGGATTTTTTTATTTTGAATGAATTGCAATATGATGTCATCATCACATATTTTAATATTATCTCGTGACAGTCAATAAACCCTTTACAGGCATATTTAAAAATGCATTAAAGGATCAAGCTGATCAACAGGGTTATAATACATATCTATAAGTATCTGTCTATAATTTGTGTGTCAGTACTGGATTGGCAGTGTGCTAAGATTATTGTTGCATGATATAAACTTTATTCATGTAATACTGAAGACTGGAGTAACTGCATATGATGTGGAAACCTTAAACTTAACCTAAATCACAGTGACCACATGATATAAAGGTGGTTGAAGGTAACCTTTTTCTTATAAATGAAATCTTCTTATAAATATGAAGCTATATTGAAGAATTAAAAATATTAAATTTTTACATCCCCTTAAATGTATTATAGACCATTATTATTCGCAAGCATCAATTAATAGTTATCTCTGTTGAACTTTAAGAAGGAGTTATCAAAGAAGAGGAGTTCTCCGTTTATGGAATCAACTTACAATAACACCTCCGAATAAAGGATTATATTAGAATAGAATTAACTCCCATTCCTACGCAGAACAGTAAAGTATGGTTAACCTTAGCTAATTCAGTTCAGTGATATTTCTAATTTAGGTTATATTTCTATGGCCTCTTACACGTGTTACATAAGAATTTTTCAAAAATGTTAAAATAATTGTTATAATTTATAATTTTAAATAATTTTAAGATAAATACAAGTCTCATAATTTGTTTTTAAATTTTTAGTTACAGAACAAACTGTACTGTTGTGCAATGACTTGCCTAATTAACTTAGTAAACCTAACTAACCTAATTAACTAGTTAAGCCTTTAAACTGCACTTTAAGCTGAATTTATTGCAAAATAATTAGTAAAATCTTATGTACTGTCATCATGGCAAAGATAAAAGACATTAGTTATTAGAAATTAGTTAAAACTGTTATGTTTAAAAACCTTCTCTCCATTAGCACTTGAATTTTCTTTTTTAAATAATTCACAGGAGGACTAATAATTTTGCCTTCAGCTGTATATAACATACGCACCTTCACAATTGCTGTATTTCATTGTTTTATTATTATTCCAGTACCTACAGTTAAATTTTAAATAAAATTATTTATGTCAATAATGTTTAAAAAGTGCTTAAGTTTGTTTTGTTTTTAATTTAACAAGTACTTTTAATTTTGTAACTAATTTGTGGGACATTTGAGGTTTCAGATATTTGAAGTTACATTGGTCCACTTTCTAGGCCAGAACCTCATTATCAGTGACCTGTTATCAGTGGTGCCGTGTTTGAAAAAGTGACTGTCCACTGGTCCTGGTGTGGAGGCCCACTTGCCACTGATACCGTCAGGACATTTGTAGTTTTCTCACGTCCCTCACTTCCACATTCCGAGAGGCTCTCTGGAGACTCTGATCTCCAACCAGCCTCCCCACTCAACCCCCACCTTCTAGCCCACACCTGCTGTTTCCCGGGCAACAGAGCAGGTGCTCCCTTGGTGTGGCCGGGTTGTCTCCCTTGACAGCCGGCCCTCCCAATTCGTATCGGCCTCAAAAACAACAACAGATCGGCCACACAGCCTCTGCACATCAGCAGAGTCAACCCAATGTCAAAGCGTTTAAACAACTGGACAAAGTGAGAGCCAATGTCACCTACATACATCCGCACAGCAGGACACATTTTATCTATCAATTAATTATTCATTATCTTGGCAGAGGAGTTCTCTAAGGAAGCTTATTTCCATCAGTTGTTTAAACATTAAAAGGGTAATTGTGTCTTTATTGTATGTTTATTACATATTCATATAACTATTACATATTTATTTCATACATATTACAATAACATTTTACATTAAATAATATAAAATCCTTCATTGGTTTTTAATCTACCTAACACTACAGTATATGCATCTTTTGGCACCATGTTATGTTGTTAATCAGTAGAAATGCATTTTTTGAGGATGAAAATTATAACCAGAACTCTGCCAGAACTCACTCACTCACTCACTCACTTACTCTCTCTCTCTCTCTCTGTGAGGAGTCACATTGCTACACCACAGCAGGAACTGGACGGATCTAAAATTGTCTGACTGAACAATGAGTTACATAATGGAAATCTAAGCTTATATATTTTCTTTTATTACACAATAGTAATCTGATGGTACTGTATCTGAAATGTGTGAAACATAAACGCAGAATTGTATTATAATAAATTGTATTGTAATAAACATAATTTACTGATATATATTTTATAATTATATATGTTTTATATTTAATAAATAATGCCCATTATAAGTACTAGTTAGCAATTTGGTACAAAAAAAGTATACAAAGAAAGTGTTTTCATATAGCATTTTTTTTTTCTTTTACTTTACAAATATTGCCGTTTTTCTCAATTGATTTTGCACATTTTTTGAAACAGTCTTAACATTCTCTAAACTGTGAGTGCAAATCTCAAAACTGTTTGCTGGAACTTTAGAATTTTATTGCATGTCTGCAAAATGCAGTCACCAAAAACATTTCATTCATGGTTCAAAACCTAGTTATTGTGTCAGTAATTTGGCCAAGGCCACCAAAACATAAAGCGTATTTGTCGTCGTGTGAGCCACACTGCTCAAAATGATTTGTTGTTTTTTCACAACAGTCAACCATGGAAATTAAGATTTTAAAAAGTCTGATATTTGTTGAAAGAAGTCAGTACCTAGAAAAACATATGAGCATTTGTATTTATACAGTACATTTATTTTTGTATTACATGTAAAGTGCAATCGTGCTTGTCCAATTACTGTATTGTATATTTCATATTTCTTACCTTACCACAAATACACAAAATAATACAAAATAAACATCCATGAAAAATAATTACATTTTTGGTGGACATCCTGTCGCTCTTGTTGGTCAGGCCAGAGATTACATGTCTTCCAATTGCTCTTCCACAAGCATGTTGCTGCAGTTCAGAATTGTGGAAGTTCTCCATAATCAAAAAAAGTAGTGATTGTGCTGTGGGCAATGTACATATAGTCAACATTGAAACAAAGTGGATCAAAATTGTCCTATAGTAATACAAGAATGGGTATTGCTAAATAGTTTTTAGAGAACTTTGATGAAACGTTTTGATCCTCTTTAAACGTTGACAGTTATATATGCTCCCAGATTTTATTGGTTAAACAGTTTATTCGAATTGTATTGCAATTAGAGGTCATTTACCAATTTAGCAGACATTACAAACTATTTCAACATCAGATATTTATGATGTAAACGTGTGTATACACGTTCAGTGGTGACTGAATAAATAGTTTTGAGTGTGATGGCTTACATGATGAAAATTGATTGAGAAGTTGTGAAGAGTTTGACAGTTTAAATGTGAAGCAACTCATCAGTTTTGATCAACAGGCCATTTGCAAATAGTTTTTGTCCAAACTACAGACAACTGTACTTACAGTTTGCACACGTGCTAAAGCATTTGCAATTTGGTAAAATCAACAAGAAATTTCACTCTGATGTGAACAAGAAGCTAATTATTTGAAAAATATTATTTTGAAAAACAATTATAATTTCATTTGACAATTGAGCCAAAGCAATTGAGAAAAAACTGTAAACTTAAATTAGCCCTTGCAACAATTAACAGGTTAACCCTTTAAACCCCGGAGCAATTACCTTAGTTTTAATTGAACACATACAAGTGTCAACACTACTGAGTGTTTAAGAAACATGGAGCAAAGCTGAGGTAAATGAATTAATTAAATGACTAATTAAATGATAATCGAGGATTAGCGATGAACAAATGAAGAAATACTGAAGGTAAAAAACAAGAACAGAACATACAAAAAACTGCAACTTCAGTCACAGCTTTGTAATGAAATAACCTGAATTACAACACATAATTAAACAGCTCCACAAACAGCATCACCAGCTACACCTATTACTAAAACGTAAATCTTCTTGATATTAAGGTTAACATTTTAAGACACCATCATAAAAGAATAGAGTTTGCTGAAATTGGGCTCTTAAACCCGATATTTTTTACTGTAATTTGGCTGCTGTAGCTTTTAAGAACATTTTAAAAAGATCATAAATAAGATCTGGTGATCGAAGTTGCACTCAAAGAAACATCAAGAATCAGTGTATGAACCTCGACAATGGTGACAAGCAACAAAATAAACAGTTTATTTCACAAACATCACAAACTGGCTATTAACAGGCTACTGAAAGTCTAAACATAAACAACAGCAGAATCAAATGCAATAAAGAAAACTGTAAGATCATTATATTACATAATTTATTCATGCCACATTGCATGCTGGGATTTTTGTATTGTGTCACAACCAGCATGCAATGCGGCATGAAACATTTTAATTGTTACCATTGTTGAGGTAAAAGGTCTGATTCATGAGGTCTGAGTGTGTCTGTTCACTAATTGGGCTGTATTTTTATGTTATTTCTTAACCATGTAAAATAATTAGGTATCTTTCCTTTTTCCACTTCATGTTAATAAATATCAGTAACTATGCATAAAAACTATTGCTTTCTATAGGTTTATTGTTTCTCTTTTCATTACTGATTATTAACAACAGGTGTTCATCAGTGTCTGAATTCACTCATTTGTGTTCATTAACTCTGTCAAGTGAACTATATTAGTGAACTAGTGTTCATAATAGTGAACAAGGGCACAAAGTGTGATTTCAAACACAGACTTCAAATGTTGACTCTGAGATCTGTTAATTCACAGTTTACTGCTGTTGGTTACTTTCTCGAAAACAAAAATATTGCCCAGAATGCACTGTTTTTAACAGAATATTACTGTTTTAGTAAAAAAAAACAACAACAGTATTTTACTGTAGAATCTGACCATTTTTAACAGCAATTATTGCTTAAACAAAATTTCTGAAATTGCTCTATCATTATATAAAACACATGCTATTTGAAGCCTAAAAATGATTTTAAAATACTGTACTGTATCACAGCAACAGTAGTATTTGTAAAGGCGAGGTATACTGTAGTGAAACCATGGCCACTCATTGTGGGAAATGACAAAATGATACAAAGTATGGTATGTTAGAAGATTGCATGGATAAAAAAACCTCTCAACCAGTAAATAAAATACTTACTGTTCTACCACTGTTACCTTAGGTGGTAACACAGTTAATCATTGCAATTATGCAATAAAACTGCATGTGGCGTGTGAACAAATAAGTTACATAAATGCACTTTTAACTTTCAATTTACTTACCCAGATGCAATTTAGTGAGATTGTTTTCAAATTAATCTGAATTATGAAACTCAAACAGTGAGTTGCCAAGATGTCAGAATTATAAGATAAAAGTCTGTAAACAGTTAGCAATCGTAATAATCCAGATTTCCCCCCCCCCCTCGCTTCATCCACGGCCTGCATGTTTTCTCAATAAAATCAATATTCTAGAACAGACGTCATGTTTTCAAGGAGAAAGTGTTTGGTTCTGGTTTGTGTGTCCTTCTCCATCGTGTTTATCGATGTTTTTCTGTTTTGCTGAAATTTTCTCCTGCTCTAACCTTGATCATACACAGAAATAAATCCCAAGGAGACCTGCTGTTAGTTCAGGAGGGTCACCTGTGACCTGTGAAGGTGTAATGATCAGCAATAACAATTGAACCAATTAAAGCATAGTATGGGAAATATAAACAACTGACTGCTTGTTTTAACAAAGTGTATATGTTTTATTGGCCACTTTCAGATCTAGCACAGCAAAAAACAAATAAGTGAAAAATATATATTTTTTATTTTAAGCACAAATATAGTATATTATTATCTTTAAAATGTATAGACAATTTAACTAATAACTTATAATCTATGTTCTCTACATGCAGAGAGAAGAATAATAGATTTGATTAATGAGTCACAATGACATCACTAGATGAATAAAGATACAATGATTACTTTTGCGCAGTTCCAAAATGCTATGTATGTAGCATTTAAGGTAGGCTACCATCTGTGTGCTCTAGCTGCAATAGCTCTTCCAAAAAATAGGCAGCACAATGGTGAGTGACATTTAAAAACTGATGCAGTTTTGGAGCTCACAATGCAAAAGTAAAACAACATAGAATTTCACAATGATTCTAAAAAAGAAAGAAAGAAAGAAAGAAAGAAAGAAAGAAAGAAAGAAAGAAAGAAAGTTTTCATTATTTTAGTTTCCCTGAAATTGCATTTGGCACAGCATAGCAGCTAAAAACATTGATCTAACAGACTCATTACAAGAACACATCATTTAAGATCAATGCTTAAAATACATATTTTCCACCAAATTCAATCTTTCAAATTATTTGTAGAAAAGCAATCCTATAATATATAATGTGATGTGTGTATTTTTAGGCTTTTTAGAGTACCACGTTATTTCGATAAATAATATTTTAACAGCAAGCTGAATGTGGCAAAAATATGGCAAGCCTTCTGTGCTTTATTGAATTAGGAATTGTTTTGAATTATATTTATAAAAGAAATGTATTCTCACACCTTGATAATATTCTGATTGAACCTGTAAGTAATATGGTCTGGTTTTATTTTTTCAAGATTTAGCAAGTTTCATCTAGATTCATCCAGTGTATGTGTTACAGTCACCAGCGACCTAGCTACTGTGGATCGCTGGAGAACTCCAAATCTGCCACCAAATGGACTACAAATAGTGTCATGCACCTCACACACACCTGTTCCGGTTTTCCCTGATTACACACACACACACACACACACACACACACACACACACACACACACACAGTTGAAGCTTGTCATCACTTTTTCCTTGCTGTGTTTCCAGACCCTCGCCTTGTTTCTGATTTTTTTATGTTAGCTGCCTGAACCGATCTCTTGCCTGTTTTTGACAACTCTTGTGGATTGCCCTTGATGATTTTGTTTGCTCCTGTGATTGACCCTTGCCTCCCTGACTATTCTCTGTTTAATAAAGATTCTGCAATAAGATCCTCACCTCCGTTGTCCAGCACCATTATGTTACAGTATGGAGGATGAGGGAGCTCTCAGATTTCATCTAAAATATCTTCATTTATGTTCCAAAGTTAAACAAAGGTATCAGGGGTTTTAAATAACATGATGGTGGGTAATTAAGAACAAATTCTTACTTTTTGGGTCAGCAGGATCAAGACCAGCTGGATGGACACAAGGAAGATTTGTGCACAAACCCTAAGGGGCGTTCTACTGCAAGGTCAGCTTGAGGTTATTACCCTAATATGGGTTAGAGACACACCAGCAGTATGGGTTTTTACTAGGCCAAATGAGATCAGGGGACCCGGGGCCATCATCTGGCCCCACTGTTGTGATAGGCAGCGTGTTTGTTTCCTCAGGAGCATGGAGGCTTTTCTCTGGGGAGCTCCTATCTGAGTTTGAGCGGGACTGGGGTCAGGCCCTGTGATAAGGGCATTTCTTTCCCTCCTCAGGGGTCAGAGGAAGTCTGGAGATGGAGATTGTCTACATTGGCCAGTCATATGCAGGTGCCTGATCATGGTCACCCCAAACGTTCACCATTTGCTGTTTGCTTTTTGCCTTCAGCATGTGAAGTCTGCAATAGATAATTGTGTTTGTCCTGTCTTAGGTTTAGACAATGCAATTTCCATAATAGCCTACATTCTAGCAGCAAACCAAATATAAAGTCAGTGACTTGAGGTCCATTTGTTTAGTCTAGATCTATTCAATAATTCAATCTTACTGTGCAATGACTGAATGAATACACAGGTATTCTTTGTACATGTAAATCAACGCTACTTGGAATTCAGTTTGTGAATAAACTGTATTATGCTTTTGTGGGGCTTAAAGCCAAAAGTATCTAGACAGACTGTTTGAAAATTGTAAAATGTGAAAATAAGTCTTTATTAATGTCTTTATTATGTTGTTTGAAGTAATGTATTACGTTGCAATTTTTGCAATTTTCAATTAAGTTTTCCCTCCCACTGTCATGTTATTTCAGTTGATCACACCCAGCAGAATCATACATAAAACGTTTGATAGATAGAGTGAATACAATGAGCTTCAATTGATTTGTTTTACTGCTTTCACACTCGTGTCCCATAAAATTTCTAAGACTTTTTTTTACGTGTGACTTTTTACATCACTTAAAAAGTCTCACCAACATATAACTTTGACCTTTGTGCAGAAGTTTACTGGTGCTGTAAATAAACTAGCAGAACTATACCTCAGGTACGTCTCATTTTTCCAATACTTGCTGTGCTTGAATTATTTATTGGTCCTATTTCAATACTCCTGCTACATTCTAAGGTGTAGTCACCATAATGTTGTTTCAACACACACTGAGTTCCTGTTCTCTGTAAAGGTTCTCCCTGACAGTAATATTTTTGCTTCTTCGGAAGCTGCACTTTATTTTGGCACCTTCATATATTTTGTACTTAGTTATTTTCAGCAGTAAAAGCACAGATCATTTTGATAGGGCAAACAGATGTACATGTCTGACAGGAAGTATTCCCCTCCCCTCAGGACTTAATTAATAGAAAGTGTTAGTGCTGGGGAGGTGTTAGAGAAAGAGACAAACAGAGAAGCAGTGAGCGATGGAGGGAAAGACGAGGTGAAGAGAGGCACAGCACAGCAAATTAGTGAGCAAAGTAAAAAATATGCAGAGTGATGGAGAAGAAAGTGTGTGTGAATTAGAGGTGAGATGATGACAGGTGCATGGAATGAAGAACTGAATTAAAATAGGGGGAGAAATGATAAGGTTTGAACTTGGGTAGGGTGGCTGACAGGACTGACTGCAGGTTTCTATTGGTACAGAAGAAACCTTTTCTATTACAGCTGGGGGAAAAATGCATTATTAAACATTAAATATTTTTACTGAACATTCACAGTGTACACATGCTGTCAATTTAATACATATTTTTGTAACGAGACCACAGCTTAACCACTGTAAAAAGAACTGTTTAAAATTTGTATATAACATGATGAAGATAATTCACTTAAAAAATTGTAAGGTTCTAAAAAATTGTTTCAAGGTTCTAGTTGACATTAGCAAATAGCATTTCTAACTTTTGTAAAACAGTTAAACAACCACAGACTGGATCACTTCTTCAGTGTGTTGATCAATTAACAAATCTTTTTTTTTTCTTTTGGTGGCCAAAATCAACTAATGAAAGACTTAATAAAAATTATAACCTTATATGACAAAATTAAGACCTATTTTGTATTAGGTGGCCTTATGTACTTACACTGAAATTAATCATTTGTTACAATGTACTTATTGTCTAAATACATGGTTTATATATGATTGATTAAATACCTGCATGTAATTACGTATTTAATACATTTCTGTAATTGCATTTGTAATTACACTGTTGAGCATCCCTGAAACCTTAATCCACCTTAAACTTACCCATACCACCAAACCTATCTCTAACCCTACTTATATCTATCTTCAAGAGCGACAGAAGTGATCTGCAATACATTATCAACACAGTAAGTGCATTGTATTTATTTTTAAATCAAGTACATAGCAGTTAAGGTCACCTATTATATATGGGGACCAAAATTCATTTTCATTCATTATTCATTTACAATATTGTTAGCAAATATGTTTGTCAACTATTACAGAATTAAGACCCTACAGTATTACAAACACTTTATTTTGACATCAGTCTTTACTTACCTACAGTGCACTTGCTATAAACAGAATTTTACTGACTATTAGAGTGGATGATACAATTATTGTGATGGTTTTTCACAATTATTGATTTTGAATTTGACAGTAACAGTACATTAAAATAATAATAATAATAATAATAATAATAATATAATAATAATAATAATAATAATAATAATAATAATAATAATAATAATAAATAAATAAATAAAACATATTGACTTGGATACATTTTGTCTATCAAGGATTTACTGACAGTATGCTTCAGCTCTTCATGCAGAGGCCTTTTATATTAGTTGCTTTAATTAGTATTATAAGTAAATTGCCTATTCTTTAATGTCATTTCTTGTGAACAATATGAGAATATAGAATAAATGACAATATTTTTTTTGTATTAACTATTTTATAAATCACTGGATCCAGCCACCATTAATTTTGAAATTTAATTGATTCTTCTCTCTTAAATAATGTTACATCCCCAAAGAATAAAAAATGCTGTTCCTCCTACTCTTTGAATATGTATAGTGAGTGATATAGAAGAGGAGACAACTTCCAAATTTCACACATTTAGAGTACAAATACAATATTTAGCAAGGATAGTTCACCCAAAAATATATATTCTTTTGTGTTCAGCAGAATTAAGAAACTCATAAAAGTTTGGAATCACTCGAAGGAGAGTAAATAGGGAGTCAATGTTATTTTTTGGGTGAACAATGCCTTTAATCACAAAGATCATCTTCACTGCATTATTTTGTTATCTCTTCGCTTTTTTTTCTTCACCTTCACTAGAGCCATGATGTCACTTTTCTTTTCTATTTTTTCTGCCAGTCATTAGTAAATTAAAATCCTGAAAAGAGCTAATAATCCTTGTGAAGCACAGAACTCTGGCTTCTGCAATAAATGATCATTTTTAAACTGGAATGAATATGACAGTAGGGTTAAACGTAGTGGTGCTGGTAATCCTTTGTGACAAGTGCCATGACCCCAACTGACATATATTTAATGGTTGTCTCTTCTCATCCCTTCCATTAAATTTCAACCCCTGTCTTTTGTCTGAAACATTAAAAATCTAATGACTCTTTATCAGGGTGATTTGATCATTTCACTCTACTCACATTTAACAATTTGATTAAATTATTATTATTAATAATAATAATAATAATAATAATAATAATAATAATAATAATAATATTGATGATGATGATGACGACGAGGATTAATCCTTTCTTCTAACCTGTATTTAAAACCTGTATTTATTTTTCTATAATTTAAGAATTTAGTTACTTTGTAAAAACTCGACGCTGGACATGATGAGAGAGGTACACGGGATTTAACAAATAAAATGGATTTATTAACACAACACTTACTGAATACAAACTGGATGATACAAGGAACAGGCAGACGGGACATCGACACTGAGACAATACAATACAATACCGGACCACGAAGGATACACACGGAAGGGTATAAATAGACAGGGGGATGATTAAACTAATGGGACACAAGGGATGGACACAGGTGAGATCAATGAACACTGAACATGGCGGGAAAAATATCAGAACAAAGGGATCACATGATGATAACAACAGATGGTGTGGACAGAACACTGACAGTACCCCCCCCCCCTTTTGAAGGCACGTCCTCGCGCCTTCAACACGAAACAACAAGAGAAGGAGGGTAGAAGGGGAGGGTACAAGGGAGGAGTCTCAGGGAGGAACAGGAAGGGAGCTGGAGCAGGAGGACCCAGGATACAGCCAGAAGGATGGCCCCGGGCGGAGTCGAGGAAGGGAGGGACCATGGAGGAGGAGTGGCTGCCGACTCCAGGGGGCCGACCGAGGGAGACGCCGCTGATGGCAGTGGAGCCCAAGGAAGTGACGGAGAGCCGTAGGGCGAAGGTGACGCCGAGGTCTCTGAAGCCGAGTGAAGCAGGCGGCTCACCCAAGCAAGGTGAAGCCCGCGGCGGAGCCAGAGCGACAGAGGACCAAGGAGCAGCTGGAGGGAAGGAGGAGCTCAACGCAGCCATTAGGACGGTGCGACGAGGTGCAGCCAGAAGAGTGGAGTCCAGAGGCGTAGGAAGGGCGACGACTGACCAAGGTGGAGCCGGAGGGACGAGGGAGCCTGGCAGAGCTGGTGGGCGGACGGCCCACGACGGAGACGAGGGAGGAGTGAGCCAATGCGGAGCCCTAGGGTCGAAGGGCTGAGGTGGAGTCTGCAGCTCGGAGGTTGCAGGAGCTGACGCTGGGCGACACCCTCCAGAGGGCGACACTGGCAGGTAGCACCCACAAGTGAGCTCCATTTCCGGAGCTAGAGGGCGAGCTGGGGGGCTGGCTGACTGCAGCAGTGCTGGAGCTGGCTGACTGGCTGCAGTTCTGGGGGACCGTGGGAAGCTACTCATGACCCTGGAGCTGGGGTTTTCCTCTGGAAGGAGAATTAAAAAACTGTCTGGAAAAAATTGATAGGAAAATTTGCTGTCTGGAAACAGCGGAAGATTAAAAAAGCCCCTGAAGTCAATGAGTAACCTCCCAGTGTCCAGCCGCTGTCCATCTGTAAAGGGGGGGTGGGCGGGACTCTCGCTGGTCTCGCGGATCTCCGCCAGGACTCCCCCACCCCTAGACATTAAATTAAATAGCATTCAAGATATATTTACAATTAATATTTTGGTGGCAAATATACAATTACAATATTTGGTTGCTTTAGTTTCTATTAAATGTTAATTTCATTAGTAAATTAAAATTATTTATAATTATTTGTAAATTTAGTAATCTTACCAGGAGTAAATAAGTGATATTATAAAAAAACAAAACATACTGAGAAACAATTGTGGCTATTAATGCCTTGCTTGTGATTTAATAAAAGAAAATGTCATTATTTGGTGAGGACAAAATGGCACAAATAAACTATTCAAAAAATTTTGTTGGAGGGGTATTGAACAGAAAACATTATCTATATTGCTCATCATTATTTAAACAAACATTCTTAGTCTCTCTGTAATGTGCTTCTGGTGTCTGCATCACATCTTGAACTTTGAACAAAAAACATATTCAAAAATTGCTAGCCCAATTAATACTATGAATCAAAATCAGAAAGAGCTTTATTGCCAGGTATGTTCACACATACGAGGAATTTGCTTTCGTGACAGAAGCTTCTACAGTGCAACATAATTACAGAGACAGGACAGAAAACAGATAATAAATATATTTTAAAAATAGAAGTAAGTAGTGAATGCAGATATGCAGGTTGACAAGTGTATGTACAGGTATATTACTATATACAGCGTTATATGTGCAGCTATTATGTGCAAACTGGCATGTAAAGTATGTTTTAAATAAGCGTATGTGTCTAAAGTGTATAGCAAGTAGTGATGTTTGTCACAATTACTATCATAAAGTGTTCATAAGATGGATTGCCTGAGGGAAGAAACTGTTTCTGTGTTGGGCTGTTCTGGTGCACAGTGCTCTGTAGCGTCGACCAGAAGGTAAAAGTTCAAAGAGGCAGTGTGCTGGGTGTGAGGGGTCCAGAGTGATTTTGGCACCCCTTCTGCTCGCTCTGGATAAGTACAGTTCTTGGAGAGTAGGGAGGGTTGTACCAGTGATTTGCTCAGCAGTCCGAACTATTCGACGTAGTCTTCGGAGGTCTGATTGGGTAGCTGAGCTAAACCAGACAGCTATTGAAGTGCAGAGGACTGATTCAATGATGGAAGTGTAGAACTGTTTCAGCAGCTCCTTTGGAAGGTTGAACTTCCTCAGCTGACGAAGGAAGTACAGCCTTTGTTGAGCTTTTTTGACAATGGAGTCAATGTGAGTGTCCCACTTCAGGTCCTGAGAGATGGTGGTGCCCAGGAACCTGAATGACTCCACTGCTGCCACAATGCTGTCCATGATGCTCAGTGGGGGGAGAGCAGGGGGGGTTCTCCTGAAGTCCACTTTCATCTCCACTGTTTTGAGCGTGTTCAGCTCCAGGTTGTTGTGACTGCACCAGACAGCCAGCTCCTTAACCTCCTGTCTGTAAGCAGACTCATTACCGTCCTGAATGGGGCCGATAAGTGTGGTGTCGTCTGCATGAGTCACATAAAAAGTATTTAGGATAATATTTAAAAGTATAAGTATAAATAAGTATTATTGTGCACACACTAATTCATTAACATGGGTTGTGTGGGTTACAGTTTCTTCCAGTTTACTGCATTTTATTTGTTGTTGTGTGTTGCATACATCTATGTTTTTTCTTGCTGTTGTTTAGTTTTAATCAGACATCTCTACATGTCTGTCAAAAACAGAACAAAAATAGTTTCTGTCAGATTTTTGTTTTTGTTAAAAATGTTTTGTTAAATTTTTAAATATTAAAGTAAAATTAAATAAAATGTAAATTATTATTATTATTATTATTATTATTATTATTATTATTATTATTATTATTATTATTAT
>CAIGQW010053877.1:478403-489890 GCA_903798125.1 Danio choprae | reverse complement strand
ATTATTATTATTATTATTATTATTATTATTATTATTATTATTATTATTATTATTATTATTATTTTGGATATTGCATCATGAATTGTATTTGTTATACTAGATTTATTATTATTATTTTTTTTTTACTTTAATCTGATCAACCTAAGCTTCAGCACTATATCCTCTAACACTGACAAGTAGAAAGGAAACAACAAATGACCTTAAAGCTCTACTTTAAGACATCAGCATGCCAGAATTTCAAATATTTGCATATTTCTGCGCTCATAAGCTAATACGAGTTCAGCTGGATAACCTTAAAGCCCTCATAAAATGTATTCATATTCACAAAGACCACATACCGCAAGTCACAGTATCCACAAACAATAGTCAAGTTTGCTGGGAGGTATTATGCGGTCCTGTGCATTATGTGCATCTGAACTTGATCACTGAAAACTGTATTGAAATAATGGGATGGCAGTTCTAAATTCACATTTTAACTCTAATAAAAAACAAATGTCCATTTGCTCCTATAGGGATAAAGAGAGCAAACATAGTTCCCCTGAAAGCCGGGTGAAGTTTCTACAGTGTCAGGGGCAGCGTGTCCTTTGCCGAAATGCTGAAGTCAATTATCTTCAGTCAAGTTACATGAATAATGGATAACAATCCCAAAAACCTGGGACTAGTGTGAGCAGAATCACATGGACATGTGGATATCCACATTGATTATGTTCATTTTGCAAACATGTTTTAGAGATATGAGGAGATGTGACTTTAATCTGATGCAGACAGTCATGATGTAATGGCCACGAATAGACTACAGCTACAGCAGATACCGTTTTCACTTGTTTATTCATACCCTGTACATCCACAGATGTCTGTTTACTCATTTTTACATAGCAATTCCACAGAATGTGTCTTGTGTGAACAGATTCTGATTAGCATCAACAACACCAAAATGGCAACATTGATGCCATTTGATTAATAAATGCTGGTCAACAATATGCTTTTTGTCAAAATATGTGACACATAAAAAAGCCTAAACTGTTAGTGTACAGTAGTATTTTTTTCAAAGCTACAAGGTAGCATAATTATCACTATGTAAAGGAACTCCTCTTCTTTTACATATAAAATTGAATGACTGTGGATAATTGAATTGTTTTCAGCCTATTATCACTTTATCATTTAATGTATTCTTTAATGATTGTATCACTCTTAAAAATAAACTTCTTTTTTAGCATTGACAGTTTAGAAGAATGTTTAGCATTAATTTAACTTGTTTTTTTGGCCAAAAGGTTATTCATAGTATAAACAATGCTTAAAGTAAAAAATAGTTCCCCTTTATGGGAACTTCAACGTGTGTCTGGAACATACAATGGGAGTACGCCAGACGACCAATCACTCTGAAGAGTAAGAAAAAGGGCCAATGAATGCCAAATGAATTGGCAGAGCTCAGCTCCACAGCTGATACTGATAATTCATTAGCGCCTATATCAGTGCCCGCTGAGGAGCGAGCATCTAGAATTTAGCTTAAGAGACTCTCAAGAGACTGAAGGCACTCTATCTGCCAACCTGATTTCTAGACTGAAACCAGTTTACTCACCAGTGCGAGAGATGACTGAACATCGGCGGTCGATCTGGGCTTCCTGTCCCCTGGGCATTTCGCTGGTGTGCACAAAAGAGCAGTTTCCATTAAAAGAGCAGATTCCCTAAGAGAGCAACACAGTCAATCAACACGTCTTTTTCAAGACATTGTTCTGACTGTGCGTTTCTGGATGTGGTGGTTCCTATCTCTGGATGATGGGCATAGGTATCGCGTCACAGGTCTGGGGGTCCAGCATGTCGATGCGGTGCTCGCGGACAGCTCATGCTCTCACTGTGAGGGCATGGCTGTTACACAGCTGAGATTATGGCTTCCAAGCCACCCTCATTGCTCCCTGTGAAAGCGGTTAGCACGCAGGCAGATCTGAGGATTACAATGGGAGTTTATACCGCGCCTCCGCTTATTGACACCGGAGATCAGACATCCATCACAACATCGGAGGGCAAGCAGTCATGCTCAGATGACAGACCGGGCTCGCTTCCATCCTACAAGGTGCAATGCGTGGTCATGGTTCTCGAATCAGACATGATGGCTGCGCTTCCTGGGCTGCTTCGGCGGTGTGGCTGGAGATGGCTTGTCCCCCAGTCTAACCGCCGGACCGACTAGAAGGTGTGACGTGTGGGCTCCTTCCAGCTCCCGTCCTCTTCTTCCCAGGGGCGCACAGCGAGCACACGCTGGCATAGAGAGCGTTCTTCTCAGTCCGGTCCTCGTGCACTTCCACCTTCACCTCCCGTGATGGCGAGGCGGCCAGTGGGTACGAAACTATTCCTCAGGTGGTGGGCGGGTGGTTTATCTCTGTTTTTCACGGCCAGAGCCCACACTGCTGTGGGCCATGCCGCTTTTGCCCTGCACCACGGCCACCTGGCTGTGCTGCACAAGGACGGTTCTTCCCCGGGTTTATGCATAAGCTCCGCACGTTGGTCAGTTGGCCGTCCGTGCCCTGGGGAGGACGATAGCCACACAGTGTCCAGAAATGCCACCCTTGGCTTACCCTGGCAGATATGCGCTGCGTCGACAAAGTACGCTTTCTTGGCATGCCCATATCTCAGGCAGGCCTACTCGGCGACACCGTCGGGGACTTTACCCAGGAGTTCTCGGGGGTGAGTAATTAGCCAAGCGCAAAACTGGGAAAACTGCTACCCCACCGAACCCTGCCTTCCAGCTTTCTGTTTGGGTGCACTTTGCCACAGGCTTGAGGGTGCCAAAGGATGAGCTCCTTTCTCTCACCTCCAGCTTCTCCGAGGGATCCTGGGAGGACGTTAAGAGTCAATTTCTTATTTTCAGTTCACTCCCCATTCCGAAGCAGCCCCTCCGCGGGTACGTCAGCGATTGTTCCGGTGGTGCTGCTCGTGCAGACTCTGTCAGCCTGGTTAGCGCTGCTCAGCCCATTGTAGTAGCTCACATAGACGGTCAGACTCGGCTATGCGTTTCAACTCACTGTTGGCCTCCCGAGTTCACGGGTGTGTATTTAAGTGGTCATCTCTATGCCACCCCTGTCTCGTGTGAGTAGATTGTTATCCTCCTGGTGAAGGATACAATCGAGCCAGTCCCTCCAGCCGAGATGGAGAGCGGGTTTACGCCCCCACTTCATTGTACCCAGAGAGCGGTGCGTTATACCAATCCTATCTGCACATTTTGATATAGACGCTAATGACTAATCAGTATCAGCTGTGGAGCTGAGCTCTGCCAATTCATTTGGTATTCATTGGCCCATTTTCTTACTCTTCAGAGCGATTGGTCGTCTGGCATACTCCCATAGTCTGTTCCAGACACACGTCTCTGTTCCCTATTCGGGGAACGTTGGTTACGGACATAACCAGGACGTTCTTTAAGAATTGGTCACTTAAAGCAAACAAAAATGGTTCTTCTGTGACATAATTTTAAAAAACCACTTTCAGTATACTGTGAAGATCTGCAAGATCTGTAAAGTTACAATAAATAAATAAATAAATAAATAAATACTTCAATTGCAGTCTAGAGCTGTTACTTCTGCAAACACATACATCACATTTTGAAATATTAACATGCCTGTTGAAAAGCATACACGAAAAGAAAGCAAGGCCTTAGAATATGTTTGTGTTATTGTCATTACAGAATAACAATTTACTGCTTTGAAAAAAAAAAAAAAAAAAATAAAAAAAAAAAAAAATATATATATATATATATATATATATATATATATATATATATATATATTTATTCATTTTCCTTTGGCTTAGTACCTTTATTTATCAGGGGTCACCACAGTGGAATGAACCGCCAACTTATACAGCATATGTTTTACACAGGGGATGCCCTCTCACCCGCAACCCAGTACTACGAAACACCCATACACTCTCGCATTCACACATACACTACAGCCAATTTAGCTTATTCAATTCACCTATACTGCATGTCTTTGGACTGTGGGGAAAACGGAGCACCCAGAGGAAATATTTATATATAAATTTTTTTGTTTTGTTTTGTTCAATGTATTGATTCTGACTTGATACATAAAATCTACATCATTATTAACGGTTAACTTTTATTAAGTGTTAACAATTATTAGCTGTTAAAAATGTACGTTTAGAAGCCAAAACGTAAAAAAAAAAAACAATTGCTGTAAAGCTCTTTTATATTTCCAACACATACTGTACTTTAGGTGCTTGGCAACATACTGCTATAATATATGGTTTTCAATTTGAAAATATAGAATAACTGTAAGAAATTAAATGTATTTCATTTATGTATTTATAATGTAACTTTTTTTTATTTTGATCCCCTACAATCCTATTTAGTTCCTACCTAAACCCAAATAAACTATTTAGTTTCTTGACACATTTGAAGTTAAAATGGGTTGCATCAGTGCAAAATTGCTTAAGATTACTACAAACTTTATATGCAAGTATTCACCATATGTTCTTCCTTGCTCTCTGCCCCCTGTCCCCAATTCCTGCCATCTGAATTAACTTAAGAATATCCCATTTCTAACACCCGTTAAGTGAGCTTGACAGCAGATTTAATAGAGAAAGCTGTTTGTCAGCCTAGAGCCAATTGAGTGCACTGGTGTGGCCAAAGATTGCCTTAAAGACATCATCCATTCACTGCACACATTGGACTAATTGCAATATTGGTCACCCAGTCATTTGCAAGTCTCTTCGACCACAGTTAATCGCATGGACTGAGAGACTGAACTAATTATCTGTTCAATGTTTTCCCAACATTGGCGAGTAATTTGGTGGCAGTTGAACTCCTGCAGTTCACTGCCAAACGAAAACATGTAGACCGACCCACTAACGATGAAGGCTAATGACCTAGCTTACCCCCAGCCCCAGCTCTTACCTCAGCTACAATTAACATTCTAACCAGTTCACTATGACTGGCACTTGGCTTGCATGTTTTTGCTTGTTAAGGTATTAAGAGGTTGATGGCTAATTAGAAAGTTGTTGCGGTTTCATACTGTGTAGAAGATTAGTAGTGATTCTGGTAATGATGAAATGCATTTTTTCAAATGGACTGAGGTGCAGTCAAAGCATTTGGTTTGTGTGATGTAAAACATGCAGATATATATTTGTATGGTGCTCAGTTTATTAACTATTACACATGCTAGCTATTATGTTATTAGCAGGATGAAAATCCAAATTTGTAAGATGTTATCCAGGAGTGCGATCAAACAAAACAGAGCTTTTTTTCCCCTCACTTTGCATGAGAAAATCTCCTTAAACTATAATTTGTTCTGTACTCTTTCCAGTGCAGATATTTGAGATAGACCATTGAGTTTGCATTTTCCACCACCAGTCAGTACCAGGAATTATTAACATTGTATTTATTAGGTCTCTTCTGCTCACCAAGGCTATTTTATTTAACGGTTTTTAAGCATTTTTAAATATAAAACAATTACATTTCATTCATTTCATTCTTTTCATTCATTTCATTCATTCGTTCATTTAATCTTTCTTTCACTTATTTATTTATCCATCCATTCATTCATTCATTCATTCATTCATTTTTTATCCAGTCATTTTTTTAAAGATTTTAAATTTAATTGTTTTATATTTAAATATGCTTTAAAATGTAATAACAAAGCTGCATTTTGTCAGCATTCCATCAGAAATTATTCTAATACTGTATGTTGATTTGGTGCTCAAGAAACATTTGCTGCTATTTGTTGCTGTGAAGTTCTTTTAAGAAAAAAATGTTTCTTAAAGCACCAAATCAGCATGTTAAAAAAATGTATAAATACTCATAAGACACAGAACAAGGCTTTGTCATTGAAATATTACTTTAATATTTTTATATTTCTAATATATACTTATAATATTTCAAACTATTTTTGCTCACATACAGGCAGCCTTGGTGAGTTGACTTAAAAAACAGTAAAAAGTCTTAACGACTCCAAACTTTTGACAAACTCTGTCACAGCTACAAAAATACATGCACGTAGATCATGTATTTTTCATGATTAGAAATCCGACCACTCACACAGAGAGAGAGAGAGAGAGAGAGAGAGAGAGAGAGAGATTTAATTTCCTGTGAGCCTTGTAATAAGTAAACAGCCATGCTGCAGTGACTGGACTTTTGAGTGACTAACAAGGCCACAGAGACGTTGTTAGAGCTGCACGGTTTTGTGACAGTCACACTAGACCCTATATGCATCTGTCACAGATGTCCGGTGCATGCACACACGGCTCTGCTTTGAGTTATGACTGAGATTTGTGCTGCGGGACATCAAAGCCATATAATGGGAGGTTTGTGATAAAATGCCCTTGGCACCTCTGCTTGTCTCTTGCCCGCGTACAGCCCTTTGAAAAAGAGGCTTTTCTCTGACCTCTCCACGGTCACTCCTCCCTTGTGAAACCTTTAAGCTTAGAGTGCAATAAATGGGTTATTACATGCTGAAACGCAGAGCTAAGAATTCTCGTTCTAACAGAGACATAGTGAAAATCTGGTCCATGCTGCAGCTTATTCTGAACAATGAAACTGTTTTTCTTTTTTTTTTTTAAATGTGTCATTTTTCATTTATTAATTAAATCTTAAATTTTAATTTAATTTAATTTAATTTAATTTAATTTAATTTAATTTATTTTATTTTATTTTATTTTATTTTATTTTATTTTATTTTATTTTATTTTATTTTATTTTATTTTATTTTATTTTATTATGTAGCAATGTCCTGCATACAAAGTACCTTAGTGGTCATTTTCTGTGAAGTTCTTTTATAAATGTTTAACTGGACAAGTGTTCTGCATAAATACTTTTATCCAGTGGTGGATAGTAAGTAACTAATATTTACTTCAGTCTTTTACTGTACTACATACAACAAAATATTATTTTACTCCACCATATTTAATAAGTAGAGAAATTGGCGCCCACGCAGGGACATAATATGAAGGTATATGATTTGTGACTAAGCTTAATTTTTTATTAAATTCATATGCTGACAATTTCTAACCATAATTTTAAATAGCTTAAACTGTAAAGCTTAAATGTATAACATTGTCTAACATTAATTAGTAAATTATTCTAGTTATTAACAGCTCCTTTAAGAAAAGCTTAATGACCTAAAATCAGCAACTCTAAAATTCACTTCACAATCCCCTCTTGATGAAGCTCTATTTTGCCTTATATTTTTAGTACAAGAAGTAACTAAGTCTTTCAAGGGTAAAGATGCAAGTATATTAACAATTTTGTTATGTTAAACAAAAATTATAGGACACAAGAAGATTGTCAAAAGTAAAAAATAAAATAGGGACCTCACGGTGGCGCAGTGGGTAGCACGATCGCCTCATTGCAAGAAGGTCACTGGTTCGAGCCTTGGCTGGGTCAGTTGACATTTCTGTGTGGAGTTTGCATATTCTCCCCGTGTTGGCGTAGGTTTCCTCCGGGTGCTCCGGTTTCCCCCACAAGTCCAAAGACATGCTATAGTGCTATAGGTGAATTGGGTAAGCTAAAATTGTCCATAGTGTATGTGTGTGAATAAGTGTGTGGTGATGTTTCCCAGTGATGGGTTGCAGCTGGAAGGGCATCCGCTGCGTAAAACATATGCTGGATAATTTGGCGGTTCTTCCCGCTTTGGCAACCCCTGATTAATAAAGGGACTAAACCGAAAAGAAAATTAATGAATGAATTTTATTTAATAAAATAAAAACTCTATGATAATCAGTGGTGATATCTTGCTTGTCAAAAGCATGTTTATACAACGTACATTATATAAAGGTCTAAGAGTTTGTGACCATAAAGTAATACAGCAGGAGATAATTTTTGTTTTAAGAAAAATAAAAAAATTTAACTAAAAAACACCTAATGCCAAGTAAACATAAAGTTGTGAAACTGACTATTTTTGAACACACTTTTCACAAGTCAAAGATAACTTCAAGATATTTTAATTCTAGTACAATTCGTCATTTTGACCATTGACTGCTATATCTGGTTGGATCTGTTCCTCTTCCTTCTATGTAATTTTAAGGCACCTGCAGGCACTTTCCTGAACATTTAATGTTAAGCAGCAATTTGAAGACATTGAATGAAAAACAGGATTCTCTCAGCTTGAGTGACCACAACTGATGGGGTGAAATTTAACTTGTAAATGCATAAGTTTAAGATTTATTATTTAAAATGAAAATCATATTTAAAGGGATAGTTCAACCAAGTATTTAAATTATGCCATCATTTAATTCCCCTTGACCAGTTTGGGATATTGGAAAGAATATTGGAAACCAGTAACTATTGACATCTATAGTAGGAAAAACAAATACTATTTAAGTCAATGGTTACAGGTTTCCAACATTCTTCAAAATATTATTTTGTGTTCAACAGAAAAAAAGTCAATAAAATAGAATAGAAAAGAATGTTTTATGGTCATTCAAGATACAATGTTTTTTTACTACTATGGACAACAGTCTGTATATATATATATATATACATATATATTACAGCATTTTATTTGATGATGTAACTGAAGTCACTGTTTGTGTTTCTTGTTTCTCTTTTCTTCAGTGATTGTGATCATTAACAGCAAGTGTTCATCAGTGTCTGAATTTACTCATTTGTGTTTATTGACTCTGTCAAGTGAACTATATTAGTGCATAATAGTGAACAAGTGCACAAAGTGTGATTTTAAACACAAACTCTGCCGACTCTGAGTTCTGTAAATTTATAGTTTAGTACTTTCCCAGAAACAACAAGATTACACAGAATGCATTGTTTTTTACAGAATATCACTGTTCTAGTAAAAAAAACTGAATTTTACTGTAAAATGTTGCTGTTTTTTTACAGCAAAGTTTTACAGTGTTGAACATATTTTAAAGCAACAGAATTATGACTGGGAAATATTTGTGACTTGCTAGTTAGTTTCTATAGTGAATCATCATATTATACTACATGGCAAATAAAGTGTCAATGCTGACCCTGCATAACCAAAGGTTAAAAGCTAAATGTGCTAAATGCAAAACCCCAAAAAGTAGAGTTTAAAAATGGAAAACGAAAACAACTTTAAGCAGAACATGAAGAGCCCATTTGTTTCTAGATGGATTGTTATACCAAACGTGCTGAAAGTTTAGTAAAACCAGCCAATTAGACTCTAACTGCCATTTTTCATATTGACAATATGTATCAGATAGCCAGTAAATGGACTGTGTGCGGCCCATAGGTGTGTTTCAAGCCAATGTGCAACTGTCATCACCAGTTTTGTGCACCAGTTCTTTACAAATGAAATGAAATATTACCCTGCTTGTTTTAATGCACAGAGAAGTAATAACATATACAATCGATTGTCACTGTCTCCAACTAAAAGTAGCGTTGTGTTCAATCATTCAGTTTAGGCAGCATGTTTGATTTACAATTAAAACTGCGCTCAGAAAGGGCAACACTACACACAACTAAACACGCATGAAAAGTAAATACATATGTTGTATTGTTTAATATGTGCCATATGTAGTCAAAAACATGCTATATCGAGCTGCCAATTTTGATTAATGATAAAGGCCTGTGTTTGTTCTACAATAAACTCAGATCGTACCTTTCCATGGCACTTTATATGCAGCAGGAGTCACGAAGGCTGCAGGATTGTATGTGAACCAAAACGAACTGAAGTGATAATGATAAACTATGACCTGTGGTGGAATTTGGAGAGCTGGTTTTGATTTAGTGATTTCCTGCTCATCTTCAGCAGCTGTGTGAGAGGTGTGGAGAGTCTGCCTTTGGCACAGGCCGGGTGTGCTTCTCGTTAGTGGTGTTGAGGAGAGGTGGATAAGTGCCATCATAGACAGACGCTAATGGAAAACCCCATGCGTGTGATCAGGCTCAGCAATATTCTCTTGGCAGCATGTATAAATAGAAATGGGCAGATATGATGTGTTTACTTTGTGTGATAAGTTTTTTGTTTTATTGGGTCTTTTCTTAGGTTGTTCTAAACATATTTATTTGCAGTAGATATTTGACCCTCTGCTGCAGTTTGATTAACTGTCAATCCCCACAATCATAACATTGATATTCTGTGCCCTCTCCACTGCCCTCCGTGTTGTATGATAGGCTTCATAGTAGAGTAACATTGGTGATTAAAATTAAAAATGGTGAAAATGTCATCGCATGGGACTTGCAATGCAGAGAGCAGGTATCCAGAAAGGCTGCATAATATACAGTGCAATTCCCTCCTTTCCGAAAAATAGAGAAGTGTATGAAATGGATGTTTGTGTGGATGGATCACCATCAACTGTCAATCAATGGTTCTGCCACCTGCTGAACAAACAAATTGAAACACAAGGACTCAAGACTGACAAACTATTATTTTCTTTTATTAGACTGGCACAGCCCATATAACTTTAGTTTATAGAGATGTGACTTGAGGTGTGGCAAAATAACCAGTAACCAACTTACTGAGGACTGATGACAGGTGAAATAAATAACCAAAACTGCATAGCCTGGAGATCCAGATAAACAATTAATTAATCTCTCAGTTAATACAATAATATAATAGAGTTTATATTATAATTGCTTACAGTGGGGAACATGGTAAAATTACCTTTGTGAAATACTAAACTCTATAAGGGTTTTAACTCACTTAAGTATGACTTAATAGTTCTTAATAGGGATAGTTCACCCCCAAAAACCCAAAAAATTTAAATTCTGTCATCATTTACTTACTCTTGAATTGTTCAAAACCAGTTAATTATTTTTTTCTTCTGTTGAACACAAAATAAGCTGCTGTATATTGAAAAATGTTGAAAGTCTGTAACCATTGACTTCTATAGTATTTATTTTTCTTACTATGGATTTCAATTGTAACCTGTTTCCAACATTCTTCAATATATATTCTATTGTTACATAGAAAAAAAAAGAAGAAGAAAAACTTAAACTGGTTTGGGTAATTTCATAATTGCTTCTGCTATTTTCAAAGCATACATAAAGTGAACCAACAAGTATATAGTATATGGTAAACTAATGTATACTTTATCATTTGTATCTGTAATGGTGAAGTAGCAATTTCATTAACTTTAATTTACTCACTATTTACTCAAGTGGTTCCAAACCTTTACAACTTAATTTTTTTTCTGTTGAACACAAAATAATATTTTTTGAGTAATGTTAGAAACTGGTAACATTTATTTCCATGTAGGAAAAACAAATACCATGAAACTCGATGGTTACCAGTTTCCAACATTTTTCAAAATAAATTATTTTGTGTATTTTGCAATGAGTTAAGCGTGAATAAATTATTAGTTGTGGGTGAACTGTTCTTTTTTATTGAAGCAATTTACATGTGCTTTACAAACACTTTACAATATCAGTATCAGTAGTTAACGACTGACTGGATGTCACAGTCCCAGTCTTGTCATTTTGTTGTGTTTTGACTGCCTGGAAATACTATCTATCATCCATATCATCTATCTATCATCCATACAATACATCCATCCATCCATCCATCCATCCAT
>CAIGQW010053877.1:428448-448672 GCA_903798125.1 Danio choprae | reverse complement strand
TTTCGGCTTAGTCCCTTTATTAATCTGGGGTCGCCACAGCAGAATGAACCGGCAACTTATCCAGCATATGTTTTACGCAGCGGATGCCCTTCCAGCTGCAACCCATCCCTGGGAAACATCCATACACACCCATTCACACTCATACACTACGGACAATTTAGTCTACCCAATTCACCTATACCGCATGTTTTTGGACTTGTGGGCGAAACCGGAGCACCCGGAGGAAACCCATGCCAACACAGGGAGAACCTGCAAACTCCACACAGAAACGCCAACTGACCCAGCCGAGGCTCGAACCAGCGACCTTCTTGCTGTGAGGCGAACATGCTACCCACTGCGCCACTGTGAGGCCCTATTATTATTATTATTATTATTATTATTATTATTATTATTATTATTATTATGTATATATATATAGTATAAATATCATACTCCTATCCAAAGATATAATAATATCTAAATAACACTTAAAATACAACATAAAACTCCACTTTTCCTCTTCCTGATTACCCTATAATGGAAATGGTCATGTCAACGAGCTTTGCATTAAGAGCGTGATTCACCATCGCCTTCTGTTTTCTGAAGAGTTGTGTGAATGTTTGGATATATTTGACAATCTCTTATTAGTTTCAGTGCCGCCTAATGGACACTAATAAGGGCTTATATTACCGAAGCATGACAGCTGCTGCCTTGCACACTCTTGTGCAGGGAAAGGGTCTAAGTCACAAATCTCTCGGCAGACCCGCTGTGCGAACGGATTGATTACGGCAGGGAGCCTTGAGTGTGACTCTGACAGAGATATTTTAAGGTGCGCAGACCTCCATTTCAACACTTCAAGTGTGGATGAGTCATATAGCGGGTTTTGATGCTTCACTGAGGGAGCACCTCTTAAATAATTAATAGCCTTTTGTCTTTATGGAGTACAACTGCATGCGGTTTCCTGAGTTATGCCTTTGTAAATGTTTGGATTGAAAGTTTTATTCGAGTTAAAACTCTCTGTAAAGTTTGGGCATTGGGTTACATTATCTGACCTGAAATTTAATATTATACATGCTATGCAATTCATCTGAGATGTTTTCGAGGCTTGATTTGAGGAACTGGGCATTTTTGTAGTCCTATCTGAGCTGCATGATGAATCAAAATGAAAAGTTATGGCTTGATGTGGTTATCAAACTGCACATCCACTAATAGGCAACTAAGTAATACCGAAACATATCATTGTGTTATTTACATATCTTCAATAGATCATTAAGGATTGCTGTTTAGTTGTGTAGTGCTATTTTGTTTTATATGAAATAATAATAATGATTGTTTTCATTAAAACAAAACAAATTGAAAAAAAAAAAGTGGTTACAAACCTTTGTGAGTTTCTTTCTTTCATCTTAAGCTTTCCAACATTTTTGTAAATATATTATTTTGTGTTTAACAGAAGAAAGAAAGGTTTGAAACAAGTAAAGAGTGAGTAAATGATGACAGAATTGTCATTTTTGGGTGAACTGTCTCTACATACCTGTGATATTTTAAAGGGATTTTCATTCAAAATGCAAATGAACGCATATGTGCATGTGGGTGTGTGCATGTGTGTGAATGAATGTGTTAATATGTGTGAACTTGTGTGGAGAAGTGATATATTTCCCACAGATGAAATGAAGGTTAGTTTAATTATCAGCATCAGTAGAGCTGCAGACCTAGAGGTGATTCTTAAGTGGATTTTCACATGTTCATTATCGCTAACAGAAAGGCTCCACTGTAACGGTGTCAGCACTAAGTGTGTGGAAATATTGCACCATATCATAGCCTTTGCGTTGTTATTTGCACATTTTTCATCTGAGTTTTTGCTGCGAATGGTTGCCGCACTGCACTGTTTGGTTAAATTGATCCAAGATTGGAAATTACATCCTATTATAATAATGTAATAGAGCAAGTGAACAATCTAAAATCTGTGTGAAATTGTTCTAACCATAATTTGATCTTAAAACAGCAAATAAATGGAGCATTTGAGCCGGATGTCTGTCTGTTTTGCGAAGCTTCCCATGTTCGCAGCTGCCACGGGGCTCCTTTGAGAGTGCCAATGGTTTACATTCCGGCTGGATTTACCAAGATATACAATCCCTGTGCTCTCTATCCCTGATTAGTTATCAGATCTTATTAATGCGGCGGCAGAAAGTGCAATGGGTTATTTTAACAAGCCCTCAAAGCTGGATGGAAACCTCTGAGCCAAAAGCTGGATTTAATACAGCCTGACGGATACTATTCTTGGTTCTTTAGACAGATTTGTGGTTTGATAAGGCTTATTGATGCACCACCTCAAAGCAGCTGTACTTCTTGTCTTGATGTAGTTCTGCTGGTGCCCCTCACTTTGAAAAAATAAAAGTACTGTACAAATCTGCAGTTTTTTCTATGTTTTCTATAGGTAGTTGAACAGTATGGCATTGGTGGTTATTGGGGGGGGGTTGAGGAACCCAGCCTCCATCTTCCCCCCCAAATTTTTTAAATCGCAGAATAATGAAAAAGTGAAAACTGCATTTTTCACAAATGCTACATGAAGTTTGTTCTTAACCAGACTCAACAACATGTGCTTAACAATGTTTTTAAACCACATCTCTTCTGTTTAAAAAATAAAAAATAAAGAGGTACAAAGCCTGACTCGCTGTGTGTCCAGATCTTGGGGGAAAACAGAAAACAATGCCAATTATTGATATCCAAATCTGACCACTTTAATAACTCTAATAAACTTGATAGATTGAGTCAATAATAAGTGGACATGCATGGCAACACCTTGGGTGAACACAAAGCATGTCATTTCTTGACAGGTTTGATGTTGTTATATTAAATTGGTCAAAAATAGCCAATGCCAAACACTTGTCAGTATTAAACTACCAACCATCTGAACAATTTAGAGAATTTAGTTGCCTCTTTAAATGTGTCTTTAATCCCTTAATCACATATAATGTGTACCTTGCTTGAACTATTCAGTCACTTATATTAGATGTTTGATTATAGTTTTAAAATGAATACATTTAAAGCAATCATGATTATTCAAACTTTATAAGAATAAGATATTAACGATAAAACTAATTTACTTATATCTAATTTTACTTATATCAGCAACTGATCACCCCGACTGTATTTGCTTGATCTAGATACAGTGAACTAGTAACGTTGTGACACAGTATTGTAGTTATAAGTACGATTACACCAGTGATACATGATCAATCAAAAAGCATTGTAATGTTTTAGATGATTTGTTGCTCAAGATTTTATATTAAACCTGCTGTTGATTTTTTTTTTCAGGTTGATTATATGTATCGCAATTTATTTTTTAGGATTTAATGGCAGTTTTCATTTCATACAACAATTACAGACCTCTTTTTGCTTATAGCTGACAATGGAAATCTGACAAAAAAGGTCTTGAAAAGTTCTGTTGAAGATAGTGGATTTGTTGCAAAAGCGCTTTGATGGCTGAATCAGCGGTGCATCAAGGGATGAATTTATAGACTGTTTGCTTCGAACTGAATGGAATTTCAAAAATCAGCGGCTCTCGCTGTAGTTGTGTTGTTCATGTATTCTGAGTGTTGAGTTTCCTTTGAGTCGGTTGTGGTGATAATGAGGCTGAGTTTTGCAATACCCAAAGCATGAGGCTCAGATGGGGAACGTGTTCGCTTGCCCGGCTTTGTTTCAAATCACAGCAGCAGGACAGCTCATTAATTTTATGCACTGATTGCTTAGACTGAAAGTCCCTAAAGAGCTCTCAGTTAGTTAGGATAGTTTGTGCTCACCTCGATGGACAATTAAAAACATTCATGAAAAAGCTTAATACAGCAGTTGAGGCCTCCTTCAAGGGTCATGCTCTCTCACTCAAGCAAATGATGGGATTTTAATAGATCTTCATCGCTGCAGATTTCTAATTTCTTTGCACAATTAGTACACTGTGATTGTAAGCGGTAATCATGGGTAGTGGTAGTGTTGTTTTTTTCCACCTTTGGAGTGCCTGTGTGTCAATCTCATGGCACATGTTTTAAGGGTGTGACACACAGACCATCTGCCAACATTGAGGTAGCACTGCTGCCACTAGCTGCCACCATCAGTGACTTTTTGGCCAGTTGAGCACATTGAATTTGCATTGGGCAGTCAGAGAGAGAGAATACTCTCTAATTGGTTGCTCAGCATACTATTGCAAACAAGTGCACAAGAAGAAAAGCAAAAGAGGACATGTATAGAAAGCTATTTTAAAGGCATATTCTCTTGTCAGATCATTTAAAAATGCAGATATTTGTAAGATAAAGAAAGGGATCAACATGATTATTATAAAAATGGTAACAGGTAAAAAAAGTAAAAAAAAAAAAAAAAAGAAGAAGAAGAAAAAATGTAACTGCTGCACTTTTGAGGTCACCAGTTTACATTACAATGATTTCAGGCAAAAACAAGAAAGTTTTATAGGTTTTACCTGTTCGCATACACATATAATGGGTTACAAAGTGGACGTTGTTTTGAAAATGCTGCTTGTTGTGTCCATGTAAACACCTGAAAATAAGAGTGTACAAAAATTATGATGTCATGCATGTGCATGCTATGCGTTTAGGAAGGTGTAGGCAAGCGCAAACAAATACACAACCTGTATGTTTGTCTATGTAGTAGTGTTGTTGCTAAGTGTTTCTTAATGGTTAATCAGCAAAGTGTCAATTTACTTCACATTACAACCAAAAGCAGAAATGCTAATTGTATATAACTTCACAATTTTTGGCTGCATCGTTGTCGTGTAAAAGTAGCCTTAGTCCACCATGCTTTGTTGAGGCCTTTTGAAGTAAGGAGTGGACAAAATGGGGTTTCAGACCGGGCCTGGATTTGCTCAGGCATCAGAAAATGCACTGTATGTAACACATAATCATCAGGGCTGTGACCTCATAAAGCCCGAGAAATCATTCTCACGTTGACCAGATCACATGTGTTTTGTTACAGTGCATATTTAAAAACTGTGTGTGTAGAAAGAGAGGGTGCAAACTCTGTGAACACATTTTTTCACTAACCTTCTAAAGTTACGTTCTTTGTATTTGTCCTTTTCAATTGCTAATACGTTTTAATCTTGAAGTAAATCAATGTTTATAATACTGTGTAGTTTTAAAGTTGTAGTTAATTTTGTAAAGCACAGCTTTTACTGTGAGAATAGCCTCAGCTGCTGGCATTAAAATCTCAAAAACCAAAACCAAACATTATTTGTATAGCTGTTTATCCCCTGGAGTATACTGTACGTAAATGTTTTTTTCACAATTTATTTTCAATTATATATATTTTTTCTTAGAGTAAGTCTTATTTCTTTTAGTTTCACTATGAAAGCATTAATTTATTTATTTAGAAAAAAATTGTAAATGTTCATTAGCAAATTCACAAGCTTTTTCACTATATTGCACAATACAACTGTGATTTATGTAACGTTGGTGTTTTCTTTGCGTAAACCTCAAGGGATTGTGCCCATGACATTGCGTCTTGTTAAAACAGGAAGGCAGTGGTTTGTGCTGTAATTCACAATGACAGTGTGTCAGAGCCACTAAATATAGATAGTTGAGGAAAAAATAGCTGTCTCAGAAGCATTTCTATCTGTTTATCTAATTGATTAGGGGAGTACATTAAATAATGCAATCTTATTTCGCATATTTACTAAATTAAATAGCAAGAAATAAAAGCTAAAGAATAGTAAACCAAAGAGTATGTAGCAGTAGTGGAATTGAGATCTGTTTAATTTGTTGTATTTGATTTTTATTAAGGTCAATAATAAGACGTCCTTGGTTAAATTTTGTGATTTCACCTGGTCTGATAATTGTTTAACACCTTCGCAGGAACAACTGGCTTCTCGCACACACGACTAAAGCTTTGTTCTTAAGAGTGCTGTCATTTTCAGGTTTGCTGCAGGCCTTTCATGCTAGAATTATCCTTCATAAACTAGGGTCAGGTCCCAGATGGAAGCTATTATTGTACCTCTGACTCATTGCATTTGGTTTTTCTATCAATTTCAAGCAAGGGGACACTCACTTCCTGGGTATTTTTCTAGCTGTTTTTCCAACTAATATGTGACCCCAAAGCATTTTTCCACAATAAAGTCTCAGTTTTGACATTTTCCATGGACAAATGGTGTATTTTTTTTTTTTTAGTAGGATAAACCTTTATCCGATAAGAAAAAATGAGCATTAAATGAAAACACTATCAAAAAGTCACATTATTTTTTAACCTGTAACAACTGACTTGACTTCTGTAGTAGGGGAAAAATATATAAATTCATTAATTAAAGTCTTTCTGCATTTTTCAAAGTCCTATTTTGTGTTCAGCAGTAGAAAGAAAGTCAAACAGATTTGTGACAAATGAAGGGTAGGTAAACGATGACATTAATAAATTCAAATGGTCCATATCACAACTGTAACAGTAATGACACAGATCATTTAATTGCTGAAATCACTTTCACAGCTGATGAAAGATAAAAAGTGATTCAGCATCCGTTGTGATTTAAAAGGATATTGTTCATTGATTTGGATGTTATATTTATTGTTCTTTGTGTCAGTCGGCCTTAATGTTTGACATTTTACATGGCTACCATGATGTGTACTGTCATGCTACATAATTCCGGTTGATAAAAACTGTTTATTTTTCAAGGTCAGTAATGTTGTCCATGCATACTAATGAAACCAAAAGAATGTTGTTATAGTGCAAAAAGTCAATTTATCCTGCAAACAGATCAATTCAGCAGTGAGTTATTTGTGTAGTCTTCCAGCTGCATTTTTCCTAATGCATCCGAGTAAACACCCAAGGAGATATTTGACTTTTGAAAATCCCGTCATTCCACTTTCTATAACAAAAACTAATTAAATCTCAAAAACCCCTGCAGCATTTTTTACTGTTTCCACCGAACATCAGCTGTGAAGGAATCTGGTGGGAAAGAAGCAGTCTAAATAACCTGTGTGGGTTTACAGACGCTGTGTTTGTATTGAAGACACCATTCTGAAGCCCTGACCCAAGAATTAATTAAAGCAAAGAAAGCCACAAATCACAATGTCCAAGATGAGCGCTACAGTGCCACGGCTGTTCCGGCACTCCATGTGCAGCAGTCTTTTCAGGGCGTCAAAGCTTGTTTGCTTTTCCAACTGTTCCTTTATGGCCTCACCTTGCAAAGCGCTGGAGTAAGAAGAGTCTAAAGAGAGAGAACTCTTTCTAAAGTGGGCCCATTGCTTTTCACTTCAAAGATGGTATCCGCAGGCCCTGGAATGCAGGCCCCAGGCGGCAGATGCAAGCAACGGATAGGGCTGTTTATGCGGCATGGACCCCCGATGGTGGATGGGACACGGGCTGGAAGGGGGTGTGACTGTGATCGATGAGCATGGTGCTGGCCTGACAGCAGGACAAGGCCTTTTTGACAATGACTGTTCCAGGACTGCTTCAGTCTGAGTCTCTCTCTCTCTCTCTCTCTCTCTCTCTCTCTCTCTCTCTCTCTCTCCACACACACCACTCACAAGGACAAGCACACTAGAAGCTTCTCTCAGTGCTTCATGTCTGTTTTTTTTTTAAATCACACTTGAATTTTGACAGCACTGTTATTAATGAGTTGCTCACCAAGGCTGCTGCGCTCCTTTATTGCTCTCACATGTACCTCAGGGGTCGTTTACACAACACCACTTTCAACTACGAATGGAAAACTTATCATGTTCCGAAGCCGTTCATTTACAAGACAATGGCTTTTTGGGGATTTAAAACTGACATATTTTAAAACAGGTTTTATGTATACATGCATTACATGTTCAGTCCACAGGCATGCCTATTTGACAACCAAAGCAAGAATGACTGTTTACTAAATTGTATATACACAGGATTGTAGTGTTTTCTTACAAAGCATCATAACACAGTCTTTTTAGTTTCATATAACCAGTTTTTTTTTTTTTTATTGTAATCCGCAAGCAAAGTTCTTAAAAATTACATGATATGTGTATGGACTTAAATGTATAGTTCACCCAAAATGTATGGGTACATTATAAAAGATGTACCTTATAATTTATACAATATGTTCTTCAGTTGAAAATTAAAGAAGATTTTTAGCTGAGTCCCTGGGGATTCGTATAATGCAAATCAATGCTCACGTTTTTGAGATTAAAAATAAACATTTACAAGCAAGTCCCAATCCATCCCTGTGTTTTCTGATGATACTGTACATTGAGATCTTATAAAGTGAAACAATCGGTCTGTGAAAGAAATTAAACATTATTTACAATAGTTTTAGTTTTAATCCACAGCATGGGATGCATTGAAATATGAGTTGATTATACTTGTTAGCAATTGTTATGACTGAGAACCATTTGCCCATGCTGTGGATTAAAACTAAAACTATCCTAACTTAATTTCTTTCACAGAGCAATTGTTTCACTGCAGTTGTACTTGCACCATTATATATCGCCAAGCACCACAGATTCAGCTAAACATGTTCATTTATTTAAATTTTTTTTCCCAATTTCATTATCCCTTTGACTGACTGATTACCTTACTGACCGACTGATTGATTGAGTGATTGTTTATAATTTTTAATTGTACTGTCAATGTCCCTTATGTCTCATCCAATCAGACACAATGGACAACATCCATTGACACTTCCTCTAGAGTGTTTGTTTTAAACAATTATAAAGCCATGCTGCTATTTCAAATTCAAACCTTGTGTCTCTCATCCCATGGTGGAACATTCGGACGAGCTCACCAAAGTCCTTGACCATGCTCTTTGAAGTTAGATGTGGGTTTGCTTTGTTTGCTCATGAGTGCTTCATCTTAATCACAGTGCTAGGCAATGAGACCTCAGCATGTCTGCCGGGGATTCATTTGTATGGCGCCTGAGTAGTGATGTAGATTCAGTCAGATCGTTATAGTTAACCAGAGAGCAGCAGTCAGATGTAATGCGCATGACAGCATAACCTTTGTCTCTCATTAGACCTTAAAGTGCACTTCCATTTGCACCACAGACATTTACAATACTTTTACACTCTTTATATCCTGACCCAGACTGCTATTTTTCTTTTCAGCAGTTTCTGCAGTTTTTCAGTTGTTTCTGATGATTGTCCTGCACTGTAATCACTTCATATTGTTAAGCTTTAGATACTAAATGTGCTTAAAACGACACTTGCATTGTACTGCATTGTTTGTTTGTTGCTTTTGTAAAAGAGTGCATTCTGCATGTTGTGTATCAGTGTCCCATGGGTACATGCTTTTGTTGTTTTCAAGCATCTCATGTGTTTTTTTGTTTTGTTTTTGTTAATATACAGTAAAAACAAGAATGTTATTAAATTATTCTTGCAGTTTAAAATAGCTATTTTTATTTAATATACTTACTATAAAATACAATTTATTAAAGGGTGTTTTCTGTTGTTGCTAATGTGTTAATATTATTCTAAGGCACATTAAGAAGATGTTCTGGGTTCTAAGTATTATAATAATTTTGTGAAATTTTTTCATGATTGCTATTTTATATATATATAAAATAGCAATCAAGGGTGTTGCGGGGCTGTTGCTCAGGTGCAAAATTGGGTACAGCACAAATGACATTCAAACATGATTTTATACAGTATTTAAAATACAAGAATATTTTAAATATTTATTTTCTTTTCGGCTTAGTCAGTTAGCCCCAGCTTAGGATGCCCTTCCAGCTGCAACCCAACACTGGGAAACACCCATACACTAAGGACAATTTAGCTTACAAAATTCACCTATAGCACATGTCGTTGGACTGTGGTGGAAACCGGAGCACCCGGAGGAAACCCGCGCGAACACGGGGAGAACATGCAAACTCTACACAGAAATGCCAACTGACACAGCCGAGGCTTGAACCAGTGACCTTCTTGCTGTGAGGCGACAGCGCTACCCACTGCGCTACCGTACTGCCCTATTTTAAATATTATGAATAAAAAAATATTTTCTATTTGAGTATATTTTAGATGCATTAGGGGTGTTACCAAAGCTGTTACCAACCTATTAATCAAAGCTACTACCAAGCTATTCATTAACACTTTTTATTATTGTTGATCTTGAAAAAAAAGTGTGTGTGTGTGTGTGTGTGTGTGTGTGTGTGTTTTCATGATTATTTAATGAAAGGAGAGGTGAAAAAAAACAAAGATTTATTTTCAATAGACCTTTAACATGTATTTTTTACATATTCAATAGAACATATACATTTCTTGGTGTCAGTTTAGATCAGTGTAATGCATACATACTCAATAAAAGTCTCTCAAAAAACAAACTTCGTGTTTTCCCCAACTTTTGAAGCAGTATGCATTTACAAATATATGCTTAGTCCAAACATGACTCAAGTATCCCTTTCATTTTAAACTCATTTTGCCACACAGCTTGCCACACAATTTAAAGGGATGGAGTTTATATTTTCTGTTGAACGTAAATTAAGATTTTTTAACAAAGATGTTATCAGCCAGTAACCATGCAATTGTAGGAAAATCAAATTCTATGGAAGTCAATAGTTGCTGATCTCTAACATTCTTCAATATATGCTCTTTTGTGTTGAACAGAAGAAAAAAAGCTCAAACTGGTTTGTCACAAGTGGAAGTTGAGAGAATTTTTCAAGTTTTTTTCTGTATTTTTCAGAAAATATACCCAGAATTATTCATGGATCTCTCTTTGAAACTGCTTATAGGTGAGCAGTGTTTATGGATGACCTTAATGCACAAGGAAGTAAAAAAAAAAAAGACCCGAAAATACAAAGCTGTGCAAAGCATTCTCCCCTAGCACTGAAAAGCATGTGTTTCAGGACAAAAAGGACAGAAATGAGAAATACAGGAGGAAACCAGCTTTGCATCACCCTCACCAGCTGGAGAAGTAGAGAAGTCCGCATCAGAGAGACAAACAAACACACTTCCTTTTACACCATAGTGTGGATCAGTCTGGTGAGTCCATGCATCATTCCAGAGAGACCACAATTTCTGCACCCTCAGCTTATTAAAGCATTTCAAGCTCCAGTGCACTTGTACCGCTGTCCAACCTTTGAGTCCTCTCTCCACCTTGAATGCCAAGCATAACACTGGATATTCCAGAGCAGCAGTGCATGGAGGCTACAATAGCAACCCGGAAAAAACGTTGCACTCTCAAGCTTAGACTGGTGAAAGCTAGGAGCTTGAATCCAAACCAAGACTCAACAGAGAGACCTTTTTTATTATTTTTATTAAGGATGTTCATTGGAGAGACCATCAGCAACTAAAGTTCTAAAGTACAGCCCCGAGGCGTCATTTTGCACTTTAATTTATCCAGCACATCTGAACTTGTAATCCATCTGTTGCGAAAAACTCCAATACTGCAGACCAATCTTTGATGCGTCTGCCACTTAAAGAGGGGACAAAAGAGAAGACCTTTAAAGGTTGTTGGATGCCTTTGAGATGTGCAATGACCTTTCAGGAAGCCACTGTCTTTGAGCCGTGTCTTTAAACACATATGGCCGGTGCTAGGGACCGTGGAGAGAGACTTCAAATGCCACAGAGAGCAGTCCACTAAGATTAATATACCCATCATGGAAAATTGACCGGCAGACATTTCTGGCCTCATTTTCCTTTTAATCTCCTGATGTTATTCTGCTAAGATTCCACCGTCAAGATATTTGTGAAATGGAATGAAACCGAACCCAAAGAGGGTTCAGTAATTGGTTTTTAAGGGGTGGTGATCTACCTACTGAATTCCCAAGCTGTCATGTTTTTTAGACATTTCATGTAGCCAGACCTTGGAGTAATAGTGAAAGTACAATTTGACAAGAGAAAAAAAACTGTCTGACATGCAGAATGTTCTGTCATGCTTTGAATGTCCAGTCATGCTAATTTGGAGTATGTGTAATGAAAGGGGATTATATAACAGCAATTAACAATATACAGTTCTGCTCATATATATTAACTCTAAAAATAGTCCCTGTTTCATATTTTACTGGTCAAGCATCATTCCGAAAATCCTGCAAAAGTGCAATGTGTTTACATGCCTTTATATTACTTATTCATTGGATTATCCTTGGCATACACAACATAAGTTAATGCAATTATATTTACTAAAATTATAAGCTTAATTGAATTATCTTATTAAAGTTCAATAAAGTTTCATTTAATTAATTTATACATGTAAATCGTCATTGAGTCATTAAAAACTGCTGATTCATTTGGATTGTTAGAAAATAATTCGAATGCGAGAATGAAAGCAAAGTCAATTTTATGCATTGATTGTCAGTTACTTTATATTATCTTCTTATGTAAAAATAATCAGTTAAAAGTAATCATGTTCACTCCCTGTTTCTTCAAAAACATCTTTTGATTGACAAGGTGGATCTTAAATCACTACTGAAATCTGTTAAATTGATAATATACTTTTTTTCTCCCCATCTTTATCCTCCCATGATTCTGTGGTCTTGCCAGTGGAATGTCAGCCTGTTGCCAAAGGCCACTCTCTGAGACAGTGTTACACAATTAAAGCATAAAGACTATGCTCATTTACTGTGCTCCTCAGAGATTATAATGCCAAAGAAAAGACTCACTCCCGGAGCATAGCAGAAAAACCATGACATCAGAGCCTCTTCATTTTCCAGTAAAAAAAAGACTTGCAGCATTTACACAGCTGAAACCGACTCGTGTTACGGACAGTCTTGTCTATGAAACAAGCAATAGTCATGTTTAATTGCACATTATATCGGTGTTTTGACACTTTCCATGCATAAAGGCTTAACAGTACTGTCAGATGGATGACTGGAAACCACAACAGCAGAGCACAATGACTCTAATAAGAAATGGAAAACAGATTATGAAGTTGTGTATGACTCAAACAGAGCGCTATTAACAATTTTCAGACACTAAACTGTTTTTTTCTGCCCTGCACAGTCGTTCTAGAAAGTAATACCATTTATCAGGGACGTCACAACAACCCAGAAAATAAAGAAATAAAATAAATAATATATATTAAATGTATATATTGCTCAGGGCTTACTTTTTCAAAACTCAGGTTTATGTTCTCATTTAAAATTCATTTTTGTTTCAAATATAAGTAAATGCAAATCTCTAAAAAACAAAAAAAAACTGTGTTAGAGGTCAGTGAGGTTTTTTTTGTAACAAAATGGACCCACATTAGTTAATTCAAACTTAATTGTAAATAAGATTTCTGCAGCCCTGGTAAAAAAAAAAAGAATGCTAATATAAATTAAATAAATGCAATTTCCTTAATCAACAATTTAGGAAATTAGAAATATTCAATGACAATAGAGACACTAAAGAAAGTGTAATGCTGCTGAAAAATCATATTTGCTATTGCTGTCCTAAAAGACAAAAGAAAAAAAAAACCCTGCAAATCAGAAGACTTTAGCCATTGTCCATCTGCGGTGCTTTTAATCTCACTGCTGTCTTGGAGAAACAATTGAGATATTAATGAGATCACATTTGTGATTTTTCATTTGTCTGGGTATTGAAGTCAGCGTTAACAGCCTGCCATGTTTAATGAGGACAGACCTTTGAATACATTGATTTACATTTTAATAGATATGACTGCTTGTTAAGTGTCATTTGCATGTAGTTATTATGCAAATGAGTGTCTAGTAGTCATATCTTATCACGCTGCATATGATTGTCGATTGGTATGTGTTAATCACAGTATCATACATAAAACATGTAGCATCAGATATTTTAATGTCTTTTAATATCTAACTTTGTTTAATATGACACACATGATGCCTTTTCCGTAGATTCCCCGACTAGCATTGCAAGTATGTTTCTGACACAAATGCAAGCTCTTTGCTTTACCCTCGCTAAAGGAATACTAATGTTGTATAATTGTTTGCTCAGTGTAAATTACAGCTGAGATTTATAGAACAATGTGCAAATGGAAATTGCATGGTGTGGATCAATGGTAATTAATGCACCATAGTGTAGAGCATCAGAAAATTGTCTCCAGGTGTATGAAGAATCGACATGGTTATTACTCATCACTTTAATTGGACTAATTATGATTGCTGCTGTATTTAGGATAAATCAGTGCCAGAGGAGGTCTTGAAATGCATTAAGGAAGCAGAGAGAAGTTCATCCAAAGCCAATAGTTTTGCTAAGTGAGATCCATGCCAATAAATAGAAGCCATTTATCATCATTGCCCGCTCTTACACCAGTTGAACTGTAGGGTCAGTGAATCTGCGTCAGTCTCTATTTAGGAAATCCATTTACATGCATTTACATTAGATATAAGCATAATAAAAATTATCCAATCTGAGAGTGCTTTTTTTGTCCAGCTGAAAGGAATGTGTGGATGCCAAATATCTGCATGGCATAAAGGCTCTCCCGGCAGAGTTATGGGGCCCACTGGCTTTTTGACATGGTTTTTTGCAATCCTGCACCAGCGCCAGTGGTGATGGGCTATGCTGGGCTCATTGTCCGAGCCACAGCGGTGAGCGGTGAGAAGTGGAACGGAGCGAAATACCATGTGTGCGCCCAGTAGGAGGACATTCCTCCAATCCTATGATTTCCTCAACACATTCGTCCTCTGGAAGGCCCACTGTAATCGCATTGTTCTGGGCTTTAGTCCCCTAACAAACCCCCTCATCCTACGCAACCCGTGTTGCATTGTGAAATAGCAGAATTGTTGTGGTTTTATTAATGTATTCCTCTATGCATAACATCTCTGTAATGACTGATTCAAAGGACTACAATTTATGTGATGTGCAAAGTAATTTACTTTAATTTTTAATTATCTAAAATATTTAGAATATTGTTTTGATATTGACTAATTAACCTGTTGACTAATAATATATAGCTATTTTAATAGCTGATATTTAAATTGGCATTTATTCATCTAGCACATATTTTCCAAAGCAATTTACAATATGTGAATATCATAGATTATTATATAACAACATAAACTATTATTGTACAAACCACATAAGGTGCTAGTAATATAAACTTTCTTAATAAAGTACATAAGTTAATAATAATAATAAATGTTAATATGAAAGAGATGGCATCACAGTGGCGCAGTGGGTAGCACGATCGCCTCACAGCAAGAAGTTCGCTGGTTCGAGCCTCGGCTGGGTCAGTTGGTGTTTCTGTGTGGAGTTTGCATGTTCTCCCCATGTGGGTTTCCTCCGAGTGCTCCGGGTTTCCCCCACAAGTCCAAAGACATGTGGTATAGGTGAATTGGGTAAGCTAAATTGTCCATAGTGTATGTGTGTAAATGAGAGTGTATGGATTTCCCAGTGATGAATTTTAGCTGGAATGGCATCCGCTACATAAATTCATTTCGCTGTGGCGACCCCTGATTAATAAAGGGACTAAGCCGAAAAGAAAATGAGTGAGATGAGAATGTAGAGAGATGCTGCTTATTTGCAGAAGTTTTGTGTTGTTTAAATGCCAACTTTTACAAATTATACTATGGGCAGAAACCCAATCTCAAAATGTGATTCAAACTAGTTACAAGTGTCTGATTAATATAAATGGAATAAATCTTCTTTGGCTTTGAGGTCGTTCTTTTCCAAGACCAATAGGCATACTGAAATTAAAACATATAAATACAATTAAATTTGCTTGGGGATAGTGGTAACTGATATTACAGCTAACCAGGTGTTAGATTTTTGACTCAGACTCTTGTTTTTACAACTGACCCAGAGTCTTGTAGCCATACATTTTTGCACTTTACTGATAGATAAAACATTAGAATCAACAACATTCATTCAAAAATGTAGTTGATCCTCTCAAATCTGCTATGTCTGCCACAGGACTCTACTGTGTTGTATGTGAAATGAGTACTAATCTGACAATGAGCTAAGTAACTAGTTCCTTATTTATTAACGGAAATTAACTTTTTGATTTAGTGTCTAATTCGTATATAGGTGGACAATCTTATTCATACATTTTTGTACCATTTGCTCATCACCCAATGACTCTTGGATTTAGGGGTGGGGTTTGGGGGCAGGCCTCCTTTAAAAAAAAAATTTCTGTACGAATTAAATTGTATGTATTGCAAATTTACATTACATCCACCAATTCACATAAAAATTCACATAAAGTTAGCTTCTGCTTCTATCACTTTTCTTTCACTGTTCTGTATTTCCAAATTATTTAATGTTTCTTTACCACCACTCTTTACACACCATTTTGTATTGAACTAAACAGCCCTTTCAACTCATAGATCTCTAAATATTTTTTACAGTGGTATAAAAGTACAGCAAAACTTTTTTTCCTTGCTGAATCATTTTTATGTCACTTGACAGGATATACATCATAGAGTTTAGTCTGCTTTCAGCTAATTTAACTGATCTGAGTCCACTTGGACACCCAAACACTTGTTTTAATAAGCTGATATAATGTAAAGGTCTTCTTTGAAATGCACTTTAATGTTAATTTTCACAACTGTCTGTCATAATTATGCAAAACGTGGTAGTAATTTTAATGATTTACTGGTATAGTGATGAATTATAAGACAATTGTGCTTTGGTTAGTTTCTCATCTGTGTAAACTTCAAATAATTAAACACAATTCAAACTGTGGTTTAGCATAGTTTTGCTATAAAGTAATAATCAACTGAATTTTCCTAACAAAGCAGGAATTCATTTTATTTTTTCTTACTACAATTACTTTAGTGATTCATTGGTATTGGAACCAATTATAACCAACTGTGTCCTGGTTAGTTTCTCATCTGTGTATACTTCAAGTGAGCAAATACAGTATTTCATTTGAAATATAAACAGAGTAATATCTGTAAGTCATTAAAATGCGTTGAAGTAGTCGTAGTACTTTAGGAAATTATTAGTTTTGTAAGCCGCTGTATTAAAACAATATACATTATAATGTAACCACAAAGACACCATATACAAAATACAATAAATTTAATCAATTTCTATAATGACAATTTAATATAATTGCCTCAATCTCCAGTCATCTGTGTGAGAATCAAGACGTTTTCCTAACAAGCCTCTCAAGAAAACATTCATTTGTGAGACATATAATTTTCTTTCTATCCTCAACACATGTGGGAACAATGCGTGTGTGTGAGTGAGCATGTATTGGCATGTATGTGTCACACCATGGTGACATACTGTGCTCTATCCACAGTAGCCGCTCGGCAGTGGGGGACAGACAGCATCTCTGTGTGTGGCAGCAGGACCTTCAGAAGATCGATGGGAGGCTTATGGAGAGGGTCGCTGTCAGCTTGTCTGCTGTCTGTTCCTCCGCGCCAGCCAATCAAAGTGGCCCAGTCCTGACAAGGCCTGTTTGAGTGAGCATCGATCAGGCTGTGGTAGAGGGGCCCGCTAAAGGGATTGTTTTTCACAGTAAAGTGTGTTCTAATCTCCCCTCTGATGTCTTAAGAGATCTATCAGTGTAACTAATAGTGAATTGCTAAAGGCCAGAGGCTTTTCCCTTGATAGGTCTCCATCTATAAAATCCCCCTTGCTTCTCGACTTTACAAACCTCGCTCTCCCACCAGATGGTTGGTTGTCAGATAAGTAAAAGGAATGTTTTAGGATCTGTTCCTGTTCTGTTGACAGGATACTTTGTATGACATTATGTTGATTACTGCAAAAATATGTTTATTTTTTACTAGTCCTTTTTTATTACTATGGCTACAGTAAAATACTGTAGAAAAAAGATTGAAACATTTTTTTATAACACATACCATTATGTAATGTTATAAATGTCTTTACTGTACTTTTTTGTACTAAATATTATATAGGCAGCAATTAATATATTCACAGAAATATGTGTAAACTACTTAAGGACAGGAAGCACACATTATGTTACCCTTTCAGAGGCAATTAAACATAGAAGCAATTGCTTAATTAAGAGCCTCAGTGCACAGTTGTTAGAACACTGATTAGAACTGTAATGTGTCAATGAATTTGTTCTGCTATAAATAAGCGTATAATTTGTTACAGAAAGAACCATGATGTACTGTAAAGATTATGCCATTGTTTCCCAGTCGATCGAAAATTATGCAGACGTCTCAAAACTTCCCGCAAAATATTTCTGTATCTGAAGTTGTGTTCTGCTGTATGAGCATTTCTTTGAGTAGAAGGAACCCTGAGGATAGGGAGAGAGTGTATGTATGTGTGTGTGAGAGAGAAAGAGAAAGTTTGAGTTTAGGCAGGTTGTTAAATTTAATCTGGGAGATGTGTGAGTCTATAACAGTAATTTAGAATGTACCTTGCATCTTGAGGTATGTGAGGTATTCAATCTGCAGTGCACAGAGGTTAGATTAAAGGGTGTGCAGAAACAAGCAGAACACTGGGTTTTGTGATAGGACCATGACCTTACAGTAGCCGTTGCTTTTGTTGTAAGATTAATGTAAAAAAAATGTAAAAAGTGGACTTTGATATTTATACTCTGTTAAAATGCACTTATTTATTATTTCTTAGCAAAGAAACATTGCAAAGTTTGTCTCATGCAAGTTTTTTTTTGTAAAGACCTCAGTTGGTGAAAACACAAATCTGTCAGAAAACTGTGTCTGGGTATTTCAGTCCAAAGAGATCAAATCATGTGAGACCATGCGTATCAGCTCCAGTGATCAAGCCAGGTGAGCAATCAATCCTGTGTAGGAGGACTTGGAGCAGAACAGTTCTCCTGACCTTTTTCTCAGGTAATTGCCCCCATGACTGGCGCAAACAGTCTGATAATTGCCCCTCTCCTTGTATAAAGAGGGGGTTTTGTGTAAAATGTCAGCCCTCCTCAAGCATTCACTTTCTTGGTGTACTCTAGATATCTAAGGAGGACCCAGAGGAGCTCACTCTCAGAGACGGTCCCTTGGCATTTGGCTCATCCTCTGCGTTTTCCTCCTTCTCTTCTCTCACTGTCAAAGCACAGGCATCAAGCAGCCCTCTGCATTCACATTTAATCTCTGACAAAGCCTAAGGTTGTTTGCAAGCACTTGTGCTTTTTAGAAAAGCTTTATTCTAGTCTCATAAATTCTGCTGCTCTGCTGTGTCATCAGAAAATATCCGTGGCTCAGGAACCGAGCCGCAGGAGGGCATTTTATGTAACACACTGTTAACAAACAGAAAAGCATAGCGTGAGCGCTTGTCAGTGTGAGCGTGGGCATTTATGAAGAAAGAGAGGGACATTCTTAACAGCTGTCTGACAGTAGGTAAGAAGAGACTCTTGATGTTTTGGTGCCGTCCTGCCATGGTGTCTGTGGATCACCTGCGGTGGCGTGTCTCCTCCGACCCTGACAGCCTCGCTTCGCAGCTCCATGCGGGGGCCCTCTGATTTATGGCAGTGCTGCTCCCTGTACCCAGCCTGCACGGCGCGGCCCCTGGTGAGAAAGTCTTTCCCCTAGAGTGGCCCCCTCAGAGAGACGAATGGGGACTGGCTGGCAGGCAAACCTTAACAAATGTGCGGACACCCTGCAGAGTGGCTCGACACACAAGATTGATTTGTGGGCCCCTCTGCCCAGGCTGGAACGGGGCACCTGCCGGAGGAATCTAAATAGCATCCTCGCACTGTTAGCTACCCGTAACGGCATGGGTGTCAGACCCCTTCCTGACCCTTGCAGGAGCTGCTGATCACTAAAGAACCTGATATTTTCTCTGGATATTTTATATTCAAGCTGGCAAGGCATCCTACAGGGCCTTCATGCTTACAGCTTCATTATATGCAAGTGACAAATCTTTAGCGCCAGAATCTGTGTAACTGCAGAACTAGAGTGTCAAACCACAATTAAGCACCTGAATCAGTGTTTTCAAAATCTCTTGAAATGTTCAGCTAAGCACATTTGGGTCAAGTTGAAGCTAATCTCTTCAGGACATTGACCCTCTGTGAACAAGATGGCACTCTCCTTTTGTAGAACATCAAAAATAAGTAATTCAGCATGATTTCTGCAACTATGTTACAATTTGTTCTACAGGTTAAACAGTGACCTTTAAAAGTGGATAGATACATTATGTTAAATTGTATAGGCTAAAATATATGTTGTTGAAATATCGGCTAAATTATATATTTTTTCTCTGCAAAGGGACCAACAGAGATGCATTGTTGTATTTTGTTTGTTTAACATTCATAAAACACATGCAGGAATTGATATAAACTTCTGCATAAACATTAGTTTTATTAATTGTATTGGCATCTCTTCATTTCAGAAATATCTGCAAATAAGAGCTTAGTGATTTGGTATGATGCATAAACTTGCATTAAACACTTAAATTATTATGAATTTCCCTTCTATCTATCTATCTATCTATCTATCTATCTATCTATCTATCTATCT
>CAIGQW010053877.1:399361-419720 GCA_903798125.1 Danio choprae | reverse complement strand
TGTGTGTGTGTGTGTGTGTGTGTGTGTGTGTGTGTGTGTGTGTGTGTATTCTTGTTAAGAGCAAGTGTGCACAGTATGCTGGGAGGCCTGGATGAGAAATCACCTCGGTGCCCCTCTATAGCGGTCTTACTCCCTTCTCGTGCCTGTTAGCCCAGGAGTGAGCCTTGACGTCTCCTCGCAGCACACGTGTAATCAATAACAGCCCCCGAGCTCTGTCTCGCTCACACACACAAAGCGTTTCCACCTCAGCACGTCGCGTTAGACACACAAACTTATACATCATCCCGCACTCGGTGCTCCCTTGAACATCTGAGGCGTTTGCATTACGTGCAGGAAGAGCAGGCACAGCTTTGGGTAATGTCATTCATAGCCTTTCACTGCAGTATATGAGGGTTCGGAGAGATGAGAAGGTGATGTCGTCGAGAGCCATCGCTTTCCCAGGCTTCTATTAAAGAGCTGTCAAGTACAAGCGCTCACATGACGGAAAGTGGGCCACCTTTCTTTCCATCATCACCTGCTTCACTGACCTGAGCAACTCTTTGTCTTGCATCTGCTTTGTTTATTTTTGGACTGTGCCATTTATTTCTGCTCAGAAGTTATGGTCAAGGGCACTGGGAAATCAAGGTTGATTGAATTCTTTTTTTTTTTCCTTACTGGCCATAGGAGAGAAAAATCAGAAATGAGATCTATTTTTTTACATTTACGCATGCTACAAAATAATAATAATACTATTAAAAACTGTGTAATTAACTGTGTAAACCCAATGCAAATACTTAATTTGAATTTACATAGATTACATGTTTTTTTAAGTTATCTGTAATGAATTACAGAATTGTATGTAAGGTTAAAGAATTAATTCATTTATTCATAAATTTTCCTTTGGCTTAGTCTCGATTTCAGAGGTCACCACAGCGGAATGAACCGCCAACTATTCCATATGTTTTATGCAGCGGATGCCCTCCAGCTGCAACCCAGTATTGGGAAACACCTATACACTCATACTCTATGGCTGATTTAGTTTATTCAATTCACCTATAGTACATGTCTTTGGACTGAGGAGGACACCCAGAGGAAACCCATGCGAACATGGGGAGAACATGCAAACTCCACACAGAAATGCCAACTGGCCCAGCGGGAACTCGAATCAGCGACCTTCTTGCTGTGAGGCAACAGTGCTCACCACTGAACCACCATGCATCCTTAAATTTATTCCTTAAAATGTTTGAAAAATCCACTTCTGAAAACTAAAATGATCCTCTGAGATCCATATAGCACACACTGGTATGTTTACACATTTGGAACATTTTTGATTCACATACTGTAGGTAACAGCATGTAAGATTAGAATTCCTGTAACAAACAATAATGCAATATTTTCCCATTCTCAAGCATCACATGCTCTCTACATGTCATCCCCCCCCCCCCAAAAAAATATATAAATATACTGTTCATAGATGTGATGTAGTGGTGGGAATATCATGTAGACTATGATGAGTAATAAACATATATGTTTTAGCCAAGAAAGTCTTTATTAAACGTAAAGGTGGTCTTCTGCCGTGTTTACAGGGAAGAATAAAATGACCTTGCTGCTTATAGTAATAAAGTCCTTTTGGTTTTCTTGCTGTGAAGCATTATTCAATTGATTCTAGAAAGATGGTGCTGACTTGAAGCTGTGGTTCAGCGACTGTATCAGGTATTGAACCTGCAAAAAGAAGGGAGTGAAATACAGATGTGTTTGAGTAGCAGTAATTAGCCAGCTCATCCTGATTTTCCCTCTTTATAATGAGTAAAGGAATGGGATTCTCATGAATAGGATGAGCTGATGAGTACACTTTAATAGCAGCTGTATTTCTTTCCATTTTAAAAGGTGCATTTGCATAATTCATGCAACTGCCACTGAATATGACATTAAAGGAGACTTTAAAGTATTTTTAAAAACACTTTATCATGTAGCTATTACTTTCGCCTCCTAAATTTTCTCTTCTTAGGGGAATATTTATGACTTATAATGCAGGTTGTGCTTGCATATATTGTGAAATGTAATTATGTTTCAGACTTTTTTTCTAAATGTCCTTAGGAAAGGACTACTAGTATGTATGAAAACTAGTGAAAAAATAATATCCCATTTTCAAGAAAAGGTTTTATTTATTTTTTTATTGTTTAAGCATACACTTTACATCTTGATGTACCATTTTATAGTCAGGAAAGGGAATTTTACTATATTTTTGTTTCAATAATTTAGTATAAGAGCTGTCTTTCAACACATTAGAAATTATTAGAGTCTTATAGGGTTCTCTATATGATATGATTACCCTTTTCTTCTTAGAATTACTGAATTTGTTTCCTCTTCTTTGTGACGTAAAGACAATTATATAACCCTGACATCTAAGTAGTTAAGTAGTTTTGCACATCATAAGAAAAGTGTTTCGTTTTTTTTTATAGTAATAAGCATCTTGGGCCTCACGGTGGCGCAGTGGATAGCACGTTCGCCTCACAGCAAGAAGGTCGCTGGTTCGAGCCTCGGCTGGGTCAGTTGTCGTTTCTGTGTGGAGTTTGCATGTTCTCCCCGTGTTGTCGTGGGTTTCCTCCGGGTGCTCCGGTTTCCCCCACAAGTCCAAAGACATGTGGTATAGGTGAATTGGGTAAGCTAAATTGTCCGTAGTGTATGGGTGTGTATGGATGTTTCCCAGAGATGGGTTGCAGCTGGAAGGGCATCCGCTGCGTAAAACATATGCTGGATAAGTTGGCGGTTCATTCCGCTGTGGCAACCCCAGATTAATAAAGGGACTAAGCCGAAATGAAAATGAATGAATGAATAAGCATCTTATACAATTTAGAATGAACAAATGGAGCCACATGGAACAACAAAATAAATGTGTATTACACATATTGAATAAGTTGGTCTTGAGATTTGATCCCAATCATCTGAGTTCATAGTAAAAATTCTGACTTTGATATCTTGACAAGCCAGATAATTTTTTAGGATGTTTTCTGAAAGTCTCAAAGACACATATTACTGAGAACCAGTGTCCGTTTGTTCTCCATTTAATGGTGTTGCCCTCTAGAAACAATAATTTACTTCTATGAGGTCATAACATTCCCTTACATGTGCGTGTGGCTGACCGTACGCACATCTCAGCACTGTTGGTATGGCTATTAGTTTGTTTGCACAGATGATTAAATGTCTTTTCATTTTGTCCGCCAATGCATATGGTCATGTGAAATGATTCGCTTCATTAAAAGTGGCAGTATAGTAATAGGGTAACGAATGGTCTCGTTGGCCAGAGTCTCCCATCACCCTAATTTGTCTTTCCTTCTGTTGTTGCATCCACAGCCTGCCGGCCTGGTTTCTATAAGGCTTCTTCTGGGAATGTCAAGTGCTCCAAGTGTCCTCCACACAGCTACACACACCAGGAGGGATCTGTACACTGCGGCTGTGAGAAAAACTACTTTCGTGCAGAAGAGGACCCTGCCTCCATGGCCTGCTCTCGTACGTGCTCTTACCCTACATAAACACTTTTTTTTTTTAAACTTCACCTAAATTCATCATAAATCTAAATCATGATCATTTACAGCATCATAATGTTCTAAACCTGTATGAATTTCATTCATCTATGGAACTCAAAATAAATTTTGAAGAACATTTTAAAGAGTGTTGGTTTACTTGGACAATAAATAAAGGAGCGATTAAATTAATGTTTTATAGATATAATAATAGATAACTTTAAATAATATGAACAAAATAATGGTCAATGGGTGTTTGGAAAACTTATCCAAATATCTTGTGACATGCATTTCTTTTTCTGGAAAAAATAAAAATAACAAGTTTAAAACAAATATAAAATGTGTTTGAAAGAATGTTTATAGCAAAGCTTTTTGGGTTCTATTGACATCTATACAATAACTGTTTTCACCCTGGGGGAACTTTGACATACTGTCTGGAACTATTGGCTGAAAGTGTGTTCTCACTACAGGAACTATGAGATATTTCATTTGGAAATAAATTATCTCCTACTTCAGGGCTGGGTCTATTCTAGCAATAGGAACTACCAGTAACGTACAGTAAGCATGACGTATGTTGATTGTGTTACAAAAACGCCTTGTAAAACACCAGTACAGTATTTTAAAATGTGTAATAAAGTGCCGTTATCTATGGATTTTCTGTTTGTTCACAGTCTTTCAGCGATAGCATTTCAAATTGAACAGCGATAGCATTTCTTTGAGGTGATCTATAATTAGTCTCTGTTAACACAACAAAAAAGTAAAAACACAGCTTCTATCAGTTGTCCTCCATCCTCCAGTTGTTACTAGTTCCTGCTGAGTTCTTATAACTACCCTTTGTGAAAACTTTTGGTGAAAATAATTGGGAACTGAAGTGTTTTGGTGATCAACATTATTCAAACGTCTTCTGTTTTTCAATTCTTTCATTTGCTTAAAAAAAAAGGTTAACCAAAAGGTTTTGAATTAATTTGATTTTAAATGAATGAACAAAAAAATACAGCGGAATTCAGAAGCGCTGGAGCATTTTTGAAGGATGATGTTTGTTCAAGGATTGATGAATTTGTGTTGGCTCATTCTGACAAAGCTTCCGATACTCCCTTAGCGGCCTTCAAGCCATCCCGCTGAGAATAGCCTGTGTTTGCTTATTTTTAACCGTTTCAACTGATCAGCCTCCTCGGGTTTGAGCAGCGGAGCAAGCTAACCCATTCTCTTTTATGCAGAAGCATGCAGATGGTAGACAGATGCATGCAGCGACTGCCAAGCATTCCAAAACACATTATCCATAAATCACCGCGTTGCTATCAGTGCTGATTCATATCACATAAAACCACCAAGAGCCTTATTGAGTTCTGTGGCCAAGTTTAATAGGGTGTATCTTACGTGACATCCGAAGTAGTCAGCACGTCGGATCATGCCACGCTCACGAGTCGCATTTTATTTTGGCTGTCAGAAGCAATAGTGCGTCTTCATTGTCACTTAAGCACTCATTTCCAATGTTAGTTTAAGATTTTGATGGGTACATTGAGAGGGGAAAAAATGCTTGAACAGACTTTAATTTCTCCACTTCATCCTGTCATAGCCCTCGAGTTTATACATTTATCTTGATAGAATCTGCTCAGATGCAGGCAGTGGAACAGATATGCTTTAAGTGCAGCTCTGAGAGCGGAACTGCAATTAAAAGAAGACGATGCACGATATTATCTGCAATAATTGTGGAAGGTCATTCTGAGTTCTTCTGAGGTGTTTTTTTTTCCCCCACCGTTTTGAATGTACTCCTATAATTCATGTCTGCATTTATACGCACGTTTTCTCCATGAATTATTGCTTTGTAAAATTTACAGTTTATGTTGCATTCTATGTTGTGTCAGCGAAGGTCGGCATTTAATCACAGCTGAGCGTTTCAAAGGCATACATATTTATGCCTGTTTTTAGTACGTATAAATGGACTTGTTTATTTCTGCCTGTCTCTTTTTTATGACCCCATAAAGGTGATATTCTGCGGCGTAAATCCTTGACGTGAGGAAAATGCCAACGCCGGACATGTAATATAATCGTACCACTTATCAATCCCGGGTGCACAGATCTCTCATATGTCACAGAGAGAATTTCATGTTGTGCTGGTGATTGTTCGGGTTCGCATTAATAACAAATGCTGCAGTCACACTTTCATGGGCTGCCTGTCAGACTGAACTGTCCATGTAACGGATGGCTTACCCTGGCACACCTCACATCCTTCTACTAACAGGAGAATCAGTCTGTTAACATTACCTGCTCGCTGTGATTTCTATTAAATGTCAGGATCAAAGGACGCCTTGCTCTGGCAAAGATGTTACCAAGTGACATATAACTACTTTTTCCTCTGTCCTATAAAAAGAGACTTTGGTTTATGCCGCTACCACTGCAGACGGAGGCACATTAATGCATTTTTTTTATCTGTACTGACACATAATACCATGCTATCATTTTTATATAAAGGAAAAATAGTGTGTTGTAACAGAGAAAATTCTCTATATTCTCTATATATTATTTTCATAGTTCTATTATAGTATTCCTAGTTTATTTTTATTTTTACATTTTGAGAGCATGATGCTAATATTACTAATACTGAAATTAACAACAACAACAAAACAACAATAATAATAATAATAATAATAATAATAATAATAATAATAATAATAATATAATGGTGTATATGAATATTATTTTTATTTATTTGATTTTAGTTTTATTTCTGTTGTCTCTTATTGTTTCTTTTGTTTCCTTTTATCGATTCTGTTTAGCTCTTTATGAAGTCCTTTTTGTATCCCTCATTTGTAAGTCACTTTCCATAAAAGTGTTAGCTTTATTAATTAATGTAAATGTGGCAAAATAAACAAATGTATAAATGCAAATTGGCAAGAAACAAAAGGGATTATTTAAATCTGAAATCAAGGCATTTGAGCGAGTTCATAAATAGGGCTTACTGATATAGAGATAACTCTTTTCAGAGTGGACTTTGTCCCTTGTAACTTTTTTTCATACCACAACATTACACAGTAAAATTAAAAGCATAAAATAACTTTAATGATGCTAATACACTAAAACTCCCAGTTTCCCTTTGCAAAAGTGTTTAAAACTAAGCAGCTTTGCCACACAACAGCACAAATACTGGAAGAAATAGTGTATAGCTTATTTTGAGAAACAAATATTGTGTTGGACAGTAGGGGCTTAAAATTAAAATGGTTCATAACCACGAGTGTATAAAACTTCTTATGTCATTCCATGTGAAGACAAGACCAATATTTATGACACTTACTTAAAATCTTTCCCTCCGCAAGAGCTGGCAAATGTAATTATAAAATTTTTTTGGAGTGAATTATTTCTAAAGGAATATTGCTCTTCTTATTTAAAGTGCTTTTAAAAAGGCCAGTGTGGTGAATCCTGTATTTGACCTTGAAGCTAAATGTCTGATTTATCGTCATGTCAGAATCAAGGGAAAGCAACAGGGAGTGTTCTGGAATGTTCCGGAGCGAATTTTGTGGAGGAGATTCCTTTGTGTAATGTTCTATTTCTTAATGTAGTATCAAAATCCTATCTCTCCCCCTCTTTCTTTCACAGACCAAAACGTCTGTCAAAATGATTCTCAGGTTCAAGAGGCAGGAAACCTTTTTGAGCTCTGGGGTTTCAGTGTGTGAATTCATGTCAAATCAAACCAACCTGACATTGTACTCTTGATTTCTTCACTTGCCACCATCTTTAAGGCAGATCTAAACAGTGTAATTGCACCCAGATTTCAGATATAAAATTCTCTAATTGTTCCAAAATTATTTACAATATGTGTTTGATCTAGTGTTCATCTGCTTGCTTTAATCTGAAATTTCTGAAATATATATTCATATACAAAGAAATGTGTCACTTATTCAAATAACAACTTGCTGTGCAGACCTGCTATTTCAATCAGTATAGGGCCCGCTGGCTGCACTTCATACCCCATTTTTTATCGGAACAATCTTTTAAAGTTAATATAACAATCCAGTGAGGACACTTCTGAACTCTGGAGTAATTCTATAGGCTTTGCCAACATTTTAACAAGAGGAAGGACATGCCTGCCTAAATTCCATATCCATTCATATTTGATGACTTTAACGATTAAACCCACACATTTTAAAGTAAGCGTACTTCCCCAAAGGGACATTTTATTGCCCGTTCATAGCTCATGAGATTTAATGGAGTTCTCAGTTGTGTTTCATTTAAGTATAAACTTTGCCCCAGATGTTTCTCCTGTCATCCCTTAGGAAAATTCACAAATGCTTTAGACAATGGATAAATGTGAAGGGATAAATCAATAAATGTCAATAAGTTGATTTTGAAAGGATTTTATGAGACGTGTTTGGGTTCATGATCAGTTTTTAAGAAAGAAGCATCCATTGTTTAATAATGCAAAGAAACTATAAATATTTTATTTTATTTTTTGCAATATAAAGGTTACACTGAAGTTTAAAGGTTATTAACCATATATTACATTATTATAATTATTATAATTATTATTATTGTTGTTGTTGTTGTTGTTGTTGTTGTTGTTGTTGTTGTTGTTGTTGTTTTTATATAAATGTTTAATTTAAAAAAAATTAAGATTAATAACCAAATAACCATAACCAAATTTTTTTTATTTTTTTTACTTTTATTTTTTTTAAGGGTGTTTTTATGGAACAGTACTAATTCATAGTGTCTGTGTTGACTAAGCAGTTCAATTCAGATCAATAGATTTTCATTGCATTGTGCTTTGTCTTTTCAGCTTATAAACAAGCTAAGTAAATAAATACTGTATCGTCTTCCCGCAGGTCCTCCCTCTGCCCCTCGCAATGTGATCTCTGCCATTAACGAGACCTCAGTGATTCTAGACTGGAACTGGCCAGCAGACACCGGAGGCAGAAAGGATGTAATATTTAACGTGGTCTGTAAGCGATGTTGGCCAGGTCCCAGACAGTGTGAACCTTGTCGAGGGGCTGTTCGCTTCCTGCCCCGTGCTTTTGGCCTCACTAACACAACCGTAACTGTGGCAGACCTCCTGGCACACACCAACTACACCTTTGAGATTGAGGCCCAAAACGGAGTGTCTTTTCAGGCCCCCACAATCCGCCAGTACGCTGCAGTCACCATCACTACAAATCAAGCAGGTGAGTCTCTCTCTGCCCTGAATATATTGTTAAGATTGTATGTTTTTTGATCTATGTCTTTCTGAAGCACTATGCAAACAAAAAATTGTATGAATCTTTATTTTGATAAAATAAACTGTATTTATGAATGTCCAATAAAAGCATTATAAAATAATTCTACATGTTTTACTGTACTGTGCTGTACTCCAAGACTTCTGAAGCCATAACAATGCTTGGTTACACTTTATATTAAAGTGTCCTTGTTACACTATATCTATTCAATTAATTACTTAGTAATACTAATTAATTGCATGCACTTACTATATGGTTAGGATAAGAATGCAGGTTGGGATTAGTTGCATGTAATTTTGCATAATTAAGAAATTACTATCCGCTTGTTAAGTGTGACATCACGCAAAGCGGCTTCTGGGTCCAAGCGCCATATCAAACTGTATGGGGAGGCTCATCAAATGGTAATAATAAACATTTACAAAGCGATGTATTACTTTTAAAAATCACGATCGCAATAGATATATATATGCCTAATATGAGATGGCCAAATTATATAAAATTCACTTTAATGTGTGATATGACTAAAAAAGTGGTCATAAACTAATATTTTATTAATTCAAATAAGTAGTGGCTTGGACCCAGAAACAGTATTTCATACGTCACGACTTAACAAGCAGATATTAAGTATAAGGAAAATTTTTAACAAGGACGCTTTAAAATAAAGTGTTACCCAATGCTTGTGTTTTGCTTGTGTTTTGCTTTGCTTTGTTTCGTTTCGTTTAGTTTCCAGCCCCAGATCATTATGCCCAGAATTTTCTTCAGCTATTCAGTTACCGTTAACGTGGGAATGCTTTAATTTTCCCAGGTCATCTAATAGACATTTACACTATATTCTCATTCTATTCTCTTATTACATTTCATTCAAAAACATGTCATAAAAAGAAAAGCCTTCAAAGATTTTCATTGATTGCGCAAATTGTTTTAACGGTCATCTAAGATCAGTGACGTATTCTGAGATGTATTCAGGAGAAAAAATTTGTTTTGTTTTGTTTTGTTTTGTTTTGTTTTGTTATAACAGAAATATGAAAATGTGAAAATGATTCAATTATTCTAGGTCTTCTAACAGACATTAACACTATATTCTCATTCTATTCATATTACATTTAATTTAAAGCCTTTTGAATTTTATGTCATATAAAAGAGAAAACGTCTTCAAAGTTTTTCATTGATTTTAACAATCCCCTAAGATCAGTTGAGATATATTTACAAAGACAAATAAATTTCCTCTTAGCGATGTGCAACAAAGCTCAGAATTCCATTTGGAAGTGTTTAATGCCTCTGTTTTGCTCATCCCGCACTATCACAGCTGTCTGTGAACATATCATTCTGCAGGTGCTGGCCTCTAGTATGGCTGACTGAAGGTCACGACTCCTCAGGTTACTAAAGCAGAGGGATGCTGAACGGCTGGCCATCTGCCTCTCATTCCATGCAGACTTCCTTTGTGAAGACTAGTTTTTCTGCTCTCTAGCCCTGTGGGGTTGTCAGTTAAGTTCTGTCTGTAGAGTGATAGGTACAGGTCTTGCTGGATGATTTAGAGTAGGCTTTGGTCCACAGCTTACAGGAATTGCGGGTCTAGTGTCATGAAATAGTAGGCTGAAGACTACTTGGACTACTAGAGGTTCAAAGGCTAGGGATTGATAGTTTTGCACCCTTTTACCACAGGGAGCAGTTGACTTTGCCTTAGACCCCATAAAATCCTTACTGTCATTGTGAGAGGACTGCGATTTCACTCAGCAGATCTTTTTATCTTCTGTTGCAGAGCAGATGCTGATTTATCTGTGAAGAAAGCTGTCTTCATTCAAAGTTGACGGAGCTACAGGCCTAAATGATTATTTTCATGTTTCCATTATTGTTTTCAGTATTTTGTGGGACATTCAATTTCAGTTGTGGGACAGCATATTCCAAACATTGCATTTTATTTTCATATATGTGATAATTTACTGTATACAGTCTAAAATATATTTTATTTTTAATTTATTAAATAAGCAAATAAATAAATAAATAAGAAATCTACACTGGGTAAAACTTATCCAGCATATGTTTTATGCAGCGAATGACCTTTCAGCTGCAACCCATCACTGGGGATGTACTGTATACAGTTTAAATAAATAAATAAATAAATACGTACATACATACACATATACATGCATACATAATAATAATAATAATAATAATAATAATAATAATAATAATTATTATTATTATTATTATTATAATTATTATTAGTAGTAGTAGGAGTAGTAGTATTAGTATTATTAAATACTCTTCATTTTCTCATTTAGTGTGTAGCACCTGTTAAAAATGTCAACATTTGCTCAAGTTTAATAGTTTATTACCTATATTAAAGCATACAGATGGGGCAATAAAAATGGATTGACCCTGGCCATAACTGTAACACTTGATGCTGGACATGATGAAACAGGAACACGATATTAACAAGAAGACGGATTTATTTCACAAACACTTACAGGATACAAGCACTGGGATGAAGCAGGACACTCAGACAGGACATAGACGTAGAGACAATACAATACCGGACAACGAAGGACAGAAACAGGAGGGTATAAGTATACAGAGAAATGATTAAACTAATGAGACACAGGGGATGAACACAGGTGAAACAAATGAACACTGACGGTGGCGGGAAAAGGACAAAGGGATCACATGATCACAACAAAAGGCACATGGACATGACAGAACACTGACAATAACCACCAGATTTTCAGTTTTTTGTTTTTTTTTGCTAGGCCACAGCTTTGCTCTATTAAAAGGGTTTTTGTCAGACAAGGATACCTTGAGGTGACAGGTCTGTGGCCTGTGGTCTGTGGAGAGATTTAACGCTACTCTCCTCAAGCCCTTCACTGATGTTTCTGAAAACATATTGAGATTTAAAAAGCTTAAATGAAGGCCTTTTCATGTTTTTATTTTTGCACATTTGTTTTTAGTTATTGTCTAATGGTTTCTATAACCCTCTAGCAATTTATTAATCCCTTTAGACACACACACTTCCACTCACAGTTCTCACTCACAGTTGCTTTTAAAGCACACAGTAAAAACAAGCATAGTTTGACTTAAGCACTGTAGTTTATTGCACAGTAATGACATTAATTTCTGAGCACTACACACTCGCTTTCTGTCTTTTCAATTCAGTTTTTCAGTTCGGCCCTGTTTCAGAAACCAAACCAGGAAGATCGTGACCCCTTTCTCTGTTCTTCTCCCCTTTTGCTCTTAGACAAATAATCCAGCTTCCTTTACTGTCCTATAAAACACAGGCAGAACACGGAGATGGATGTGTGAACGGACAATCCAGTGAGTCTGGCCTGTAGAGAGCACGTTTACGAGGGGCTCAGAGGGTTGTCAGCGCAGCCCAATTCATCTAAACAGAGCCAGCATGTGCTTCACAGCCCAAGGGAGACAGAACACGCAAGCTGCCCTCCGTGTAAAGACAGTGCTCTCTGCTTGGCTCTCAACCTCATCAGAGCTATAAAATGTTTGCATTGAGACCTGACAGTTCTGCCATTTTAACAGACTGCTTTACCTGACCTCACTATCTTGCCAGGCCTGAGCCTATATTTTTTTTATCGAAGATTTTTTTTTCTCCTTACTTTCTTTTTTTAACAACTATGAGATAAAATAAAATAAAATAAAATAAAATAAAATAAATATAGCTCCACTAGTCACTATATATACTATATAAATAAATAAATACTTTATGAAAAGTTTTGGGTCAGAAATAGACATATTAATAGCATTTTACAACAAGACTCAATTAGTTAATGTAAGTTATTGCATTTACTAACATAAATAATATATGATTACAGTATTCATCTTTGTTAAGGTTGTTCATTGTTAGTTCTTGTTAACTCATAGTACATTAGCTATGTTAAATAAGTACAACTTTGGATTTTAAAATTGCAATAGTAAATGCTGAACATCTTTCTTTCTTAGTAATTTTTAGCAAATATAACCTCACTGTACATTGTGATTGATACATTTTAATAAGAAATTATTATTAATAAAAATATTATCCATAGAATTGTCCATAGAAATGCACCGAATTGATGAAATCTGGCAGTAAATATATACATTTTTGTTTTGCAAATATTATATATGTCAGTGTTCGTCCGCGTCATCCTTTGTTTATGTCATGTGCTTTCTTTGTCCTTCTCCCGCCACCGTCATTATTAATCTGTCTCACCTGTACTCATCCCTCTTGTGTCATTAGTCTAATCAGCCCCCATCTATTTATATCCTTTCGTCTGTGTCTTTCGTTGTCCGGTATTTTGCTTCGTTTGGTTCGTCCTGTGATTCGTGTGGTCCTGTGTCTGCCTGTCTTCCCATACCCTGTATCAGTTCCCGTAAGTGTTATTAAACCCGTTTTGTAATGTTCATCCTTCTCCGTCTCGTCTTGTTATCCTCCGCCCTCCGGGCGTTACAATATAAAGATTCACCTTACACATATATATTTTTTTCAACAGTGATCATATCAAGAAATGTTTCAAATCACAAATTACTATGCTTGCTTAAATATGTGTCACTGAAGACAGGAGCAATTCCTTTGCATTATAGGAATAAATTACATTATAAAATAAAAAATTATTCATTCATTCATTTTCCTTCAGGAGGGCCTCACGGTGGCGCAGTGGGTAGCATGATCGCCTCACAGCAAGAAGGTCGCTGGTTCAAGCCTCGGCTGGCTCAATTGGCATTTCTGTGTGGAGTTTGCATGTTCTCCCCGTGTTGGCGTGGGTTTCCTCCGGGTGCTCCGGTTTCCCCCACAAGTCCAAAGACATGCGGTATAGGTGAATTGGGTAAGCGAAATCCACACAGAAATGCCAACTGGCCCAGCCGGGACTCGAACCAACGATCTTCTCACTGTGAGGCGACAGTGCTAACCACTGACCACCGTGCCACCATTAAATAAACATTATTTATTTATTTATCTATTTATGTGATTAAAAGTATTAAAAGACCTGCAAGTCATGGACATTCTCTTTAGCAGACGGCTTTCCTTTTACACATTCACAGCACATCAGCAAGGTGTCAGATTATCATTCCTACAGTTCAATTTAAATCTGTGAAATATTGCAGTTCTACATACTGTTACCGTCAAGAGCCAAAGCCAATTTTTAATTGTGTTTGGCACTTGGCAAGTGTTAATTTTAGACCCTGATCTGCATGGAAGTGCTTAGCAGGATCATAGCATTACAGAAAGTTTTCCATGACTCATTCATGCATTCTTGAAATACGTTGTTGCGGTTGCTTTTTTTTGTCCAGCATGTGCAGTTTTGGGGGGAAAAGGGCAAAGAGAAAGAAAAGGAGGGTTTGACTCAGGCTTGGGCACCCACATTAATGCCATACTCTGTCCCACATCCGCAGTGCCATGTGGAGTACATTTTGAGACCACGATCTGCAGAATGTCATGATCTTGACAGCACTTCACTACGATTACTTATGTCTGCTATGCTGCATACATGCAAATGCTGCAAAATAGTCAGCCATCACACCTGTAAATGCAGCATTTTTAAGTTCAATTTTATTCTGATGTGCTGGTTTCAAGCAGAATAAAAGAGAACTGCAAGTGTAGCACAAAATATAATCGAATGGTTCTTTTTTCTGTGTCTTTCTTCTGGAAGGTTTGTGGGAACTGACGATTTCCTGTGGCTTTAGGATTGAGGTGATTTGTTCACAAGGAGAAAGCCAAGAAATATATACAAACCAACATCCTGTTGAAAGATATACTGCCAGACAATTAGCCCTCCACACAGAAAACACGGAACAGATTCAAGTCACAGTTGTTTTCAGTAGTTTGACAATAGCATGCGGCTAAGCTAACAACTCAGAACATACACGATTGAAGTTATTTGAAGTGTTGAACACTGAATGAATTATAATCAACATTAGTTTCACTTTTAGACTTTTCAAAATTTGTTGCTAATTGGGGGCAATTGTAGGATTTCATTTTTAAATTAACTCAGCTTGATTCAAGACCTTGACAGTTACTATATTTTCTTGACAGAAGCTGTATTTATGACAAAGACCTGCACAGATACAGATATTAAAACAATCTACAGATGAACACATACGTTGTCCATGCAAAGCACCTCTTTTCTGAAGCCCTGATAAAAATGCGCCCATGCTGCTAATTCTCTGATTTTCGTCTCTGTGAAGAATCCACACTATATGTTGTCAAACATTTGCCTCCAAAAGTTGTTATTGAGGTGAATTATAGGATTGAATGATGTGCGTTTCAGACACCACTGCTTAAATAGTGCACTCCAGTACATTATTATAGAACTAAAACTAAAGAAAACTTGAACAGTGTTCAACTAAATGTATATTATTTTAATAAATTCTAATTGAAAAATAAATTACTTTTCTTATTTTAACTAGTTTTTCCCATTTTTATTTAGTTTTAATTGACAAAATACAAAAGTACTAAAATTAAGAAAACAATTTAAATAACAATGGCACTGTTATTTTAAAAGCCCCTATATGGATTATGAAAAGTTCATAGTTTGGTTTTGGGAGTCCCCAAGAACAGGTTTACATGCATGCATGCAAAAAAAAACAACATTTCATTGTCTTATAATATGCATTTATTTTTACCTTATTTACAATGACTCCCAAATGCGTTGCTCAACAATGCATTTTTCCCAATCCTCCTTTGCATGATGCTAATCTGCTGTGACTGTTCCGATAGCCCTGTCTGTTGTGATTGGTCTACTGCATAGCATGTTAGACATTTAACCCTCTGCACAATTACTGATCTAAGGCTTATCAAGTGTTGAACATTTTATGTATGAAAACAGTAAGAGCATGAAAGAGACAGCATGGCTACAATTTCCACTAATCAATTCAAGTCCAACAAAAAGCATTCTTCAATAAAACAAACAGAATGCTAGTGAACCTTCTTTTCATAACAACCGGCATGTGAATCTACCATTGTACGCATTAAAGTTGCTAATGCTAATGTTTCATGTTGACATCAATGTGAATCAGCTTGGGATTTGTTTTTAAAAAAATGACTCATTTGAATGACTCAGAGTAGACTCTTTCTTTTGAGAGACAATAACTTTATAAACAGTGCACTTTCAGCTTTAAAGCTTCTCATGATGTTTCCATTTACTTAGAGCTGTTAAAAAACCATAATAGCAGTACTTTAAAATCAATAACTTGGTTTTCAACACAGCCCCTAAGTGTGTACATTTAAATACTTTAACCCTATGGGCAACTCATTTAGTTTTAGGGATTGTGACCATATTGTTATAGATCTTTGCTGTCACTTTCATTTGGAAGTTTTATAGCAACCAATGCTTTTCTTTTGATTTTAAGACAGAGTTGATCTGTTCACACTGTGAACACTGTGAAAGATACACAGTGTCTAATGAGCCTGCTGTCCAGACATTATAAATCATAGCTTCCATAAACTGCGGCCACTATAAAACTTCAATAATACCTCCTCTATCAGAGCGCCGTAGGGAAGGAGGTTGCGTACAGGGGGGCTGCAAACTGAAACAGACTGTGCCCATCTGGATTCATTAACAAAGGGAAATAGACGAAAAAGGGGGAAAAAGTGAGTTCCAAGGAATGAGAAGCATTTCAAGGCTGTATAATCACAATCAAGGAAAACGTGAACATTTGAAAGAACAACATGTTTTTTCCTGTGGTCTAATAAAATTAAAACATAGGCAAGTCAGATGCCTCCATGGCCTTGTTGCTGCCTCACAATTACAGAGCTGTAGACTTGAAAAAGAACACGAGCGCCAGGCAGAAGGAAAGTGGGACCAACTCTGACATGAATTACGATTACAGATTGTTACCATGTGAAATCCAGAACAGAGTGAGACTTTAGAGCTGGGTGAATTTAGCACAATTACAGATGTGCAAAACTATTTTTCAAATGGACTAATTGGAAGATATAAATGACTTAATATGACTTGATATGACATAAATGACTTGATGGCTAATCTGTCTTGATGATGCTCTGAATTATTATTCTGGTACACAGCAGCCTGATCAGATGAGTTCCTTATTAGGTGTTTAAATACGAGCACAATGAAAGAGACACATTTGTATAAGTTAAAGGGATAGTTCACCCAAAAATGAACATTTATTTAGTGTTTACACATACTCAAGTGGTTGCAGACCTTTCACACTAAAGAAGATATTTTGAAAAAAGCTGGAAATCTGAAACCATTGACCCCCAATGTAGGAAACATTGTCTCCAAAGTCTCCAGCTTTAATCAAAATATCTTCTTTTGGGCCCAACAGAAGGAAGAATGTCAAACCGGTTTAAAGCAAGTGAGGAGTGAGTAAATAAAAATTTTTGGGCAAACTATCCCTTTAAAAAGTGTTTAAAAATGCAGTGCTCATGTGTGACTGTCAAAAAACTTGATTGCAAGACTTGACAGAGTGGCATTAATTAAATTAAGAGTGAAGGATTTAATCTAGAATTTTATGTATTTATTATTATTAAATACATAAAATATAAATACAGTAAAAGTAAGGGGTCTATGGGAGCTATGGTCAATGGAAAACAGTATAAAAAACTCCAGTTGAAGGAAAAAGTTTTTATATTTTTTAGAATTTTTCAAAGATGGAGATAAACATTTTCAAAACATAACAGTTTTAATAACTATCTAATTTTCAAATAATTTTTTTTTGTCTTTGCCTTAATGACGATGGTAGATAATATTTTACTAGTAATTTTGCAAGATACAAGTATTCAGCTTAAAGATCAATGTAAATACTTAACCATTTAGTCATATCATTCGACAACAGTGGTTTGTTCTGTAGCCAATTGAAAAAAAATCTTAACAAGGCTAATAATATTGACCTTAAATATTTTTTTAAAGATTGTCTTTTGAAGAAAAAAAATATTATAGGAAATAATGAGAAAACGGCCTTGCATTGTTAAACATCACTTGGGAAATTTTTGAAAAATAAAAAAAAAATCATAGGAGAGCTAATCGTTTTCCCTTCAACTGTACTGAACATAAAAACAGTATTGCATATTCTTCTTGCAAACACAAAATAAATTGCATTTTAAATACAAGAAAAATAAAATTTCAAAGAATGCAATGCAAATAAGTATTGTTTTATTTTATTCAAATCCAGTCTTGATGAAGAGAATTGATTAAAAAAAATCTTAATTTAAAACTTTGACCCAAACATTTAAACGGTTATTTCCCTGCTTTTATTATTTTTGGAAACTGAGATTCTCCTCTTATCTGACTATCCCTGAAATATCACATTAAAAAAGCACTGAACCACGAAAAGACTATGCAGTATTGACTTGACATAACAGTGGCCACTGTTTCCCGGGACCAGCCATTGCCTGATTGCATCAATTTGTCTTTCAGTCCTCCAACTTTCCCAACTTTCAAACTGGCCCCCAGTGGAGAGCAAACTCGATTAAGTCAACAGGAACCAGTTCACAGGATGCAAATTGTTGAATGAAAATGTCAGTTGAACTTCCTGTGACCTTAGGCTTTATGTGTTCGAAATGCCATCACAGCCAGAATGGAAAAGCTAATCTGCCTTTTTTTGTAAATGTGTGTGTGTGCGTGCGTGCGTGCGTGCGTGTGTGTGTGTTTTCTTCCTTCCTCCGCAGCTCCATCTGCAGTGACTGTCATCAGGAAGGACCGAACGTCAAGAAACAGTATCTCACTGTCTTGGATGGAGCCAGAGAGACCCAATGGAATAATTCTGGACTATGAGGTCAAATACTATGAGAAGGTGGGAGCAGTTTAATTTAGTCTCGCTTAGGGCACTCACTACATTAACATTTTAATTTGAAGTCATCACTTTATGTCCTTGTCAGGAATCTTGGTCTAAAGTGCACATCCATATACCTGCGAGCATTTCAAGTCATTAGATGATATGGCTCAATTTGATTGTTCGAAGCGAAATAGTGTCTGTCTAAAAGATGTTTGCCTGAAATTAAATGTATAACCTACTATTAATGTTCCATGTTATTGCAGAGTAAAACCTATTTCTGTTAGACAGACCTTCAGCTACCTGAACAAAATCATGCCAGTGCTCATTGCTAGTTAATTAGATTTACAGTATATAAACCCTAATATAGTTTGCACTGTTAACATTTTTTGAAATTACACAGTTTTTAACTGTAATATGAATTATATTTTACTGTATAACTGTTATGCAGTATGTTACTATACTTTAAAATTGCATTGTGGGAACTCTCCTATTGACTCCATTAAAAGAGTATTTTCAATGTTGTCAATTAGAATACATTTAAAAAAATTACAGTAGGAAATAAAGTAATTTATCATTTGAATAAATGAACAAGTTTTTAATTGTAAAAATATATTACAGGTGAAAAGACTAAAACTACTGTATATTTTACAGTAAAGATATACAACCCTGTAAGTGCATGTACAGCAAGATAAATTGCACTGTAAAAGTTAATACAGTACTTTTGTTGTAAGTTTAATTTACAGTAAACTGCTGCCAGTAAGTTACTGTAAATTCTACAGGAAACTGTCAACATTTTATACAGTGTAAAATAGAGAGATTTATGTCATCAGTAAATAATATAATTGTGCAGCCCACAAATTTGATTGCCATTTAAACAAAGTGGTCTATGTCAAATTGTTATACTGAGATGAAATAATGGCGTCCATTCATTTAGTTTTGTTTTGGAAATCACTAGCATTTCTGAGTCTTCATTCTGCACAGATTTCTTTGTCACAGTCTGTGCGGTTCACAGTCAGTTTAGAGGTAACATTGCTTAGTACTCACTGACCAGGTCAGTTCATTTTAAGCCTTCTTAACAATCTGTGAAAGTGCCAGATGATCCTGGCTTTGGTCTTGTAACGCTGGAGGCAGTGATCTAAACACCACCTGCCCAATAAAGCCCTTGTGGGCCGCAAGCCCATACTTGTCCATCTTAAAAAAAAAAACCTTAGCACAATCTTTCCTCTCCCGTCCGGTTGGCCCCTCTGCTGGTTTCCTACAGATGCCATATGATTAATGAGCCGTATAGGGATTTGGTCTTGATTGAGGGTCAGTATTGTTGTGCAACATCAGCGCTGCTCTTTTTGGGTCAGTTTTCAGAAAACTCTTTCATGCTGTCAGATCTTGTGATGTCTTCTGCTCTTAGGTGAAGTGGGTAACATCTCCCGCACTCGACTCTGGCTTTGGAACGTAACTGTTCCTTGATATTGTGGGAGTCTCCTCTCCCAAACTGGCAGGGGATCTGAGGGTGTGAAAGAAAGCCCTAGAACAGTCTCCAATGGCAACCATCCAGGATTCTTCCCGCAGCAAAAACATTCCGTAGCTTAGTGGTTAAATGGCTTGACTGTATGGCCACACAGAGACGCACATATTGAAATTGTAGACAGGATCTGGTTGTCTGCAAGACATGGTTCATCTTCATCATGACATCAAATTGAAAGCTCATGCCAATGTTATAGACAAGCAGTTCATTTTAGCTTTCAGCTTTCCACTCTCCAAATCTTAAGGCTGAGTGATACAGCTAAAATTGTATAGATATATTTACCAGCCCTCTGACAATATTTTATGGCTGTTAAAATATCTGTGCCTGTTGATTTTCATGTGTTTTTTTGAGGTGGCTAATTCCTAATTCCAAATTTCAGATGTATTATTATTATTATTATTATTATT
>CAIGQW010053877.1:388698-398961 GCA_903798125.1 Danio choprae | reverse complement strand
TTTAGAAATTTTGAAATGTATATATCTTCAGTACAATTATTATGTTAGCTATACAGACAGCATATGTGTCTGAGATATAATGTTACTGTTAAATGCACTTTAGCACATAGCAAGACTTTCCGCGCTCAGCCTCATTAACAAATTCAGTAGAGCCTATATTTGCCATCATTGCAGCACGTACAGTACAGGCTTCTTGTTAAAAAGACATGTGGATAAAAACATGCAAAACTGATGAATTATGGCTTTTCATTTGTTTTGAATGCTGTAAGTAACATGTTCAATCTAAACCAGTGGCCTGGTTTTCATTGTACGAGTCTGGCTAACATCAAATATTATTGCTTATGTGGTGAAATGTGTACTGTATGTAAGCAGTAAATATGCATACTGCATGTGAATATGCGCTTTTTGCTTGTATATTTCACATTTCTTTTGAAATTTTATATACATTTGAGGTCATGTATTTAAGATTTGGCTACACTTTCAACTCATTTGTTCTGTTGTTTATAAAAACTTCTTCACTATTAATCATAGTTATCACTGTACAATAATTACAGTGGTTCAAATTAGAAAATTGCATTTGAAAGTCCTTACTTTATTTGGCAGCATTAGTTGAAAATGAATCATAATATACATTTAAAAACTAGTAAAGTATAATTAACTTGTTTTATAGAGTTGAAGTCAAAATTATTAGGCCTTCTGGGAATTTTTTTTATTCTTTTTCAAATAGTTCCCAAGTGCTGTTTAATAGAGAGAATAATTAATAACTTTTTTAATAACTAATTTATTTTGTCTCTACCATGATACATACTAGTTTACTAGCTATATTTACAAGATTCTAGTATTCAGTTTAATGTATTAATTAAAGGCTTAACGCGGTTAATTAGGTTAACTAAGCAAATTAGGTTAATTAGGGAAGTCAATCAACAATTATTTCATCAAAAAATAATAATAATAATTTCTTAAGTGGGCTATTAATATTGTCCTTTGTGGTTTTAATTTATTTTTTATATATAATCATTGTATTCCAGTCAAATTAAAGAAATAAGACTTTATCCAGAAGACAAAAAAGGAAATATTATAATCCTTTAAAAAATATTGCTCTGTTAAACACCATTTGGGAAATATTTAAAAAATAAATACCATTTCCCAGAAGGGGGGCTAGTTATTTTGTCTTCAACTGCATATTTCTTACTTTTTACTGACCTCAAACATTTGTGTAATCTGCTTTACATCATTTTATATGGTTTGTTTGTTTTTTACAAAAAAAAAGAGTCTGTGCTACCACCATTCTTTATTTGTTACTGATTTTCGGATGAGCAAAGCATACTCAAAGAAATCCAGCGTTTGTAACTTTTTCTCTCTTTCTTAGTGGTATCTGACTATTATGGTCTGTTCCAGCGCACGTCAAGAATCCTATTAGCATGTGTAGTCTAGACACGAAACCCAATTGAGCTTAATCTGTTATGTGTTTGCCGACGCTCGAAAAGATGCACTCAAATCTCATTAATTACTTCAGCACAGAGTAATTCAATATCTACAGTGTGAACAAGTGAGCTGTCCTTAGAGGTCAATGATGGCGCTAAATGCAAATGAATTTTTTAACACTAGACATGAATGAAGACTGATAAGGTACATGGATAAATGTGCTGGATATTAACGACAAATAAATGATCCTTCTATTTGTGGTATGTTTTCCCCTTTTTGTGGACTCACAATAAGCAACTGAAAAATTAGCTTGCTGTCACTCCACTCCTGCCTTTTTTCCAGTCAAAGAAACATCTGGAAACAATGGCTTGAAAGCAAAGACGCCCCATGAATCAGTTAGGGTATTTTTGCTTGTAGAGAGGATCAACGTACCATAGAAATCTTTAGGAAAGCCATAAAAATATGAAATGAAGGTGGTGGAATATTAAGATGAGCTGGCACTGTCCCAAGCAGCTTTAGATGCTTTTGATAGGCATGCGTATTACCATCTGGTCTTTTTTGTATTCATGTTGAGTCAGACAGACTGATTTCTCTGTATGTCTTCAGTAAGATATGATTTAATTAAAAATTAGTTTGTCATTCCTGTTTAAGAACAGAATAATTAGCCATAGGTTGCATTTTCTTTTGTTTTTTGTGAGGTAATAATTTGTTTTGCTTCTTAAATGACCCACCTTGCTTCATTCGGGTATACAAATTCCCACTTTACAGAATCTTCTTAAACCTGTTGGATAAAATGATTGGTCATTCTACATTTTGAATATCCTGTTTTGAATTACATGAAATAAAGTACTATTACAGAGTTTATTATATACTTTCATTCAGCAGGGACACATTAAATTAATCAAAACTAAACGAATCCTGCATTTAATATTAATATTTGGTTTTCAAAGAAACTGTTCTTTTCAAATGTCCTTTCATCAAAGAATCTTGAAAATGGATATCACTATTTTTTAACACTGATAATATTTGGAAATTAAACACCAAAATTAAGACATACATTGATATGATGTCATTGACAATAAACTTTAAAAGAGTAATGGCTACTAAAAATTACACAGTGACATTTTAACGTTCCTTTTTGGTAACTACTTTAGTTATCATAAAAATAGGATTTATTAAACTTATTTGACATTATTTTTAACATTAACAAATGTTTTTATTGTGTACTTAGTAAATATGTAATGAAACTGAGCTAATGAGAACAGCTGAATAGTTATCTAATACTGTAATATTGTTTGTTATTAGTTCATATTCATTAATGCATTACCTAATGAGAATTATTGTGAAGTGGTATTTAAATAAAATATTAAATCATGTATTTTTGAGTAGACAAACTCAAAAATAATTGCAAAACTTTGTAATCTTTTGTTATATTTACTTTTTTTATATATACTACACTCAAGTATTCAAATGATACATACAGTTGAAGGAAAAAAATATTAGACCTAATGTAAAATTTTTGTTATTTTACAAATATTTCCAAAGTGATGCTTAATAGAGCAAGAACATTTTCACAGTGTTTCCTATAATATGTTTTCCACTGGAGAACGTGTTTTAATAATAATTTTTAAAAATTAAAAGCAGTTTTACATTAAAATATATATTTTTAAGGTCAATATTAGCCCCCTAAGAAATTAGTATTGTTATAATAGTTTGATTAGTTAAGAAGAAACCACTGTTGTCCGAGGACTTGCCTAATTAACCAAACTTGCCTAAACTAATTAACCTAGTTAAGCCTTCAAATTGGGCTTTAAGCTGAACATTACGACAGTATCTTGCAAAATATCTAGCAAAATGTTATATGCTGCCATAATGGCAACAACAAAATACATTTATTATTATTTATCATAACAAGGGGCCTCACGGTGGCGCAGTGGATAGCACGTTCGCCTCACAGCTAGAAGGTCGCTGGCTCGAGCCTCAGCTTGGTCAGTTGGTATTTCTGTGTGGAGTTTGTATGTTCTCCCCGTGTTGGCGTGGGTTTCCTCTGGGTGCTCCGGTTTCCCCCACAAGTCCAAAGACATGCGGTATAGGTGAATTGGGTAAGCAAAAGTTGTCAGTAGTGTATGAGTGTGAATGGGTGTGTATGGATGTTTCCCAGAGATGGGTTGCAGCTGGAAGGGCATCCGCTGCATAAAACATATGCTGGATAAGTTGGCGGTTCATTCTGCTGTGGCGACCCCAGATTAATAAAGGGACTAAGCTGAAATGAAAATGAATGAATGGATGAATGAATATTATAACAAGTGTGTTGAAAAATATTTAATCTTATAATTTGGCCTTCATTTGTATGATTATGAAGTAAAATATGTTTCTTTTAAAAATTTATATATATAAAAAAAAAAAAAAAAAAATTAATCCAATTCATTAATATGCCATTTATATTGCAGGTAAAACATACTCAAAGTAACACATTTCTGTGTTCTTACTTTGTTTCCTAAAGCAGGAACAAGAGACCAGCTACACCATCCTGAGGTCGAAGGGTACAAATGTTACACTGAATGGACTGAAACCAGACACCACCTACCTGCTGCAGATCAGAGCTCGTACCGCTGCTGGTTACGGCAGTAGCAGCCGCAAGTTTGAGTTCGAGACCAGCCCAGACTGTAAGCATTTACATATTTACTTTCATACTGCTTCCTATTTACAGTAACATTCACTAGTCCATTCCCAGCTCTGCGGAACAAAGAACAATACAGACAACGGCTCACGATTCCCTTGGCTTCTCAACCCATACACCATGTTACAAGTCATTCACACAGTATAAACCACTTGGTAAAACGATACAAGCTGCATCTTTTGTTCCATGATGGCAGCTGTTGTCTGCAGCGCTATTAAGCACTTAGACTGAACATTCTGTAAACGTCGTATTGTGGAGCCGCATTGCTGAAGGCCTTTTTATCTAATGAAACCTTTATTGAAAATCAATGCACACTCATGTAATGAAACGATACCGTGAGTAGCTCTCCACAGGTTTCTGAGCTCAATCTAGAATCTATAGGCGGCTCAACGCATATAGCCAGTGTGAAATGTACACCAAGCAGCTATTAAGATCTTAATTTGTGCAGAAAATGACATGCATATGGAATTATATTTCTGAGTCCTCAGATAGTCACCATGATGAAAGATATTTAGAGTGTCTAAAATGACTAGAATCATAAATGTTTTGTTATCTAAATTATATGGTAGAAGTTTATTTCTCAGTATGAATTGATTAATTAATCTTATAATTGAATACTGGGACAAAAACGCTACAGATCGTAAAATATAAAAGTATGAATTATTTTGGAATAATTTGTTCAGCATTTCCATTTAAGGCAGCGTGAAGCCCTCCTGCTGCTATTATTTTCTCACAAAATGTGCTTTTCTTTGCCATCTCTCAATATGTCAACACCATGCAATGCAAAAGTCTGTGTGCTGTCATGTCACATATTTATGATAAATATTTTAACTCTAGGATTCAACATTGATTAAGAATGGTTTGAGAAGAGAGGATTGTTTCCAGCTTACTATCACCTCTATCTCCTGAAGAAAAACAGTTGGCATTTTTAACTAAATTGCACTAAACTGCATCTAAATAAAATAAAGTATAATAAATTAAATTAAATTCAAATTAAATTAAATGTCATTTGTGTCATGTACATTAAATATATGTGTTTACAATTAAAAGTTAGGAATTTTAAATGCAATGTTTACGAATACAGTTACCTTCTAATAATTCATTTCTGTGATGGTTGGGTTTAGGGCTAGGGTTGAAGTAGTTTGTTTACTACAACAATACTTACTTCTATGGGAAGTCCCCATAAGGTGTGTTTGTGTGTGTAATTGAAATCCAAAATTACCACAAGTACTTGTTTATTAAGGACACATATGCTGTCTTTTTATGTTTGTGCTTCTAAGTCTGTATGAATTATTATTTTTTATTTTGATCTGAGGACATAGCAGATTTCTGTCAACAGCAAGCAAGGCACATGGAAAGCTGCAAAATCTGTACTGTAAAGTGTTCCTAAAATGTCTCTTTCTCTCTTTTCCCCCAGCCTTTTCCATCTCCAGTGAGAACAGCCAAGTAGTGCTGATCGCTATCTCCTCCGCCGTGGCCATCATCCTCCTCACTGTAGTGCTCTACATTGTGATTAGCAGGTCTGTCTGTCACTCAAGCCACAGTCACGCAGGGGTTTAAGTGTGCCCATCTTGAAGCTGTCACTTTGCTGTCTCAAGTCTCTCCCCAGGACCCTTGATCTCCTATCCTTCAGATATGAAGTATGAAAATGTGTGCCCCTTCATGTCTGCTGCCTATATATAGTTGTAGACGATTCACTTGGCAGAAGCTGTGTTATTTTTCCTGCCCCTGCTTTGCCGAATGTAACGGGCACCATGAGACTCAAGTGTCATGTCATGCAGAGGGGCTGATTTTGGCAGACTGCTCCATTGAAAGAGCGCATGAATCTATGGCTTATTATAAGACCCCAGAACACTGTCATGCCTCATAGCAAAGCAAAATAGCCAAACATTTCTGCGGTTCCTGGCTCTAGCTTTTGCCTGTGCAGGTTTTAGTCTTTTTGAACATCATTTAGAGAAGAAAAATGTTCCAATTAAAGCTTTTAAGAATAATTAACGCTTTTCATCAATTTAATTGACAGGTTTTGCAGGTACAGTAAGTCCAAACATCCGGACGAAAAGAGGCTGCCTTTTGGCAACGGCCACTGTGAGTATATATCTCAATGATTCTTCAGTCTTGCAAGTTTTCAGGTTCTTTCCAGGTGTTTAATACTCATTCCTTGCAAATAGCAAAAATCAAAACAAAGTTTTGCTGTGGTATTTATTTTTAAATGTCAGACAGCCCACAAGAACCCAGTAGCAGTTGAGGTTTTTATAATATCCCTTTGCTCCTGAGTTACAGCTAGGCAGTTGTCCATATGCTACCATTTTTCACACTGGCAGAAGTATCAGGAAGAAAATTTAATAGAGACCCACACAATTTTTCTAAGATTAACCTGCATGAGGTGCCCTGTAGGACTATAGCTTAGGTAGCTGATTAGGTCATTTATAATAGACCTATCCATCTTCAAACCCAGCAAATTGCATTTCTTGACAACCTTAGCTTCCTATCGTTAAGATTCAAATCAACAACCAGTGCGACGGAATATGGTATTTTTTCCACTGGACCTCCCAGGCACAAGCATCAGTATTTTTACAGTGCAAGGCTTTTTTTTTCAAGGCAGATATTCCTCATGAACTGTATTTTTTCCCTCCCTTGTTAACTCAACAAGTCACTTATTAAACTTAGATAAACACCTTTAACATGTTATATATATATATATATGTATAATTTCAGGCAAAATTTTCTAAATTTGTTTTCTAAATTTGTTTAAATTTGTTTTCTAAGTTAATTATGAATATTATATCTATGCATGTAATTATTTTATTAAAATGTATTCTTCCTTATAGTTTTTGAAGCAAAGCTTCTTGTTTCGGATCAAATTTTAAAGTGTGTGGATACTGGCCAGTAATCCCTTCTTTCCACCAACATGTCACTTATGTGAGATTTCAGCAGTTATTAAATGACTTTGATCCAATTATTCCTGATAAAGTGTCGCTCTTCTTATTTTCTCATTGATATCTTTCACTCAAAATATATTATAATACATAAGAAAAACATTATTTAGAACAACTGACCATCACAGTTTTTGCTTCACTTTGACATTTTAACATCAGTCTCCTTTCTTTCACAGTAGATGACTCATTGTCTACTCATTGTCTAGCAACGTCTACCAAGCCAGTAAATATCAATATTAGAAAATGAGGCTACACACTCAGAAATAAAGGTACAAAATCTGTCACTGGGGTGGTAACTTATTAAAAGGTACACTTTTGTACCTTTAAGGTTTTCCTTTGTACCTTTAGGGTACTATGAGGTACATATTTGTACTTTTTAGGTATTAATATGTACCTTTAAGTACCTGTTAGGAAGAAAAATGTAACCTTGGAAAAGGTACCGCTCCAGTGACCAATTTTGTACTTTTATTTCTGAGAGTGTAGTAGGAAAGCAGGGTTTTTTTTTCAATCATTATTGATTTATTGTCATTATTCAACATATTTTGTCACATATGGTTCCATTTTTTCAGACAACATTTTTGTCTTTTTTTTCAATATCTAGCTGTATATCAAACTGTGATTGATCTGTTCTCTCCTGCACATATTCAAACATAGTTGACTTTACACTCTAAAAATTATGTGTTGTTGTAACTTAAATTTGAGAGGAAAAAATGGACCATTAGTGAATCGATTAGAAAATTTAACCCAGTGGTTTGGTTTGTCCATATTTTACCCCAAATTAAAAATAATGAAAATTTAACCATTAACCAGTGTTAATTTTGTCAATGAAAATAAGATCACAATATAAATAATTATATATATAAAAAATATAATTTATAGATAAAATAGTGCATTGTTAATTCATTAGATGAACAGATCAGAACATGCACATTCAGCCTCGTTACTTGCACAACAGACTTATGAAGTGTCTGTTTGTGTAAAGCCATTTTCGTTGACAAAATTAAAACTGCTGTTAACCCTATATTCGCTGCTTTTTAAGCACTGTTATTTTCTTCAGTGTTATTTATTTTATTTATTTTTATGTATTTTTCAGTGAGACTGCCTGGCATCAAGACCTATGTTGACCCGCATACTTACGAAGATCCGAGTCAAGCCGTGCATGAGTTTGCCAAAGAACTGGATGCGTCTTGTATTGCCATTGACAAAGTTGTTGGGGCAGGTATGTAGTGGTATCCCTCACTTTTTTTGGTGCAGTAAAACAAAGTTACCTGCAAAAATACACTTGTAACAAACATGGCAGGTGGTGTAAATGAGAATCATTTAACACCACAGCTGGAGGTGTGTGGCTTTGAGATGGGGAAAGGGTTCCTCCCAGTGCTCATCCTCACTGCCTCAATGCCTTTAATAGACTGCCTGCTGCCAGAGCAGAGGAGCATGGGTAAGCAGAGCACACCTCCGGCTGGGATATTATATTTCACCCCCCACAGCTCTCTCTCTCCCAGCATCCCTGATGTCTTAAACAGCAAAGCACATATCAAGATAATGCCTTGTGATTCATGGCTCTGTAGACAATGCTGCAGAACCCAGCAAATAAAAGATCCACTCACTTTTGATGTACCACCGTAAAGTCGGAATACAAACAACAGGGCTTACGCACTACAAATAAGCTCGCTCCATAGTTCATATGTCACTTCTATTGTAAATCAGCATTTTACGGCTTTCATAGTGTTTGGCAAGCAATGAAAAAAAAATGGTACATAGACAGTCATTTGTCTACATAGCTTATCAGAGCAATCACTGCTGCGGATTAAGCCAGGCTGATATTTAAGACGGTCAACATCATCTGAGTGCTGGCCAAGTCCAGTGTGGCCACTGTTTAGACAGCTTGCAATTATTCCAACTAACTTTTTCCAGACACCAAGCCTGGATTTCACCTATCTTTCTAAACTTGCATGGGAAATAAAGTAATTGCAAATCGCATTACGCAAACAGGCCACAGCCCTGGCCTGAATGTCTTGGAAGTGACATAATTTTTACCCAAATGTCCATCCAAGTCTCTGTCAACATCGTTCTTTGTGAAGATCTGAACTCCTGCTGAGCCCTTTGAAGTTTGCCTTACACCTGCGCCTGTGCTCTGGAAATTAATATAAGCCAGGGATCTGTTCATCAGGCTTAAAACTGACCAGTCCTGCTTTTCCTAGCCACAGGTCATCCTTAAATCAGACAACAGGCTTACATTTACACCATCGGGAGTTGGTATATAAGTTTAGGACGTTTCTGAAACAGCTTTGCTCATGAAGGCTGAATAATACTTCAATAAAATAGTGAAATTTTAGTATAATGTTCAAAAAATGTTTTCTATGTTAACTTGCATTTAAATGTATTTAAAAATGTTATTTATTTCTGTGAGGAAAAAAAGCCATTTCTCTAGTTTTCGTTGTCACATGGTCTTAGAAGTCATTCCAATATGGTGACTTGCTAGTATTATTAATATCGAAAACTATTACCAAAAAGTGCCCTGCCTTCCTTAGACAAGAAAAATAATCTTATTTCAAAGTGAAAAAAAATTATATATATATATATATATATAGTCCCTTTATTAATCTGGGGTCGCCACAGTGGAATGAACCGCCGACTTATCCAACATATGTTTTACACAGCGGATACCCTTCCAGCTGCAACCATTACAGGGAAACATCCATACACACTCATACACTATGGACAATTTAGCTTACCCAATTCACCTATACAGCATGTCTTTGGACTTGTGGGGGAAACCGGAGCACCCGAAGGAAACCCACGGGGAGAACATGCAAACTCCACACAGAAATGCCAACTGACCCAGCCGAGGTCCCACGGCCCAAGTAGCCCACAGTATGACAGAAAATGTTTAGCATAAATATTAAAAACACTACTATGATTACTTGAAATGAGACTTTTTCTTTTCTTTTCTGACTGCCTCTATTTTGAGTTGCAGTCTCCACAGTTTTTGAACACACTGCAGTAAGATTAAAAAGTTTAAAAAGACAAATGTGACACTGGACCACAAAACATAAGGATCAGGGGTTTTTTTCTACTGAGATTTATGCATCGTTCAAAAGCAAGGTTTCCATTGACGTATATGGTTTGCTATGATATGACAATATTTGGTTGAGATACGACTATTCACAGTGAAGCCCACAATTATTTTTGTAATTCTATATATATATATATATATATATA
>CAIGQW010053877.1:370839-381731 GCA_903798125.1 Danio choprae | reverse complement strand
AGTTAACCTAATGACCTTGTTAAACATTTAAATTGCACTTTAGGTGGAATACTAGTATCTTGCAGAATAACTAGTAAAATATAATGGCAAAGACAAAACAAGTTATTAAAACTAGTATGTTTAAAAAAACATCTTGGAAAATCTTCTCTACATTAAACATCACTTGGGAAATATAAAAAAAAATTCACAGCAAATCTAATAGGTTTGACTTCAACTGTAAATATATGCAAATGTACTAAAATGCAAATAAAAAAATAGGTTTATTCAAAACGATAACAAAAACTGTAACAGTATATGAGTAACACTAAAATAACAACACTTCACATTTATTTTATCTGTTTGGAAGAGTTAACGAAAACTAATATCTTCTTCAGAATTTCTCTGTGTGAAGAAAGTTTACTGTGCACGAAGATGAATGCAAATCTTTATGGGAGAGCTATACCTTTAAGACCGCAGTTTGCCTGTTTGTGGTATAGAAAAGCATTTCTCCAAAGCTCCCTGACAAATCAATGCTATCTCACTCATCCGGCCAGTCCCCCCCTCTCCTACTGAAGCGTGTTTATCTCCAAGTCCTGAGCATATCATTCTTCGTATAAAAGGCCTATTCACACGCACCAGTGTAAACACCACGAGCCTGCCAGTGGGCTTCGGTTCAGATATGCAGTCGGCGTTGGGTTCTTGTGTACAACTCATTTATATTCTTCAACAAGTTGCCGCACACTGTAGATTAAACTAGAAAAGACAGTCAGACGTTCCTAAACGTTCCAGGATCTGCTACTCTCAACAAAATGATTTCATAAGTGGTGAGGTGGAGCACATGACAGATGACTTTGGGAAATATTCAGGCAGTGTTTTGATTCAGCAGATATGAGTCATCAAAGTTCCTTTGTGTTTTATAAAGCATAGCATGACTTATGTTTATACAGTAGACATTAAACACCTTATTTGACTTTTCCATTTTTCCCGTCTCTGTCAGAAACACGACGCCCAGTTCACAGTGATTCAGCTGGTGGGCATGCTACGTGGCATTGCGTCTGGGATGAAGTATCTGTCGGATATGGGTTACGTGCACAGAGACCTAGCTGCTCGGAACATCCTGGTCAACAGCAATCTAGTGTGTAAAGTTTCAGACTTCGGCTTGTCCAGAGTGTTAGAGGACGACCCAGAAGCCGCCTACACAACAAGAGTAAGCTAACACCTGCACAAACAGTGAGAGTTTTTTAAATAGCACGCCAAATTTCTCATCCATAATAAAGGTAAAGCTTCAATTATATCAGTAAAACTACTGATATAATTTTAGAATTACATTTTATCATGTTTTTGTTTAGTGCAATCAAATGATTAACCGTGATTCATCACATTCAAAATAAAATGTCTATACTGTGTGTATTTATAATACACACATACATAAAATACAAAATATACAAAAACAAATTGAAACACACACATAGTTTTTTTTATATACAAAATAAAGAACAAGGTATAAACTGTTAATGGGTTACATAGGACTTAAGCAGGTCTACTCAATTCTGTGCAAATCTACAAAGCACATTTTGTATGTGACTGGCTATGCTTGACCAATGAAGCTCACTGTTTCCTCTCAGCCAGCCAGTCTAATCTTCATTCCCTGGGATTAATAACCATATTCGTCACTCTCATCCCTTAAGAGCAGCATCCATTATCAGAAGAGATAACTAATGCATAAATACACTTAGAGGCAGGCATAAATCCACAGCATGTGGGGTTTGAAGAAATATCGCTGCTTAAATTACCAATACAAGTGTCACCTAGCATAAGTGTTACACTGATAAATGGCATATGCTGGAGAGGGAAGTCCAACATGTTATTAGTTGGATAAATCCAAATTTGTTGGGTTTTACATGTGTCCAACAGCCAGTATAAATGTATGTTTTCACAGTTACAGTGAGACCCCCCACCATATCATAATGCGGCTTGCAAGAACTTTTGCCATCCCCTTTTATTAAAGGTAAAGGATACATTGTGTCACATTTTACATTCATTAGCCATGATCGTGCAGGGACTATTTGTACGTGCCCAATAGGGAGGCCCGTGCACAAGTGGGTTTATTTTTAAAGACCTTGTGTTTGGAGAATGTGGGGTAGGAATTGTGTGACTTGGCCAGGTTGCTGGTTGGCTTTGGCTCTACCCTGTTCTCTCTCAGTCTAGCTCCTTCATGAAGGTTGAGTGTAGAGTTACCCCAACAGCCGAGCTGGAAAAATACAATGCAGGTCCTTAGAGAGAGATGACCTGAGCAGAGATGAGAACAGTAACAATGAAGGTGGTGGCGTACCACAAAACATGAGGAAAAATTTCACAGGAATCAGCACTTACATATAAAAATAAATTATTTATAAATAAATAAATAGTAGTACTAGTAGTAGTAGTAGTAGTAGTAGTAGTAGTAGTAGTAGTACAGCTCAATATGATGACATTGTAATGCCCCTTGGTTGCTTTTTTCAGAAACTTTCAAAAAAGTGAGATCACAGTTTTTTTTCTTAAAGCAATACAAATTTTTTAATTAGGTAATCTATTACGCATACACACATCAAATATGGTAAATAGAGGCTCAACCAGCAAAACACAGTCCTTGGTCAGCTTCTTTACAGTAAGTACTTGCTTTAACATGTACTTAATGTACTTTAAAGTATTTATTGATTAAATTTGTAAATTTGATAAAAAAATTTACATTTGCAGCAGCAGCAGCAGCAGCAAAAAAAAGATCCCTAATTTGTTATTGTAACATTATGTCCAGTTTTTAAACAAAACCAACCCCCTTAAGATCAGTTTGTAAATTTAATGAATCATTTATTCAAGACTCACTCTAAATGGATCATTTGAATCAGTGAGTTGTTCACTTGAGAACAGGTGTGATTGAATCAGTCCAATTCAATTCATCTTTATTTCTATAGCGCTTTTACAATGTAGATTGTGTCAAAGCAGCTTAACATAGGAGATTATAGTAAATTGAAACAGTGTCAGTCCGGTTTTCAGAGATTAAGTTTAGTTTAGTTCAGTTCAGTGTACATTTTCACTGATGAAAGTCCAAACACTTAAGAGCAAATCCATCGATGCGCAGCTCCACAAGTCCCGAACCATGCAAGCCAGTGGCGACAATGGTGAGGAATGAACTTCACCAATTGACGAAAGTGAAGGAAAAAAACTTAGAGAGAAACCAGGTTGGGCACGACCATTTCTCCTATGGCCAAACTTCTTGTGCAGAGCTGCAGGCTATCAATGCGAAGACTCGTCTGTCACTGGGGTCTTACAGGAATTTTCATGCTTTCCACTCCTCTATGACCACCACAGCAGCTGCTCAGGATTTAGCCTGGTCCAGGATTATGGAAACCTCGGGAATAATAAAAACAGATTAACATAAGCGCAAATGCCGTTCAAATTATAATGTCTTTTGGGAAGTGTCCCTGGCTCTGGTTGCTCTAAATAATGCAGACTTTAGCAAAATTACAATATTTGGTGTTAGAACATAGTTAAATAAAAGTAAAACTTTCATATATTGAGATAAAGTGTATACTTGAAACATGTACAGTACTTGTAAAGGGATAGTTTACTCAAAAAAATTAACTTTACTCACTATTTACTCATCATCAAATGGTTCCAGACCCTAATGATTTTTTTTTCTTAAATCTGTAACCATTGACTTACATAGTGTAAAAAACTAATTCTGCGGAAGTCGGTGGTTACAGGTTTCCATCTTTCTTTAAAATATTTTATTTTGTGTTTAACAGAAGAAAGAAATACATAAACAAAAGTTTGAAAAATACATTGAAAAAAGTTTGAAACAACAAATTGATGACAGAATTTTTGGGTGAACTATCCGTTTAAGTAGGCCTAACTATAGTGAAGTACACTGATTGAGCCAGGTACCCCTGCACTAAGTTTCTGAATCCTGTCTAAATAACATTTGTACTGACTTTGATGGTTTCAGAAAGGAATTTTTAAATATGTGGAACCTTTACATTACACAAAAGTATCATAAAAAAAGTAATGTTTTTTTTTTTTTTTTTTTTTTTTTTAAATGTTCAGAACTTGTGCGTTGTACTTGTAAATTTTAATAAATTGTTTCACTTAAAAAACAAGCATGTTCTAATGGTACCTGTTTGCTTAGTATTTCATTCATTAGATGCCACTGTCAGAAATCCAACACCATACATATGGCTTGATTTAAACACCGCTGCACACAAATCACACTAAGTTAGAGTATGTGCTTGTTATTACACTAATTGTAAAAATATTTGTTTGGATATTGCCACAGATGGCAAAATTTTCCCTGACAGATGGATTTTGTCTGTTTACAGGGTGGCAAGATTCCAATCCGATGGACTGCGCCAGAGGCCATCGCCTATCGCAAGTTCACCTCAGCCAGTGACGTATGGAGCTATGGGATTGTGCTATGGGAGGTCATGTCTTATGGAGAAAGGCCTTATTGGGAGATGTCCAATCAGGACGTGAGTAAACCGACTGTCAGCAAAGCAATCCAACATCTTCCTTGCCAAAATAGACCAGTGTGGCATATGTTCAGAGGTCGATTTGATTTGAAAAGCCTTCAAAAATGCACATTTTATATTCCACAGAAAAAAAGAAAAAATTTTTATGAAAAGAAGCCATTAAACAGACTTTTCAATAAGGGACATGTAGCTAATGTTAGTTAATGTATTTACTAACATGAACAATGCTTGTATTGCATTTATTAATTATAGTTCAACTTTTACTAATGCATTACCAATGCTGTGTTTGTTAACATTAGTTAATGCACTGTGAGTTTACATGAACAATGAACAACTTTATTTTAATTTACTAATATTAACAAAGATTAATAAATATTGTAATACATGTATTATTACTTGTTTGTTAATGTTAGAAAATACATTAACTAACATTATATACATGTTCTATATTATTAAGTGTTACCCATTTCTCAAATTATGGGGTTTATAGTGTCTCATTTGTTATGTGTGTGTGTTATTGTGTCTATTTACAAGCGTATAGCTTATAATACAGATCAACATACTGAATTCAACAAAATTCTGAACAACACCTGAATACAGTGTACATTTTAGTAACACATTCACACGATTTCCAACAATTTTACAAAGAAAACGTCATGTTGTAGCATTTATTCAGTATTTTGCCAAATAAAATTGTACTTTTAAAAAAGTAAACCATGAACATGCAAATGCATTGTTAAATTATTTAATTCAAATCTCAGAAGGGACATCAAGTAAATGTTTTACATCTAAGGGGTTTAGCTTAAAAACGAAATAAAACTCTAATCTAGTGGAGTGAAATGTATTGATGTGGGGGAGAGTAAATAATTCAAGAATTTTCAGTTCTGGGTGAACAATATTATTTAACCAGCAAGACTGTCCTTGGTCAGCCACCCACTACGTTCGTTCTGGCTAGACCATTTATGCTGATTTAATTGTTAGCTATCAATTGCTAGCTTTACACACCCATGCAGCACATGTTGAGAACCCAACAGTGAAAACGTACTTTTTGATTTACAGGCCAAGAGAAACTATTATATTATATCTTACAGAAAGATAAGAATGAGCCATGTGTGGAATTGTGGTAAATGTGTAGTGGTTTGTTATGAAGTCTTGTTGTGTCTACATTGTTATTAGTTCTTTAGCACTGACCCCGAGCAGTGGCCTCGTTGCTGCAGTTCAGTAACTTCACCCTGAGCAAATAAGATCCTGGGAGTTTATTTGAACTGGTTTGTGGCAGTGCTGATGATCAAGTGATGAAAAGCAAAAGGGAGTAGCAATTTTGGAGCACTTATGAGGCAATTGATTTTGTAACATCGCATGAACGGAAGTGCTTTATTTTTGTTTTAGCGTACTGGATGGTGAAAGTTGGCAGGCGAAGAAAAAAGGTGTCCTAGGGAAATTGAAGAAAATAGTTTTTTAAATGAATACATTTTTGTTTCCCAATTTCCAGAAAAAATTTTGACATCATTTTCTCACCCATACGTTTTTGCAAACGTTTTTCTTTGAAACACGAAAGGAGATGTTAATGTGCAGTCACTCTGATATTGAGTGCATTTACATGGACCATCTAAATGCGATTATGATGACATTTTTGCAATATTGTGATCTAAACACAGTAATTCAGTATTGCTTATAAAATAATCATATTAACATGGGTGGTACACACTGATTTTAATCAAAGTATACAGGCAACTAAACACTAACTTCAATTAAATTCAATTCAAGTCTATTTGTGTAGCGGTTTTTACAATAATTATTTTTTCAAAGCAGGTTTGTAAAATGTGCACATTATTACATTATAATCAAATTACGTTTAAGTTACAATCAAATATAAGTTATTATATACAGACATAGTTAACCTGCAATTTTATAGCATATAGATGATGTCTATGTGTACATGTTTACGGAAGTGTATTTGTGTATTAAGTGTATGTGTTGTCCTGGAAGTCCTTGATGGTTGGGATCATCTCTTCATCTCTTTGTATGAGTGGTCCTCAAAGTCCTCTATAGTTGGCATCATCTCTTCATACTAACTATGCCCTTTCGAAGCAGTTCGCTGTCTCTCTTGGTCCTCAGTTGGCACTTTAACACAATCATCTCAATTTTATCACAATTAACTCAATCTCATTTGGAGACAAACAAGTTCACACAATTCCATAAAAGATAAATGTGACATTCTGTCATTTTTTATTCTGTCATTTTCAAAATCGCTGAACTCACATGCTCACTCATTCACAAACAGCACATAGAACATGATGCAAGCACAAGCAAACCCAAGAGAAGTAGCATTACATTTCTATGGCACCGAAAAGTATACGAAACTATACATACAACAATAAAAAAGTGTTTTGCATTAGATGTCAATAAACTAAAACAACAGCCAGTATTACACTTATTCTTTCTGAGTCCATTATTTGTGCTGTGCAGTAGGATGTGTAAATTACAGCAAAAGCACAATACTTGGGGAATAATATGAATAATCTACTGTGAACGGGATTGAAGAGCTGACATGTAAACAAAATAACATGTTCACGCTCAAACTATGTTAATGGGAATCAACATGGGAAATGTGTGTGAGCGTGAAAGACTCGCAACAGGTTCAATCTGATATTGCGATTAACTGCCATGATAAGCAGAACATGGCTTGGTTTACTTTGTCGTTCAGGTGCAAAAGTGCTGTCTAAAAATTTATTCTAAAATTAACCTTTTTCTAACCTCCTGTAATGTTCACCTAAAATGCAAAAATTAAACAAATCTTTGTTTTTTAAATGAAAAGACCGCATTCATTGCTTTAAAAGTGAAATTACTGAACATACACACAGGAACTTAAGAAAAATAATCATTTTTAGAAGAAAGATTCAGAATATACTTCATATATAAATCGCACAACTTCAACTTTATGACATAATTTTATTCTCCCTCAGGTAATAAAAGCAGTGGATGAGGGGTATCGTCTTCCCCCACCCATGGAATGCCCTGCCACGCTTTACCAGCTGATGCTAGACTGCTGGCAGAAAGACCGAAACAACCGGCCGAAATTTGAACAGATTGTCAGCATTCTGGACAAGCTTATCCGCAACCCTAGCAGTCTGAAGATCACAGCCAGCACTGCATCCAGGTACAGTACATCACACTTTTCTTACCCAGGAAGACGTCTTCTAGATGCTTGGTCTCATATACAGTACAGTAAAAGGAAATGTTTCTCTGGTTTACTCTAATTTGTGTCTTCCCATCAGTTTTTGATTCATAACACACTCATACATCTGGTCACGTACAGTTATGACTAAGAGCTCAGTATTTTCTGTGTATTATTTTTCTAGACAAAATACGTTTATTTTTGGAGCCAGTTTGCAGAGACTTAGACTGACAATGTTTGTGATTATTATTTGCTGGCATCCTGTTCTCCAGTATCCAGGATGCTAGACTAATGTTGCTGGAAGTATTGTAAACAAGAAGGTCAAAAGTATGTGCAGTGGACAGCACTTCTGGTTATTAGCTTGAGCAAGACCTTGATTTCAGTGAAATCTTGTACATGATATTCTAGATTTGTGTACTTTGTGGTAACAGTCTGTGGATGGTCATTTTTATGTTCCAGCATGACAAAACTCCTGTGCAATGTCTTTTTTTTAAAATGTTTTAACCCTTTCTGGTGTGAAAGAACTTGAATGTTCTTTACAAAGTCCAAATTTGAACCCTAATAAACACATATGGTTTAAATGACAGCTGTAAAAATGAAGTCAGACCTCATCCCTAAGCATCAATGTTTGCCCTCTTTCTATGCATATAGTTATTCCACATTATTCATTTTGCAATATAAGGTTTTCCTCATTCGTATATTGCCAGACAGTGCATTTACCTCATTAACTTGTCTTGAATGAGGAATTTGCAGTCATTCTCAATATCTGTCTAGTAATGACTGACTAGTATCTAAATAATTTTAAGAGGAAAAAAACACTGCTTTGATATTTTACTATTTAAAACTCAAAATGTTATGTTGTGTTAATAAAAAAAGAATTATCATGACTTAAATTGAATTTTAATTTTGAAATATAAGATAGATGTTTAGGTATCACAACATTATAAAGTATGAAACAAAATTTAAATTTTAAGGTTAGCAAAAATAAATAAATTGCTATTAAAAATAAATGCAACAAATATCATTACATAAAATAAAAATATAATACAATCAAACAATATACAATGTTAAATAATATGATTCTGATGTTAAATTTCATGGCTATGCAGTTTATTTAAATGCAATAATACAAAACTGCACCATCTGCATCGAAGGCTATGTTAAAAACTGCAATATATAATACATTGACTTGAATTTTTATATTGAGATCTTTAGTCTTTAAATATCTATCATTCCCTATTTTCCTCTGCTGCAAGAATTCATCCGTGGTCATGGTTGCCTCATGTGGTGTGGACATAAGTGGTATAACCAGGAGCTCTATTATTATGAAGTATGGAACAGTGACTAATGGTTTCTTAAGAAAGTGAAAATGGGTCCCAGGGAGTTTGCATGTAATTTTCCTGATTGGCTTTTAACATGGCCGATCAGGGGACCGGCAGGTGATTTATTGCTCTCCGGGCGAGACACACTTCGAGGTCCCGCTACCCCCGGTCTGCAGCCACAGCTGCGCCCAAACCTTTGCCCCTCATTTATCTACATGCCCTGCATGTTAATGGGGCGGCACTTCAGCCATTCTCATGGAGGGACCTAAAGGCAGAGGTTTATACCAGAATGATGTGGTGCAGATGCTCGGAAGTAAAATGTCGGCACTCTCAGGACAAGAGAAGGTGCACAATCCCAGAGCCTCCTCACAGCAAGAGCTGCATTCTTGTCCGTGACAAAGCTACCCAGATGTTTCTACGTGAGGAGCGTCCTCCCTCCTTTTGCATCCCAAGAGAACTTTAAAAACATGATACTAAGCAGCCTCGGTTATTTAGAGGTCACTACACCAGAGGGGAGAGAGGAAAGCAAAAGAAAAGAGAGGGAACCAGCAGAGACTCGTGTGTTTACCTCTCTTCTTCCTCTCCCTCTGGTCTGTTGTTCTCCTGTCGAGTGACGGCTCAGATCTCAGATGCCAGCAGCTGATGCAGTCAAAGAGTTTAAGTTATTACTTCTATAACCCGGCAACAAAGAGTGTTCTCCGCTTCAACTGAATGTTTTTCACCTTACAAGAATATGGCAATACCTTAGAAGGAACAAAAAAAAAGGAATGGGAATTAATGTGGTGAATCAGAAATTTAAGTTAAAGGGATAGTTCACACAAAATGAAAATGTACTCACTATTTCAAACCTTTGTCTATGCATTCTGTTGAACACAAAATAAGTTATTTTGAAGAAAGCTGGAAACCTGGCTGTGACCATTGATTTCCATTGTAAGGAAAAAAAAACAAATACTGTGGAAGTCAATGGTTACAGGCTTCTAGCTTTCTTCAAAATATATACTTTTGTCTTTAACAGGAGGACAAGACAAGGGTGAGTAGATTAGTTTTCAGTTTTGGGTAAAATAACCGTTTAATATTCTCACTAGATCCTATTTTCAGAACTTAGATCTACATGGTATAACAAGTCTCTTTAAAAAATAATATGTTCTGATTGATCAAAATAATGGAAAATAATAGGTGTGGTTTCTGGAATTTGTGAAAAAAAAGTTGCATTTCCCACACATTATATATGAACATGATTGGTTTTGATCATTTTGGTACAGCTCTGTAAGTTCTGAGGTTCTGGTTATTGTATAGAAATCAGGTTATAATGCATTTTAACTATCCATTCATTCATTTTCTTTTTGGCTTAGTCTCTTTATTAATCTGGCGTTGCCACAGCGGAATGAACCGCCAACTTATCCAGCATATGTTTTTACACAGCGGATGCCCTTCCAGCTGCAACCCATTACTGGGAAAAATCCATACACACCCATTCACACTCATACACTATGGACAATTTAGCTTACCCAATTCACCTATACTGCATGTCTTTGGACTTGTGGGGGAAACCGGAGCACCCGGAGGAAACCCACGCAAACACATGCAAACTCCACACAGAAATGCCAACTGACCCAGCTGGGGCTCGAACCAGTGACCTTCTTGCTGTGAGGCGATTGTGCTACCCACTGCGCCACTGTGCAGCCCTGCATTTTAACTATTTATTATTTATTTGTTTATTTTACTGTATGTGTGTGTGTGTGTGTGTGCGTGCGTGTGTGCGTGCGTGCGTGTATGTGTGTGCATTTTAATTGTAATTTAATTCAGTTTTTACTTTTAGTTTAGTTTTGTTTTGCTTTTGTTCATTTGTTTAGTTTTATATGGTTTTGACATTTAATTTTTTGTTTTGTTGCAATTGGTTTGGTTTGT
>CAIGQW010053877.1:359495-370439 GCA_903798125.1 Danio choprae | reverse complement strand
ATATTCAAGTCTTAATTATTTTCTTTGGCTGGAATAACAATAAAAATATGTAATTTTTAAGATTGACTACAGAACAAACCATTTGTTCAATGATTTGCCTAATTAACTGAATTTAACCTAGTTAATCCTTTTAAAAAAATGATAAAAAAAATTGGTTATTAGATTTTAGTTAATAAAACTATTGCATTTTTTTAAATGTGTTGAAAACACCTTTCTCTCTATTTGGGATATATTTGAAAACAAATAACTAAAATTTCACTAATAATATCATGACTTTTGCATTCAACTGTACATTTTTGAGCAGGATCTACTTTTTAAAAAAAATGTAGCCTTTTACCTAGTAAACAGTGGAAACAACCACTGGAATGTGAACAATAAGAAGTCATCAGAAACAGACATGTCTGTGTATTCAAACAAGCATTCCTAAATGTATTGGTTTCCTTCTGGCGAATGCTTGCCATAACACAGATGGAGAGAATCAGTCCCACTTCTCTGCAGGTATTTCCACATGGAGACTTTGGAGGCAAGCTTGCATATGGGATTTAAAGTGCTTTGTGTTTACCCTTTGCTTGCACTTTTATAAGCTTGTTTTCTCTATAAATGACATTCGTCAAACGTGATGGGAATTGCAGATGACCACAACTTCAGCGGTGCATTTTTTTAGAGTCAGCATGTTAGAAAAAGAGTCGTGGGGTGTGTTCTCATATAAAACAAATCAATCCAGCAGTGAAATACCACAAAAGAAAGTTACTTCTTTAGGGTTAACTTAGGTATTTCTTTTGAAATTTTCAAACATAAACGTTTCAGTACTATTTTATTGTGCCTACTGGTGCAGAAATGCTTAATTACATTATTGACCTTTAATATTTATACAGTAGTACAACTAACAGTAATTACTACATGTGTTTCTAATCTCTTTATAGACCGGTGAATTTACTTCTGGACAGGACCAGCACTGACATCACTTCCTTTCACACGATGGGTGATTGGCTGGAGAGTGCGAGGACGTTACCCTGTAAAGATGCATTCAGCGGCGTTAGCTACAGCTCCTGTGATACACTGGCCAAAACCTCAGCAGAGTAAGAGCCTTTCACAATACACGCTTTCAGTTTACAGCTAAACTCTGCATAAATAGCTTGAAATATTTAGGATTCTTCACATGTTTTTAAAAGAGGTTTCTTCTGATTGAAAACAGTTATTTTAAAACAGTATTTAAACAGAACTATTCAGATATTTACAGTTTTCACTGTACATTGGATTAATTAAATGTAGCCTTGGTAGACAAAAGAGACTTCTTTTAAAAACCCTAAAAGAATCTTAATTCTTCTTACTAGTACAGTGGTGTATATACAAACACTACTGCTCAAAAGTTTTAGAAAAGCATACTTTTAATTATTTTTTTATTTTTTTATTTTTTATTTTATTTTTTTTCTATTTGAATATTTGTGTGATTTCCAAGCTGAAAGTTTAGCGTCAATAATCCAGTCACATGATACTTCAGAAATAATTATAATCAATCAATATTCTGATTTTTTATTATGTTGTCTACAGCTGTGTATTTTTTTATGTTGCTTTTATTATTGGAAAGTAGAAACCTCATTTAACTGAAATCTAAATATTTAGCATACAGTACTATGCAGAAATACAAATAATGTTTCATAATATTGCTGTATTTTTTATCAATTTAATAAAAATTTGGTGAGCATGAGATTTATTTTAACAATATAAAACAAACTATTTCAATCTCTTGACCAAATTTACTATTCATTCATTCATTTTCCTATAGCTTAGTTCCTTTTTTTCATCAGAAGTCGCCACAGCGGAATGAATTTATCCAGCATATGTTTTACACAGCGGATGCCCTTCCAGTATGCAACCCAGTACTGGGAATCATCCATAAACGCATCATTCACACACATACACTACAGCCAATTTAGTTTAGTCAGTTCAGCTATACCGCATGTCTTTGGACTGTGGAGGAAACCGGAGCACCCAGAGGAAACCCATGCAAACACAGGGAGAACATGCAAACTCCACACAGAAATGCCAACTGACCCAGTCAGGACTCGAACTAGCGACCTTCTTGCTGTTAGGCAACAGTGCTAACCACTGAGTCACTGTATCGCACAAATTAACTATATACTTTTGTAATTTTTTATTCCTTTTTTAAATATTATTATTATTCACTTATGAAGTATTGAAGCACTTTGCTGTAAGGGTTTCTTTTTATGTTTGGTTGGCTATATTTTGGACTCCAAAAATATTTAATTTAAGATTAACAGAGTAAAACCAATGCAGAACATGATGACAAATGTATTTACAAATCATTTTCCAACAAATTAAGTCCAGATTTGTTTAATCATCTAAAGATGGCCATTACGTTTGTTATTAATCTCAAATGACATTTTATTCTATTGCAATCCAAAAAAATATAAAAATTGTCCCACAGGCCTCTGGCTCGGGAGCTCTCATCTGAATCAAACAAAAATTCTAATAATAAAAACTGTGTTCAGCAGTATGCGTATCTGCATCTATGGGAAATGTTTTGTAGATGTTGATTAGAAGTCTTGCCTTGCCTGGTTAGCATCTCCTTTGAGCACTTTTCAAATCAAATGATGAGGTATTTGACAATGTAAATAATTTTACATTCATAACTTCAGAATGATCAAAGGCCTGGTCTCGGAACAGTGGCAGTACTGTGCTGCGTGCTACCCTCAGGACTAAACATCTAAACACTGAGCAGTCTGTAATTAAGGTTGCTTGTGGTTATATTTTGTTCAGATGTCAGCGTAAATAATCATATGCAAATAGTGGCCCTCATCCATGACCCAGATTGAGTTATTTAACATGCAGTTTGTCTCCTCAGTGTTTGGTCTTCTGTACTGAGTGGTCTTCTGTACTGGACGCGGTCACTTTAAAACTGACCATATATCTGTGAATTGCATGGGTGACTATGTTCTTTATATCCCTGCTGAAAAGATCTGGATTGCTGTTACGTGTTGGGTTTTTGTTTGCTGTTTAACTACAGCACTCGTTGTTTGCACACTCAATGGTTAAATGCACCAGCAAAACTGCCAACATTTGTTTTTATTGAGATCCTTCAAGTTCAGTTAGCTTTACAAAACAGCAGCCATCAATAACACCAAACTTAAAATTAACAATAAGACACTATTAGCTGTGTTGAAAGCATCACAAAATCAGTAGATACAGAATTACTAGATACAGTATAAATTATATCACCAAGCATTCACTAAAATGTAAAACCACACCAGCATTTACCACTACCAAGGCAGTGCTAAACAGTAACCGCAGTCAGCATTAACAAGCCCAAAAACCACAATAGGACCAAAAAGTCAATACAGACCGACATTATACCTGCATGATATTTTATTTTGGTCTTTTCAGCAGGGTGTATACATTTTAGACAAAACTGTGGTCATAAAGATACATGTTTACACCTCATAAATTGCTTAAAACAAGCCATATCAGATATTAGAGTTTAAACATTATATGGTCACACTTTATATTAAGTGGCCTTAATTACTATGGTATTTTTTATTACGCTTAAGTAAACAAAAAGAGTCCCTCAGTGGAGCTTTAAATTGCAGTTTAATACTTATTTACTATATAATAGATGAACAAGAGTAGCTTAAGCCCCCTTACATAAATCATTTTCAAACAGAACTTCCAGCAGTATAAATGAAGATTTGCATAATTTGCAAATCATTATGTAAATATAATAATTTAGGTATAGTATATACCTATTATGTACAATATATATATATGTTTTTACATAGTACTTATGTTTTACAAAATTATCTGCATGTAATTAAATCTGTAATCAATTTAAGTAATTAGAGAAATGTTGCGCAAAGTGGGTTCTTTACTGAGAAATACTGAGAAGACAAAATACTTGATTTTAAATCATCCAGAAATGTTAACAGAGATGATGTTATGTGGAAATGGTGAAGGTCTTATTAAAATATTTGGGAACCATGATTGATTGTCTGTCAGAAGGCAAATCAGATGTTTTGTTGAGGAGAATGTTCTGCTTACCAAGGCAATTTACAATGAATTTATTCTATTTTATTTGAAAGGATTTTAGTGTATAATATAGTGTTTTGTTTTGAGCAAATAATGTCGGTTAATGAAGTTCAATTACTGCATTCTAAGCATGGGGGCAAAATCAATGATCATTCAGTCAATATTTTATGTTAATTGCGTTATGTGAAAGTTTTGAATGTGAAGCAAGACAAATACCAATTTTCAGCGACAAGCGTACCAATATTTCTATTGTATGTTTGGAAAGTGCTCAACCATTTGGTCCCTCCGTATACAGCATAGTTTTCTGTTAACTATTGCTTGAAATCTAAGATCTTATGATCTTGACCTATTTTTACTGCCTTTCAGATCACAGACACACAGCAGTAGAACAGTCTTCCTTTCCATATCAGTTCAGCTCACTATATTTCCATTTTCATGCATGCTTTAAAGTTTCCTTTCTGCCGTTAAGTATTGGTTGTCCACTGGTTTTCATATTTTTTTTTACTATTGCTGTGTATTTTGATGCACTTTGGTCAACTTTAGTTGTGTTTAAGTGCAATTGATAAATAAATATGCTATTTTATTGCATTGTTACTTCACTTGCATACTTTACATAATAGCTTAAAACTTAAATGTGAATGTCTATATGCAAATGCTACTGTACATAAAAATATTTATTTTTATTTATCTTTTATTGTTTATTACATTGAAGTACATGTACAAGAACACTTGTAAATTTATTTTAGCATACTATATCAAAAGTACTACACTCAAACTTTGTATGCAATTGTTTCAAGAAAATGATTTGTCCAAACGACTACATGATTGCATGTCTGATTCCTTCAGCAGTAAGATGATTTACAGCTGTTATAAAGGCAGTAACTTCTAGATTACAACTGTTTGCAGCCTGATCAAAATGTATCCTAACATTTTAATTAGCACTACAGAAGACATGCCTCTCCAGTGAATTACTGAATTAGCTAAATCTGCTTTATTGAATCTTGAATTTGACTCTGAATGTTAGATCAAACGCCTGTTGTCATACAGAAATATTGCAGGCCTGTCTTTGTGAGCGTTTGTTTGGCTGATGTCAGTGCATTTAGTGCGTTGACGATAAACAGCCTTTCTAAATTTCTATCTAAAGCTGTATTTTGCCCATAGAATCTGTCTGACTGAAGTCAGACCAGCAGCCACGTGCCCTGAGTGGGAGCCGTCCATGGGAATTACAACACTTTAAAGCTTATAGACTGGATGGTGGGTTTTGATCATAGCTTTTCTATTGCTGGCTGTTCCCTCGAGCTCTTGCTTGCGCTCATGTCCTCTTCAGGACTAAATTGCTGCTGCGCCTTCTAGAAGTGTTTCTAACAGAGCTCCTGTCTGAGGTGTGCATTGTCTAACCTAGATTATAACTTGCTTGCACTAATATGCTACGATGATATTTACTGCAAAGCTTTTGCATCCCCTGGTCTGACAATGTTAATAAAAAGACTTTTTGTTTTTTTACAAAAGCTGTTGTCCTTGAGATCTTGAAAGTCATTGGTTTGACACAACGTTTTTGTGGTTTGATCAAAAGGGGAAAACATGACTTCACATTGGTTTTTGTACAACCTAAAACACACTGTACAGTATACAGTATACATGATTTGTCTGAAGACAACTTTTGCCTTTCTTGCTAAAATTGTCAAAAAGTTAAAAATGTAATTTCATGTTAGAAATGTATCACGTTAATGAATACACCTAATATTAGCAGGTTTCAAATATATTAGTAATAATTATGTTATAAACATTATAAATGTTTCTGTTTCAAATAAATGTTGTTTTTATTAAATGTATTGTTATTCTGTTTTCACAAAATATTAAGATCACTATTCTGTTTTTACAACACTGATAATAAGAAGACATATTAATTAATTAATCAATTCAACATATTGTCATCGCTAGATACTGAAAGCTGAGGCTGCTAATAATTAAGCTTTGCCATCACCGGAATAAATAACACGAAACAATAATTATGTATATTATACAATATAATTAAGTAGACAATATAAATCCTAATTTGTAATAATATTTCCATATATTAATGTTTTAACTGTTAGTTTTATTTTTTTAACCAAAAATATTGCAGTGCTGGTTAGCATTGACTTTTTTCAGTCAATAATAGTATATATGTAAAATTTTCTGAAGCCATACAATAAATATATTAAAAAAACACACACACAAACAAATTGGCAACTATAACGTTCTATTTCGTCTTCATCATTTCACCTGTAAACTACAGCAGCATTACCTGCAGTAACGCGGATTTACGCTGTGCAAAAATGCATGTAGAGTCACGCTTTTCCTATGAGACCAGGTAGGATATGTGTGCGCATGATGAACTCATCCATATGGTAAGTCTGGAGAGTCTATTCACGATTGTAAATAATGCAAGCGTCTGTCAGCTGTTGCATGGATCTCATTAAATGAAAAATGTCGTTCCTTTCCCTCCGGGGTAACCCTGACAGTATTGTTCCTTTGAAATTACAGTAGAAATAACCAACTCGCAAAACGAAGCAGCTACTCCAATTTCTCATCACAGGAAGCAATAAATCAACCCAATTTTTAAGTTATAACACAAAGTCTGTCATAAGTCTGCAGTGCGTGGATGACAGCACTGGCGTCCGCCTGGAAAACTTTCGTCCTACATGACTGACACATGCAGTCTGAGGCTGAGCGGCGCTGCAGGCTTGTCGTTAATGTAACTGTATGTCAAACTGTGAGAGCTTTATTACCCATACTCACTGTCACTTTCTCCTCTCTGACACACAGAGACTTCAAGAAAGTAGGAGTGACGATCGTTGGACCTCAGAAGAAGATCGTGAGCAGCTTAACAACACTTGAAACACACTCAAAGAATGGTCCAGTTCCTGTGTAAAATTAAAAACGAGTGACGGAAAAGATACTTCTATATGATGCTGCTTTGGCTTTAACAGACAGGAAATTGACATTAAATGAAAGGAGGAAGTGGAACTACAATTCTTGAATACATGTGCAAAGTAGAACAACCTTCCTGGAGAATGATCATGTCTGCCTGGGCACGAGGGGAAAAGACAAAGATCGTGTTTCCCAGCGATTGACATGTTGCCTTAGAGAGAGGTTGGTGAAGACCTCATGTTTAGGAGTCCACAGTAACGCTGGATGGATCTTATAGACAGAAGGCTTTAAAGGGACGGAAGCCGGTCCGATCCACATGGATTTAAGGAAGAGCTCTTCATATGTGGCAGGAGAGCATAAAAAAGCCTTCAGGAAAAAAAAATACACTTTGCAAAAGCATCCATCTTCCTTTTTGGAAGGTAGCACTTCAGAGAGGCAATAGTTTTAGTGGTTTCAGACCACTTGTAGAAAAGCCCCCTTTAATTCTTCTGAAGAACAGCAGGATAAACGCAGTACACCTGGTTACTGTTAGAGCAGTCTGGTAACGCTTGTTAGGATATGACACATTTGGCTATATATTTGATAATAAACCATTAATCTGCAAGTGCAGAGAACCATTCTCAAGAATCAGGGATGGAGCAGAGGAGGCGTTTGGGTAAACTTGCCATTTAAAAGGTTAATTTGTTAATGTAGCCCATGGCATGTTTGTTTGTACCACTGTGTTCAGATAATAAATGAATTCATTATCAAATATATAAAGAAAAAAAAGATCTAGAATCAATAAGAGTCTGTAAATCATAATGTACTGAAGAGATTTTATGGCAGCATCATGCAAGAAATTCAGACAGAATACCAGCAGTGTGTTGATTTCAGAAGTCTTAGATATGATATATAAGAGAGACACAGGCTATGTTTAAAATATAATACTATCTTACTACACTGTTAAAAGCGATTATTTACTTTACTTAAAAAAAATGAATAAACTCATTGCCTTAAAAGCAGCACGTTTACTTTACTTTAAAAAGTTTGTAAACCCGTTGTAACAAAACTCATTCATTCATGTATTCATTTTCCTTCGGCTTTGTTCCTTATTTATTATGGGTCACCACAGTGGAATGAACCGGCAACTATTGCGGCATATGTTTTACGCAGCAGATGCCCTTCCAGCTGCAACCCAGTACTGGGAAACACCCATACACTCATTCACACACACACACACACACACACACACACACACACACACATTAATACACTATGGACAAAGAAACCGGAGCACCCAGAGGAAACCTTCGCGAATACAGAGAGAACATGCAAACTCCACAAAGAAATGCCATCTAGTCAAGTCGAGACTCAAACCAGCAATCTTCTTGGTGTGATGCGACAGTGCTAACCACTGAGTCACCGTGCTGCCCCAAACTTAGAACTGTTTAGTTGAATTAACTTAACTTTTATAATTATGTACATAGTTCATTAACTTAATAAATTTAAGGAAATAGGTTTAATCGCAAATTTTTTAAGTAAAGTCAACTGATCGTTTTTTTACAGTGTACATAGTTAACATTAACTGGTATGTGAAACAAAAGATTTTACAACATTTCACATGACCTCATTGTGGTGCATGTCCCACTTCCCTCTGCATCCACTAACCTTCTTGAAAATGAGATTCAGAGTATTTTTGCATTTTTATTCCAATGAAAAATGTATATTGAAACCACGTTGACATGACAGCAGTATGACTTGCTTCAAATCAGAAACTTTTTTTTTTTTTTGATAAACATTCTTTGAATTATTCAGCCCATTTATTCCAATCACCTGACTACATTCTGGTAACACCTATTTTTCACAATCCAATCTATTTGTTGTTGATTGAAACAAAGTCTCATTCATTTGGTTAGACTTTCATTAAAGGGTTGTTCATAAAACCTTTATTATCATGACATGAATATGAAGGAGATTTTATGAGTGATGTCATGTCATTTTAAATGCAAAGATGTCAAGTTATGTTGTATGTTGTAGTGACTAACACTTGATGACACTTGCCATAAGCATGCACAAAATTTCATTCATATTCAGGATGTGTCTTATTATGATTATAATGACTTCATGACAGTCTTATGAACACCACTTTAAGTAAAGTGTTAACGTATTCCCCTAAAATCTATATTTTATTATTTATTATCACCCCCTCACATTGTTACAAACTTGTATGACTTAAAAGATGATATACTGGTCAATGACCTCTTCAAAAAACATTCTTTAAAATATCCTATTTTGTGTTACAGATAAACAAGAAAGAGTAAATGATAACAGAATTGTAAACACAAACCTAGCTTCACTGTACATTTTATTGGTTGAATGAATTCACAGTCACAATGTTCAGAATTTTTGGGCAGTCAGTTTGCACTATGGTGTTTTTTGAAAAACACACTTCTACATGCAGTAATTTTTCATGCTAGAAATGAAAACTCAAACCATGCTTGTTGCATTATGGGATAAGGTATCCTGTGCGGTGTGCTCTGCTGTATCCAGCAGAAAGCCATTTGGATATATCACACAGTAAGAACATTTCAACATACAGTATTGATAGTATAAACTGTATACTTACAAAAATAGTATGGTAGTGTGCTATTCTGAACATAGCCATGCTCTGTAATTTTGATTTTGCAGGTTGAGAAGATTCTGAGGGTGTTCTGAAAGAACAGCAAAAGTACGATCATAACGGCTCACTTTTCAGAACATCCAGCCTTCAAAATACAAGGTTTCTAAAGATTTGTCTTAAAAGAGCACTACATCTTTTCAGAAATAGACTAATTTTACAACTGATTTAAACAGTTGAGCTTTACCAGTTCAACCAACCTCTGGGTCTGGCAGGAGCCTTTTAACTTAGCGTATAGCATAAGTCACTGAATTGGATTAGACCATTAGCATCTCTCTCAAAAACTTCTTTTACTTATTGAAAAGTAAGCAACGTTCCTTGATTATTATATCGGAATGAGTGTATAGTTCCGAGCCATATTGACCTAGAAAATAGCAACTTTTCATTTTCCACCAGCACACAATGTAATTACAGAAGGCTTTAAATAAAAAAAATGATCTTACTAAACTCTTTCTTTGAAAAATTTGAGCGAGATTCGAATAGTCTAATCCAATTTAATGATTTATGCTAAGCTAAAAGTGCACCGTCAAACTCTGAGATTGATTGAATATTAAAATGAAAATGAATTGTACAAATGTATTTCCCCCAAAAATTGAAGTGTTCCTTTAAAACATATATATATGGATATTTTTTCAAGACATCCTGATAATAAACTTAAGAGTCATACCATGTTCTGCACTACCTTATGAAGGAACTATCCATTTTTCCTCTGCGTCCCTTTCATTCTGCCTGTAAATGTTGCTTTATTCCTGCTGTTAGCATGTACATAAGTGAACCGGACCTGTTATGATAGCAACGGTGACTCTAGAGGTATATCATTTACCTGGCCATCCCTTTGTACAAATGTCTGTATGTATGTATAAAAGAATGAACAAAAATATCTGTGCAACCTTTACAGAGTTCCATTGTATTATATGTTTATGTTATTTTGTATTTGTTTTTGCATAAAACAATTATAATGACTTATTTATTGCTTAACACAAACCACCATACACAGTGCCCATTTTTTTCATAGCATTCAGTAAGTTATGACATGGTTATGTTTCAACCTTATCAGTGTCTTTCTATTTTACTTGGTTGAAAATGATGTTTTGAAGAGCAATACTGTTTTGCGTCCCGTTTCCCTTCTTTAGATTAATGTGTGTGTATGTGTGTGAGTGTGTAGATGGCCTTGTCTACTAATGTAAAATGATTTGTAGTGGAAACATTTATATTTTTATAATAAACATTCTCAAAATATTTTCTAAAGAATGAATGCTAAGAAGAAAGTCTCGCCTTGGTGTTTTTTTGTACACGAACACACATGCAAACACACACGTATATACACACAT